>LPNX010507043.1:882092-989144 GCA_001517045.1 Pseudotsuga menziesii | reverse complement strand
TCATCTCTGAAACTTGCTGTTATATGCTTGCTGAACATTTTGCATCTCTCTTTCAACCCCAGTACGTTGATGGCCTCTTAAACCCTAGCCATAGGACATTTTCCTTTACAACAAGCGTAGATCCATATGATAGAGTACCCAAACTTGGACATAGCTACCAAACATACAACGTAGATCTATGTCATACAGATGCAAATTTGAGCATAGCCACAACCATACAAATGTGGATCCATGCTAGATATACAAAGCTCCATCGCAATTTGGGGAAAAGCAATGACCGCTTTAAACAAATACCTAGGGTCTTCGTCTCATTTTCCACAAAGTACGATTCTATCCATGCGATTACAATGATCTGAAGTTGAACATGGTAGAAACTTCTTGATTACCGGCCATGCGAACCGTTAACAAGTGCGAGGGAAATCACCATTAATGTCAATGATTCCCAAGGTACTCTAGTACAATCTACTGAGTGTGAATAGATGTCCTAATGTCGAACACCCATTCGATTCTATCGATCAAAGGTCAATGATGTGAACCTATCTAGAGAGCGAGAGAATCTGTCATTAAGACATACAGATCTCAAGGTACTAAATATTGTTTCTAAGACCATTTCCTGGATGATGAGCTGATGTCAACGGGAAAAGTCTCGTCAAAGGAGGGCCATGATGAGTCCCACATCGACGATACAAAACTTGGAACTTAGTTCTGGAATGTTGTGAATGTAGTAACCATATGACTGACTCAAAGATACTGACACAAATACTGTGTAGACTGCATAGGTAAAACTTCTTCAAATCCCCTTTGAACATTGGGCGGCACGACAAAAAGACTTGGCAGCATGACTGAACGAGACAAACACACAATGCGGCAGTGGACAATGCATTCTTTTGAAAGACTCAAAGGAGTGACATGACTCATGAACGTGGATCATCATGGGGATCAACTGAATACCCAATTGACTGACATGATGTGCAGACAAGTGTCATGTTCAAAGGTAACGACAAACAACTGCCATTATTTACAAAATGATTCCCTTCCCATTTCCCCCATCATGATTGATGAGTGCCTCTTTTCGGTTTTACGAGTTCAAAGAGGGTAACAAACACTCGATATAGCTTGTCAGAAGACAAGTGTAGACACATATGTTTTACGAACCTGAGAGAGGAGGGGTTCATTCCCAAAACGGGTCTCTCAATGTTTAATTTAACGAGTCCACTGAAAGAAAACTAGGTATCGTTCATGTTTAGAGAGTCTGAACGAATATGGAAGAATACTCCAAAGGGGTCCTTTTTCGTATGATTTAGTCTCTAAGGCCCGAAAAAGTGTAAAATCATACCTTAGAGAACTCTTCTGGTCATGATTGGCTGGAGTGTTCCTTTTTCGTAAATAGTCCTATCCGAACCGAAAAAGAGATAACCTACCGTCGGACGGATGACTCTTCAAATACTTTAACAAGCGTGAAGAAGACAATATCGCTCGGTGATCTTTTTGTATTTAGGGAGCCTGAAAGAGTTTAAAGAGAAATCCATGAGGTTTCTTTACACAATGTCAATTTTTTACGAGCATGGAAAGAAACTGAAATGGACTCGGACCTTTGATACTAGGATTAAAGAGCATGATCAAAGAGTCGTAATGAATGCTCATCAACCTTTTCCACTTTATGAAAGTGTGAAAAAGCCCTAAACAAACTTCCAAAGATTCTTACTATAGTTCTCTTATCTTGCAATCGACTTAGAAACAAGTGTTAAATGCATTTATAACTAGCATTAAGGGATTACAACATATAAACTTTGACTAAAATATGATTTTATATCAAAACTATAGTATGTCAGACCCAAAAATGCCTATATAAGTCATGTAAATAGTAAAAAATCAAATCATTTCACTATTTACCCATAGTGGAGAGCATTTGGAGCATTTTCTTAACCAGATCTTCTCCAGCTGATATCAGCAGTTTCCACTGTCTGTTTTGAGCATCGCCAGTTGCAGGTAACAACTAACACCCTATTCTTTCATTTCATAGTGTTTATTTTGAGTTTTGGTGGGGTTTTGGGCTCATATTGCAAGCCCTAAAACCTTAAAAGTGGGCACCACGGCTACCCCTTGCGGGATACACGGTACCACCTGAGAACTGCACCTATAACATAGTTGACAGGTGGTGCCACCGCCTGTCCCCAATGGTGCACAGGCGGTGCCGACCATGGAGACTTTAAACTCATAGCATGAGCAATAATAAGTCATTATTTTGATTTTTAATGATCAGGAATGATTCTAATGCATACTATGATTGTTTTTGACAGGTCTTGGTTGCTCAAAACATGGTGATATGGAAAGAAAGAACACATGACAATGATGATGCCTTTGCAGAGAGAAATGCGGGTTGTATTGCCACATTATGGGACTGTGGGCTCCTGAAGTTCTTCCAGACTCCAAGCATGGTGTCACATGAGTGGTTAGTGGAACACATACTATGGATGTGGAATCCAGAGCAGTATTATTTCAAGGTGGGGGCCCATATTCTTACACTGGAAGTAGAGGATATCTACTTCTTGACTGGTCTCTCGAGACAGGGTGCCCCCATCTCACTGACAGGTTCCCGTGGAGGGGATATTACCACTCGAGAGCTTATAGATTGTCACTGTGCTCCAGGGATGAGCACATCGGGGAAGAAGATCCCCATCAAAGTAGTGATGGATGGGCCCCTACGAACCATTCTATTTACTATGCAGAGGGTGGTCGGGAGTTAGGGTGTGCACCAGGCTTCTAGGGCACACATGCTGTACGCCATAGAGGCCATGGAACCCATGGTGTTCAACTGGGCGGAAGCCATGCTTCCAATATTCAAAGATCAACTGACTAAGTGTCGGCAGGGAGAGCTAAAGCAATTTGGCTTTGGCTCCATTTTAGCCTGTTTCTTCTTCGAGTAGGTTCCACAGATGAGACCTCAGGTGGTCTTCCGAAGTTTGAGAGCACGGGACCCCCATATGCTGAGGTGGGTCCAGGTCATGGATCTTACAGGAGCAGGTAGGGGAAGGGTGAAGTTCAGTGATCCATTCTTCATATGGCTCCGAGATCATATCCTCATGGTTGAGGATTATGCTTACGCAGGTACGGACTTCACCAGAGATCCTGACCTACCCCTCCCACCTGGCGGACAGTGGGGCGATGTTGGTAAGAAGAAAGAAACCCTAAAATGGATGAAATGTTTTTATGTTTTTTGATGTTTTATATTTTTTATGTTAAGTGACAAGACCTGTATATTCTCATGCAGATGTTGGAGCAGCGCGACCTGGAGGAGAATCTCCATTGGATAGGTGAGCTGGAACCCACTTTGTACCACAAGGTGATGATATCACCAGGGATCTAGAGGAAAACCTGGAGAGGTTGACCTTGGATATCCCAGATGCTGACATTAATGACCTCCCAATGAGATATCAGAGATCCACAACGGGAGTACCGGGTCAATTCAGTAGGCTGCTACGTAGAGTAGCTCGAGCACTGATGTGCTAGCACGAGCACCACTAGTGTATGAGATATGTACTGAAAGCTGACAGCTTCAGGATTTTGTATGATGATTTTGCCTGAAAGCTTACGTGCTTCAGATGAGGTCTCGGGACCTATTTTTTGTAAACTTTTTTGTATATATATATATAGACTTTTACACGGTGTTTATATGTTTCAAATGGCAAATGCATTTTCTATGAGTTTTATGTGTCTTTGAATGTTTATTTACAATGTACCATGTTTGATTTTGATGTCATGAATGGGCATTATGCCAATCTAGGATGTAATTAGCTAATGAGTCAGCAACTACATTATGTTCCCTAGGGATATGCCTATAGGTAATGGTTTCAAATGATCTTTCTAGCAAACGTACTCTCTGGAAGAGGCTAAGGAGCATCGGGTTTCTAATGGTGTAAACATGGTTTAAATGACAAACCACGAGTTGTGAGTCCATCAAGACTACTAGATCACGAACATCCTGGGAGGCAGCTTCAGTCAGAATACTGATGACTGCTTCATACTCGATGATGTTATTAGTAGCGGGACCTATACAAACCACTCCTAAACTGGCCAAATCTTTAGCTGGGGAATAGAGGACCCAAGCAGCGGAGGTAAGATTCAAGGTGTGGTAGCAAGCACCATCAGTGAAGCCGTAGAAAGCCATATGCATGACCAAAACATGGTATAAACAGATGTGGACACTAAACTCAAAACCATCTTGAAAATACTAAAAGCACACTGAAAGTCAATCAATATACATATATACAAGATACTATCCAAGAAAGACCTAGGCATAGTACCTTTTTAGGTACAACCCATTGCAAGGTTGCCCCAAAGGGATTCCATCATAATCAATGAGCTTGTAAGCTCCTTTCTCTAACACCTTAGAAATAACGAAAGGTCCATACCACATGGACTCGAACTTACCCTTCCCTAGTTTGTCATATCTCTGATCATAAGTCAAGATTAGGTCACCCTCGTTAAAGACATGAGGTTGGATGAATTTATCATACTGCACCTTGATGCATTTCTTATGTGCCTTATTAGCCAAGGAAACATCTCTCCGAGTCTCGTCAAGGTTACTCAAGTACAAAAATCTTTCTTCCTTCGCGGAAGTGTCTGGGAGAAGTTCGACGGCAAGTTGTAAGGATGGAATCTGACATTGAATTGGTAAGACAACTTCGAGTCCATAGACAAGCTGCAATGGTGTGAAACCAGTGGTTGTTTTCACAGAAGTCCGATAAGCCCACAGAGTGGAGAAAAGAATGTGGTGCCAGTTGGATTTATGATCTCCAACCATCCGACGAAGCATAGTTTTCAAGACCTTGTTAATGGCCTCTGCCTGACCATTAGCTTGTGGATAATACGGCATATAGTTTTCATGGCGAAAACCTAGCTTGGAACTCAGTTCCTCCATCATTTGATTACGGAAATGGGATCCGTGATCAGTAACGATGGACTGCAGAACTCCAAATCTAGATATGATATGATTGAAAAAGAAGAGAGCGGCAGTCTTACCATCTTCTGCATATGTAGGCATGGCCTCAGCCCATTTTGTGAAATAATCAACGAATACGATGATGTAACCATGCCCCTTGGCTAAGGTAGGCTTACAATGCATGAAGTCAATCCCCCATTTGACGAATGGGCCAATGGCAATGACAGAGTGTAGTGGAGCAGGATGGGTGCGCTTTTTAGGATAAAAGTTTTGACAAGGTGGGCATTTCTTAGCAGCCTCATGACAGTCTTTGAAGATAGAAGGCTATAAATAGCCAGCGCGAAGGATTTTCTAGACTGTAGCCATCCTAGATAAGTGACTGCCACATGCTCTAGAGTGGCAATCATTTAACACATGTTCAACATCCTCATGGGTGAGGCATCGCTGGAGAATTGAGTCAATCCCACGTCTATAGAAGGTATCATTCAGGATGAGATAGTACTTCACGTGGTGATGGATACGACGATGATCATCATGGGATAAATGCGTCTGAAATAGTTGTGTTCGGAGATAAATAAGCAAATCTCCATACTGAGGATCGGTAGTTCTAATCAGGAATAGGAATTCATCTGGAAATGAATCACTGGGCTCAAATTCCGTCAAAGCACAGGGAAGATCACACATAAGCTCGGCAAAGACCAAGGATTGCTTTGATGTGGCTTTGGCAAATTCCAAATCAAACTCCTGAAGTATGACTATCCAACGGAAGTACTTACCCCCGAGCACTTGACGAGTCAGGATGTAATACATCGGGTTCTGGTCGGCCAATATGGTGGTAGTGTGGAGCAGAATGTAGTGACGAAACTTTTGTACATCAATGAACATGGCCAATGCTAACTTTTCCACACGTGAATAGTGAGTTTCGGAATCCATGAGATTCTTACTGGCATAATAAATCACGTGCTTCTGACTGTGGAGATTTTCCTGCACTAAAACCACGACGATGGTAGTAGCAGAGGCAACAATATACAAGAGAAAGTCCTTTGAATAATCCAGGGGGTGTATCATAGGTGAATGAGTCAAAGTGTGATTAACATTATCAAAGGCGCGTTGGGCCTGGTCATCCCAGAAGAATAGAGTGTTCTTCTTGAGGAGACGCATATAACCGTGCATTTTCTCTACGAAATTGCACATGAAATGGCGGAGAAAGTTTTCCTTCCCTTGCAAACTTTGGAGTTCAAGGAGATTAGTTGGGACTGGTAGATCTAAAATAGCGGCAATCTTCAAAGGATCGATCCAAATGCCATCCTTGGATACCACAAAGCCTAGCAGACGTCTCGTCTCAATGCAAAAAACACATTTATGCGGATTGAGCCGTATATTCTAATGACAGCATATACGAAATATCTCTCTAAGATGACCAGGGTGGTCCTCTCGTCGCTGTGAATGAGCAGGGAGGTTATCAAGGTACGGTTCAACAATATGTTTAATATCGTGAAACGCATAGGACATCGCACACTGGAACGTGGCTCCATTATTTTTCAAGCCAAAAGGTGAACTTATTATATGAAAAGGTTCCCCATGGTCAAATGAATGCCATCTTATGCTGATCGGAGGGTAATATCTCAATCTGATTATAGCCAGAGAATCCATCCATGAATGAAAAGATGACACTTCCAGCACAGTTGTCGATAATCTGATCGATGTGCGAGGTAGGAAAGCTGTCCTTGGGACAAGCTTTATTTAAATCCTTAAAGTTGATACAGACTCTAATGGTGCCTTGCTTTTTATTGACAGGGATGATGTTTGATACCCATTCCGTCAGGGGTACAGGATAAATAAGCCCAGCTTTGAGAAGTTTCTCAATTTTAGCTTTAATAGCTGTGGCCTTCCGAGGATGGACTTGCCTTAGTTTTTTCCTGACAGGTTTAGCTATGGGATAGGTTTTAATCTCATGGACCACAATAGATGGGTCAATCCCTGGCATCTCTTCATAGGACCAGGAAAAAATATCATGGAATTCTTTAAAACGTGCCTTGTATGCTTCAGATTTGTCTGCCGAGCAGTTCTGCCCAACATGAACGTGCTCGATAGTATCAGGCTTGGCTGATATGTTAATCAAATTTGTCTAGGTAATGTTGCAAAGGTTTCCTTCAGAATCTGTATCTTGCAACAATATAGGACTTTGGGGTACGTTGACAATATCAGTAGGAAACAAGGATGTAAAATCATGGCTAACCGAACTAGTGTTGGGGAGGAACATGGATCTATGATGGTGATCCTCCCAAATGAGCTCACCCATATTCATGATCTCCATAATCGACTCATCGAAAGGAAAAGTCTCAAAGAGATAATCTAGAATAGGAAGATAAGGTTCTAACCAGTACGGTAAATGGTAAGGATACAAAGCCACTAGATGAAGATCATCCATGTGATCATCGAAAAAGGTTTGAATGTTGTCATACATAGCTTCGTGTGGACTCAATGAGGTGGACTCAACAACTTTTTTACCCTTAGGTTCGTAATCAAATGAGGTGATCATATGGACTATCACGGTATCCGTGCTAGGAGGAGTGGATGGAAAAATCCCCATAAGGGATGAATCATTCAACATGCCTACCCCAATTGACTGGTAAGGAGGAGGGGACTGGCCTAACATGGGGATGATCCAGAATAGGGGCCTTAATAATCCTTCTCTACCTTCTCCTTTCATGAATGTGATCGGATATGTGGGTGGAGGTGTTCTGTCATAGAGAAGTTAAGAGATTAGTGCCCGTTTCATAACGAATAGGGAGCTGAAAGTGTGTAAGAAACATGGTTGCCAACGAGCCAAAATCCACAAACGAATGTTGTGGGAGTTCAATGTACCACTTCGCGGCTGTACCAGTCAAATTTCACTGAAAGAGTCGTAACCAAATGGAGTCATCCATGAGGGAGTTTGAAGAACACCACAAATGGAATGTCATAACATGGTTCTTTGGATCGTCTCCCTACTTCCCATCGAATTTCGTAATATCCGATGGTGACTTTACCAGCATGGGAGGCCACAAGGGATTGTGTTGAACGGGGTCATTAACCAACTTGGACAAGTCAAGCAAGTCCAAATTTTCTAGGAAAGGTAACTATCAGTTGGGTTGGACATACTGGTAATATTGATATGGTATATAATTACCAGTAGGACCATAAGTTGACTGAAAAATAGGTTGATGTGATAAGGAACTAACGGAAAATCTACCTACAGGGGGTTGAATTCTGGGATCAGGACCGCTACGACCACTAGGGCCTCCCAGAGGAGGACCACCAGGGCCACCAGGACCACCAGGACCACTCGGAGGTGGACCACCAGACCCTCCAGAGCCACCAGGAGGTAAACCTTCAGAGCCTCCAGAACCACTAGGCGGAGGGCCATTAGACCCTCCAAAGCCATAAGAAGGAAATCCACTAGGCCCCCCATGACCACTAGGACCACTAGGACCAAAAGGAGGAAAGTTTCTAGATCCTTCGGGACCATTAGGCCCCCCAAGGGGAGGACCTCCAAAAGGCGGTCCTCGAGCACCTCCTGCAATATGTATAGGTATCCCTCCCATAGTTGGCATGTAAGACCAGTTGGGTTGCCCCCATGGCGTAAAAGTGTTACTAGGGTATGGAATTCCAGTATAAGGCATTCCTGTAGGATTGGGTGGATGATTACCTGCAGGTATTTGATAACCATAACCTCCAGAAGTTTGAACGGTTACAGGTTGTGCCCCTAAGGGCTGACCTGAACTGGATGGGGGATTAACCACATTAGTATGGGTGGGAGGGACATAAACTGTATATGGTTCTATGTTAGAGTTCTGCCCTTAACTAGGTACAATTCCGGTACCGGATAACGTAGGTCATGCTGGGGGTTGCCCCCCGACACTAGAAGGTACTGACAAAACAAGAACTGAAGGTTGGGCCCCAAGTGTAGAAGATCTGGGAGGATTAGGAACAGACATAACATGAGAGGTGATAGGGGTGGTAATTTGACCTGGGTTGTGTGGTGTCACTGCATGATCTATAATCGGTTCAATGGGTCTCACAGAATCGACAAGTGAATGACATCCCACAGGAACAAATGTGGAACGTGATGGTGTCGGGCCTAATAGTTCATCTATTTGCTTGTTAATCTCCTGTGCATGGAGAATGGCAGCACGGTATTTCCTACATTCTTCTTCATCTTCAGAAGAGTTTAAATGGGTGCCAAATGAGGCAATGGCCTGTCCTATAGAGGTATCCCAAAATGGAGCATTGGGACCATAATCCAGATGGGTTGTATCGTCAACATGAACTTCCATGGGAGAATGGAACGAGGTATTTCCCTGAGAAGGTTGTTGGACCAAGGGAGGCGAGTGTGAAGAATACGGTACTCCACTTTCTACAACCACATTATCTCCCACTTGGGAGGTAGTAGTAGCTCCTTGGTCAATAGCTTCCATTGGATTCTCTCCTGAACCAGGAGTAAAATCCAGTGGCAAGCCCCATACTCTTCTGGACTGTCTTAACTTAGCCAGTTTGTATAGTTCCTATCTAACCTAGGGTTGAAAATCTAGAAAACACACCAAAAAAAAAATTTCCCTACACAAGCTATAGGTCAAAAAAAGCACACTTAAAATGATAGGAGGAGTTCAAAAAGTCAGGTCTCTCACCAGGATTGTTAAGAAGGTGCCACTCGCGATATACCTCGAAGGTACGTGCGTAGTAATCTCCCTGAACACTATTTTCAGTGTATGGCTCCAAGCAAGATAGCCAAAGGGCTTTTCTCAGATGGATAGGGTATCCTAGTGGGGTCTCTCGATATACTCAAGGTACGTGGGAGCTCGAATCGGTAGTAGTGATGTCTAATGCATAACCGTACACAAGGGGCCTTTTGATATACAATCAAGTATGTAAAGTACCTTTCTATATACCTCAAGGGTACGTGAAAGACCATTCGATATACCGATGGTACGTGGAAGAACTGCGCGAGTCCCGGGATGTAATGTAGACAAAATAACGATAGCTCCTACGCTTAATGATGCCCGAACACGTCTCTAACCTATCACTCCAATTGCTACGTAAATTTTAACCTATAACTACCATTAATTTTAATATGGACGGTTAGGTGAATGCATGATGTTTTGACAGAAAATTAGACCATGTAGTATGCTTGTACAGATATTTCACTTTATCGTTCAGTATGCCTACTTATGGGAGGGAAAGAGAGTATTTTATTTTGTTTCAAAACCAGAAAAGACTTCCAAAAAACAGTCTTGAACACAAAATCAAAGACGAGCAATATTTTTCCAAACTGATTTCTCTTTTCTTAAAGCAATAAGAAGGGGAAGAATCTCTTTTCCTAAAAGAAAAATCAAGAAGCACACTATATGCAAATGCACTCTATTTTTTCAATTTTCTCAAAACATAAGCAAATCTAACTTAAAACTACCATATTTTTTTAATTTTGATTTAGATAGTTCTAAATGCATAAGAGATGAAAGAACATGAAGATCCTGAAAGCTTGTAAAGCCAATCAGGGAACCAATGTCCAATGCTCAATGATGATAGCCTAGTCTCAGTCAAAAATTTTCTTTTTTAAAGGAAGGAAAAGAAGTTTACTATGCAAACAAGAAATGAAACCTAGAAGATAATCTAGTGTTCTTCTTCTAGTCTATATTGCAGAAATGAAAAGAGATCTTACTAACACCCTAAGCTTTTTAGAAAACAAGAAATCCTTTTGCAAACACAACCAACAAGCATATAAGCAGATGAACAATAAAAAAGCCTAATCTAGCTTTTGAATTTCTGAATCAAACCAATCTTAAACCATAAAATTTTCAAGCCACAAGCATCAGATTCTGTCACACAAGCTTGACAGTGTAGGAATGAAAGCAACAAAACTCAAATTTTTACAAAAAAAATGAGGAAAAAGGGCCTTGGAATGATGCCTACCTGGCACCGTGCTTCTCAGGTGTTGACAGGGCGGTTCTATCCCATCACCACTTCTCACCAATGGGATACAGGAAATGGCACTGCATGCTTGCCACTCTGTTTAGGCGGTGGCACCGCTCCTCGTACACTGCATAGGTGCGGTTCCCTGTAGAAGACCAAAACACAAAGAGAACGATAGACCAGGTTAGAAAAGGATTAGATCAAGGCAAAAACTGCTAGACTGAGTATGGAAACAAAGCATAAAAGGTCGAAATGACTCAGATCTGAATAGATCTGGAAGTTTCAAACCCAAATTGACTAAGTCAAAAAGCAGATCTGACTGAAGAGAGTTGGAGAAAGAGCCTGGATTCGGACAAGAGTTGAGAATTAAGGAAGATCAGAACAAATGATACATATATCTATTCCCCAGCGGAGTCACCAGATTTGTTAGCTGGAATATTTCACCTTATACGGACAATATGGTGTTCCACTGGTCTGAATGGTTCAGATCCAGAACAAATGAAGGACAGAGGTTGAAGACCCTCCCTGGACGCCGTAGATACCTGGAATGTGATGCTTCGATAGTAACCTTTTGTACCTATAATCAACTTAAACACACAAACACATCAAAGCTGCCAGAATATAATCTACTGATCCATGTTAGTGACTAAGGAATCTAACAACATACATGTGAAATCAAACAACAACAATAATGTGGGACGAAAATCAAGTTGCATTAAGATAAAAATGGAGAATTTTACAACCAAGCCTTAGTGTTGACATGCATCTCCATGAAACCAAGCAATCTCATCCCCATAAGCTCCGACTCTAGCTCTCTATGCTCTCCAATAGCTTGGGCTAAGTGATCAATCCAACAGCATAACAATACCTTAAGAGTTCTCTCTCCTCAACCATGGATGTGAGCTTGTATTTATAAGGCTCAATGGATAGGGATGGTTGAGAGATTAGTGGATGAGGTGGCCTCTGAGATCCTAGGATGAGGGATCTTGAGCTCAATTGACTCATAATGATAGGGATAAGGGAGGACATGAGGCTCATCATCTGGAAGCCTCGAGAAACTTTTCTTTTTCCCTTTTTACCTAGGGTACCGCGTTTCTCCTTCAATGACAGAGCGGTTCTGGTAAGAAAGGATTATGGACTAAGGGCCATAAGTGGTGGCACTTCTTGTGGACAACAAGGGATAGGTGATGCAAACAAGGTACCACTCCTAGAAAACAGGCAAAGCGCGATGCTGAGCATTTTTTGTGAAAGATTGACAAATGGTATGAATTTCCACTCCAAGTGCTGGGATTCAAGGAAAGTAGGTATGTCAAAGGTTTTATCACATGATGGTGATAGGATTTTGGTATAATAGGAGGGTTTTGGTCATGGTAGCACACTACGGCTATATGTAGCCATCGAAACAATTGAACCCATGCTCGTGGTACTCCAACCACCTGGCGTTGCATGGTCTCAGGTAAGTCCTCGACTTTTGCCATGGGTACTCTCTGTGTCAATCGAAAAAAGTTCATGTGAATGCTCTCGAGCGCTCGCTCTGCATCTGCACCCATGATATCATCACCTTTTCCCCTCCATTGATGACAAGGAAAGCCATCTGGCCATCATGGTCTTGCATTTGCATATACATGATAGAGTGTCACTATGTATCGTCACACCAAAACATGTCTTTTGATTTCATATATCAGAAAACACAAAAAAAATAAATAATTCAAAAAATTAAAAGTGGGTTTGGGATTCATTACCTATGTCTCCATAATCCACTCCTGGTGGTAGGGGCATGTATGGATCACCGCGGAAGTCAATCCCTGCATAGGGATAGTCATCTATGGCGATGAGCTGTCTCCTCCACCATGGAAAGAACTCTATTGGATAAGGGTTAGCCACCCTTCCACCTTGCTGTCTGCGCATGACATTAACCCAGCATCGCTGAGCTAGATCCTGGACTCCATGTGGAGCAATTTCTACTCTAGGGCTTAGCCCTGGTACCTGCTCAAAGAAGAATGTGCTCAATATGCTACCAAACCTGAAGTTCTGCACCCTATCCATCTTGCAGTCACTGAGCTATTGTTTCATGTTTCTCAACAGCGTAGTACTCTAGTCATATATTGTAGGCCTCATACACTCTACCGCATAAAAAATCATTGGCCGTGAGGCCTGGTGGAGTGATGCCAAATCTGCAATATTGTCTAAGGCCAAGAGTATGGCTTTTAGCCCCATAATCTAGATCGCGTTTTTCAAGATTTGACTCCCAACCTTCTCTGTATTGGGAAGGAAATACATAGCTATGTAGTCATCTATGGTCAGCCCGCCTCCTGGCCCACGATATCGTAGGTTCACCACCTCCCCTCGTTAGGACAAACTAGTGATGAATTATATGCCCTCAACCTCAATGATGAGTGACATCCCATCTATCTAAAAAGTTTCAGACTCTGGATCCTAGTAATCTACCAGCAACTAGAGTAGTCTTGGCTTTCCCCTTAAGCTACCAAGACACCAAAACTTGTATAAGCCACATGCCCGTAATGCTTGTTGAGCCATGAGGTCATCTTGAACAGCTTCCTCAACATCACCATGTTCCCTCTCTCCCCACTCTAGTACCATCCTGCACAAAAAACACAATTTTTGATCATTATTTGCCCATTAAAACCTTGTTCACGGCCCCATACACGATTGTCTGCAAAACATTCGCATATGTACACGATTTTTGTGGCATTTTCTATGTATGGCTAGCCCTATACGTTGAAAATGGCCTGATATCTGCATGGGCCAAAATGCCCAAGTTGGGATGGCCTAAAAAATTAAATTGACCATGAAAATTTAAAATTTGTATATCAAAATGAAAGAGAGGGGCAAGGGAATTTACCTGGATCAAACGTGGAGGGATTCCGCCGGACGATGCTCCCGAAATTCGCTTCTGAAGTTCTGGACTCAAATGCACTATGGTGGCTAAAAATTTTAAATGGTATGAAAATTTTAAAATTTTCACTATTTTATAGAAAAGTTTTTATATTTTTTACCCACTTTCTATGGTTTTTGATCGTTTGAACTAATTTGATGTTGTAGAAGGTCGTTTTGAGTGCGGTTTGACCATGTCTTCGACCCATTCGTGCCTATTTTAGGTATTATGTCTAAACTGGCATCTAGGTTAGGTTTTCACATCCGCTTGCATTTTGCATAGCCTTATGACTGTTTCATCTTAACCTTAGGTACAAACACATTCCATCTTGTCACGGAACCTTCTTGTCATTTTTAGAAGTGACATGATGTGAATGGTAGAGCTTTCCCATACATGGGTACCTTAGTTAGATCGTGTATTGCATTTGGTGCCCATGCCAACATTTCTCCTTTAGTGTGTGGGAGTCCTTTGTATAGTACCACCATGACTTTGAGCAAGAGCTTCATACTCCTCTTGAACTTTATGCTAGCCTTTCCCCTTGGGACTCCCTTGTATATGTCAAGTTGTAATTGCATTATCATGAGTTTTTTCTTTCCTTATTGAGCATTATGCCAGCTTCCCTGACTTTGATTATTAGCCATATAGCCCAAGCTTGTTTCATGTCTAGGCAAGCATATCCTTTTTGCATATCTTTTGCAGCTTGATTCCCCATTTTTTACCGGGAGGGGACCTTCCCCCGAGTGTCGTTATCCTACATATGTTTCCTTGCATTGAGCATAGGTATGTTCCGCTTCCTGGAACTAGTTTGCTTGTCCCTTGACACTCGTCTTCTACTATATTTGTAACTATAAAGCACTTTTATTCTTTTTCAAGCTTTTCAAAATATCTGAAAAATTCCAAAAAATAAAAAAAAACCAAAAGTGGATAGGAAAAGATGTTATCTTTGGCAGCAGTCGAGTCGTGTCACCTTCGAATATAGCACTGTATATCGCATCTGTTGGTTGGATTATTAGTTTGACTTTAGGAGCTGTACTCGTTACTCTGAGTTTATCTCCACCTATTGGTTAAGCTTCCAGTCCCTATGGAACCTTTGTTGATGCCTCCTATGTCACAAAGATGTCCCAGTTTGCATATCAAGTCCATGCTTCCTACCTTCAGTCACCATTTTCCTTTATTCTCTTGTTCGAAGGAAGTTGAAGCATGAGTCGGCCATTCCTCAGTTGTCTTGACTTTGTATGTCAGCCAATCCTGGTACTGTTACTGGTTTGTGCACATCTTGTTTGAGTTCTTCCACATTACACAGCATTGTTGAGTACCTCGTGTTGGTTGATGGGGGATGCATTAATGCCCCCTTTCTAGCAGATCCCATCCCATCGACTTCAGATCATTTATTATGGGATAGGAGTCTAAATTCATTTGAGTGCCTTGAGACTTACAGTCATCAGTGGTAGGTTCTCTTGCCATCGACAGTTTTGGGAATACATCAATGTCCCCTGATCGATGGATTCTTCCAAGTGTTCGACCTCAACACATCTATTCACACTTGTTAGATTTCACTCTAGTACCTTGATTCCCATTTTCATTATTGGTGGGTGATCTCGCGTCTGTTAATGGTATACATCAATGACCGGTAATCAGATGATGGACTACTATGTTCAACCTTGACACCTTTATTCGCATAGAAGGACATCTACTCGTAGCAGTTTGTGTAGAAGACCTTCCAGCTTGGTGGAATTCCACATATGCTACCTCCTTGATCGTGCTAGTGTTCATGAGATTTCAGCTCTCATGATTTGATCCTAGTGTATGTTAGATATCTTTAGCCATTATGGAGATCTTGATCCATTATATATCTTCAGAATCTATGGAGATCTTGATCCATTGTATATCTTCATCATGGAGATCTTGATCTATTATATATTGTACATGGCAATGACCACACGTCACATTTTGTATATCATGCCTATTCATGGCCATTGTACTCTTATGTATTCGGGACTGTTATATATATTTGCAGTCATATGTAGATATTGATTATTATACTATACTGATGGATGGTTGGTTGTTCTACCTGGTTCTTCATCACTCCACTTATGGGATGGATTTTATACTGTATTTCGGCCATCAGGTTACCCCTCTGACCTCACACATTACGGGGCATCTGTTACAACTGATTTTACCACACATGGTTGATCACATATTTATGGCCTTCCCTGTCCCTTTGTAGACTCTTTAGACCCCATGGACTGATATTATACTTTGATGTTTCCAAGGTCATCCCTAAAAACACCTGTTTATTGCTGTATGTGACTTTTAATCCCATACTCATGTGTATACGCAACTTTTGACCTCAAACCCGCGTACATCGGGATGTGTGCATAAATCCAAATATTTTGGGAGTTTTCCTTCATGTGTGTTCGAACAAATTGACTCTCGGCCTTCAATATGCCTCGAGATCGCTCGGATTTGACCCTCAATTACCCCTTTGGAGTGCTACATAAGGAACCCCTTGGATACATTGAAGGGGAGGAATTGAAGAGCAACAAAACTATAGTCCATTGTTGCCGTAGCTTGCATATATTTCAGTCTGCATCCCTTTGTCTCTTTGGAGCACCTTGTTTTATTCCCAAGCTTGCCTTTTCTTGTGAGCTTGCTATCAAGAGATGGAGGATTAAGGTGGTGGAGGCCGAGGTGGAGGACTCAGTTTCTCCGGTTCGCAGACATGCCGACAAAGGTTGTCACTTGTGTAATCTCTGATTTGATTAATAGAAATATCTTTTCCTGTCCAATAATGTGCATTTGAATGAATATTGATTCCATGGATATGTTTAATTGTTTATACATTGTTGATTATATATACTAGAGTAGATCTAAAACCATATCATATAGCATGCTTGTCTTGTTTGCTGTTGTTGAGAGCAAATTTCTAGCGCAAGCGGGATTGGAAAAATATCAACGAGGATCTAATTCAACCGCTCGGAATAAGGTATGATTCGAGATCCTTTAGTGTTAGATGTTTGGTTTCTCTTGCATATTGGGAAGGGATTGATTTCTTGTGTCTAGCTGTCTATTGTGGTACACCCCAAGCCATAGGAAGTTTCTCTCCGTAACAACAACAAAAAAATGTGAAAGAGGAAATGTGATCGCACTCGAGATGATGCCTTACATAATGAAAAGCAAAAACTCAAATACCATGAAAAAAAGAAACAAAAGAATACAAATATTGAAGACGTCGCTAATGATAATGTAACTAGAGACTTGGATCAAAATGTTGATGATATGAATGTTCAAAATCAAACTCAAGAAGAAATTGAACCATGTATGTACAAATATTGTAAATTTGTTTAAAATGCAGTAACTGGTTTTTGTAAATGATGTATTTTTGAATATAATTTCCAAATGCAGATACAAATGTTGAAGATGTTGAAGACATTGAAGAATGACAAAACGATGCAAATATTCAATACGATAGAGGTAAGATATATATATATATATATATATGTTGGTTATTAAAATATTTTAAACCATGTAATTATAATTGTAATTATAATTATAATTACGAGTCATATTTTTATAATTCAAGTGAAGTATATTTGAAATATTCTAAATTAAAATTGAAATTGAAATATATATAGGTGGCTTCATCATTGACGACGACATGTTACAAAATGTTGATAAAGAAAAATTTGGAAACACGAAACCTTACCATATTGTATGATATCGTGGTGAAAAGATGCATGAACACTTTATGGAAAAAGAATCAGTGGCAACACAAGCTCAAATTTTGAGGTGTTTGTTAGTCTCCAAGAATTTGAAGGAAGCTTGGTCATTATTGGGTATTCAAAAGAAGATAAAAGATTCAAAGGTGAAGCAAAATGTGTTAAAAAATATAGCCAATGCAATAAAAACGATTGGAAAATCCAGAAAGAAAGATAGTAGTGCTGCATGTAGAATAATACAAGCAATGATTATCTCATCTAGTACTAGAAAAAAACATTTGACAACGTAGATCGCAAAGGTTATCGGAACTTCATGGAAAACATTGTACAAATATAACAAATTTTGATTACAAATAGATGCAAATGATGAGCTGCTTGTTGGGAAATTATTTGTAGACACCCTATAAAGATAGGGTCGGTGAAAGTGTTAAAGCTATGATGCATGAATATTGGGTGGAAAATTCTTGTGTTTCACCAAATGCAAGAGATGTGATACAATGCAGAATATCTCAAAATCAGTATGAAATCCATCCAAAACATATATTGGATATGACTCAAATACAATTGTTCAATAAATTCAAAGATGAACACAGTGAATTGAATTTGTCAATCAATACATTTGTACAATAGAAGCCATGGTATGTTAGACATATCACTATTCGTGACACATTATGACACATTCCTTCGGTTTGGTAAAACATTTTGAGTCGAATTCACCTCCTTCCACAATTCATGCTTTTATATCTGAAATTCTATGTGAAAGAGATAGTCACGATATTTTTTACAACAAAAGATGTGTCAGTGGAAAGAAATGTGATAATTGTGGAAATATAGCTTTATTCCACCATAAATATCCTATTGATATTAACAACCAGTCATTGTCAAATATTATAGTTGATTGGAAGAGATATGAATATGTCACTTATTCCAACAATTCTACAATTTCTTCAAACGCTCTTTCGAAAAGGATAGATTTACAAGAAGATAAAATCAGTGTTACAGAGTTTTTGAAGAAGTTTGAAAAATAAATTTATAAATACATAAAACATTCACATTGAGCACGATGGCAAGACTTGCAATTCAAACAATCATGTGATGTTTTTCCACAGGGGACTATTTTTTCTCTGGTTGATTTCACAGAGAATTACACATTTGAAGCACAAAAAGAAATACAGAGTGAATATTATCATTCTGACCAAGTTTCTATATTTGTCCATGTTCTATATAGACATGCTCAACAAAATGTTGATGATATAGAAAGCACGAATGACAATTGACATGTGAACAAGGAATACCATTTCTATATTAGCGATGAACGCACGCATGATACACATTATGTACAACATTGTTTTGATATTATTTATGGTTCATTGAAAACACGTGGAGTTGTAATGAATGAACATTGGATATGGTCAGATGGATGTGCAGGGCAATTTAAATCTTCACAATCATTCTTCTGGCTATGTTGCCTTCATAAAAAAACAAATATTAAACATCGTTGGATTTTTTTTGAAACTGGTCATGGAAAAGGGGAGCACGATGGTGCTGGGGCATGTGTAAAACGAGCACTTCGAAGGTATAAAATGAACCATTCTGCTGATCAATTTGTGTGTGGTAATCAAGTTGTTCAATGGTGTCGTTTAAATCTCAGCCATGATTACAATCAACAATCAAAATATGTGCGCAGGTATGCACTTTGTTTTCAAAACAGAATTATTCAACTTAGAATGACTTTAATGTGTACATCTACTAACATTTTATTCACATGTACATGTAAAATTGTTTATGTTGGAATTTTTTTTTTGGCATATTGGAATCCAAGATATAGACAGATCAATCCCATATGATGCTAGCACTATTCATGTAACTCGAGATTTACACTCAATCAAAACAAAAACCTTCCAAAATGTGTTTTCATTTGATAGTAGGAAGCTAACATGCTTTTTTCCTATTTGCATGGAGGACACATAATGAATAGAGAATTTTGAAAACACCAATGACAATTATGTTAAACCTTGGAAACACAATGAAATTCATTTAAAAGGAAAAATGCCACTCGCAAGCTTTAAAGAGTTGGAATCAGAAGACATTGCAATATCAACTGATGGTGATAGAATTTCCGATCTGGTTAGAGAAGGTAATTTTATGTATACTTTTACTAAATTTGTCTATTTTTATTTTAAAGATTTTTTACAATGAATGAAAATGGTTTGATTTAATGAAGATGAATTTGAAAAATTCAATATTCTTAATCATGTGTAGGAGATGTATTTGTTGTGGTTGCACCCATAAACAACAATGAAAATGTGAGATATTATTTGATGCGATGCACAGAGAAAAAGATGAAATTATTGGAGGACTATGATGACAGAGGTTTTATATATGAAAGAGGGTCGATTATATTAAAATGTTATTTTTTTCAAGAAACATATCAAACTGAAAGTGACATTCACTTTAAAGACTATCAACTTGATGTCATATGCTGCCAATATAGTCATTTGGTATGCGCAACTCACATAAAGTTGATAGAAGTTAAATCAAATAAAAAATTGAAAGCTAGAAGATGGAAGATGTCAAAAGTTGATCATGAAAGAATAATTGAAGATGGCATTCCTTTAAGCTGTTGTTTCTAATTTGAATCATGTTGAACATGATACATACTTTTTACATGAAGGACATATTCATTGGTTTTATAATTGTGACATTCAAATAGAGTGATTATTGATAAGTTTTGAGCTATATTGTTTTGATGATTTTTTAAGCACATTCATTATGAAATTGTCAAATTATGAGATCTGTGCCTTTTTTAAACATAAATATGATAGACTATTATATTAGATTGTTGAACTTATGTACATGTCAAATTGATTATTTTTACTTAAATATGATATCAAGTTCTTACATTGTTGAGCTTATGTCCATCAAATTAAGGAAACTTATAATATAGTGTTCTTGCATTGTTGAGCTTATAGCTCATTGTTCTTATATTGTTTAGCGTATGTATAGATCAAATGTAAATTATATGATATATTGTTCTTGGATTTTTCAACATATGTACATCAAAATGATCTATATTAATTTTATAACAAAATTGATAAGTACAATTGTATAAATTCATAACATACAAACATTCAATATTAACATTACTAAATATTAAAAATCATTACTAATGATTAAATATTGAACATTACTAATGATTAAAATTAATTTAGACACAAGTACTAAATATTGGACATTACCAAATATTACTAAATATTTAGACACAAGTACTAAATATTGAACATTACTAGAGCATTAAATATTGAACATTACTAATGATTAAATATCATTTAAACACAAGTACAACATATTGTATATAAGCATCATAAATTCATAGCATACAAATTCATAACATACAATAATTCATAACATACAAACATTCATAACTAACATTCTTTATGATTGAAAACATTCATAAAATGCATTTTAATGAATATTCAACAGATATCATATATTATTCCACTTGCTTAAATCATTGAAAACATTCCTAACTAGTTCATTCCAAAAGTGCATTTTATTGAAAATTATACAGATATCATATTTATCAAACCACAACAATTACAAGATTTATATTAACAAACCACAATACTATGGATTTTTTGTTGGAACTATGAAAGGACCACATGAGTATAGTAATGCTCGAGATACTCTACATCATTTTGAAATGCACAACCTAAAATTTAAAGAAAGCCTAGGCCAGGGTTCTAATAACTATGTAGAATTATTCCCTTCAAATCTTGATTGAATTTGCACAAGAGAGGATTGTGAAATAAATTCAAATATTTAATGATTCTTGTTTCTTCATTAGTGGGATGCAAAGAAATACTAGAACCTATAATTATTATCTTAGTCCTATTATAGAGCATATAAATAAGGTATCACAAGATTTTGAGAACATCACTTTCACAATTATCTACCCATAAATTAATATATAAGTTTATACACTCTTAAACAAGGGACACAAATTGGCAAAGGGATCCATGATGCCATAAAAAAAAAGGATGGAATCCCTATCTCTCTTATGATTAGCAAATTGGAGAAGGGACCCATGATGCCATAAAAAACAATGGATGGAATCCCTATCTCTCTTATGATTAGCAGATGTGTTTTTTGCAAATATAGAGAGAATTGTAGCTTAGTATTGGTGTAAATCCATTCAGCCTTTTATTGAACATTCCTTATAATTGAAAAAAAATCCTAAACTGGATTTTAATGATTATTCTACAGCTATTATATACTATTCCACCACAATAATTGAAAACATTCATAACTAACATTCTTAAAGTGCCTTTTATTGAACATTCGTAATGATCACAAACATTCCTAAAGTGCATTTTATTGAAAATTATACAGATCTATCATATATTATTCCACCTAAAAATGATTGAAAACATTCCTAAAGATCATTAAATATTGAACATTATTAATGATTGAAAACCATTTAAACACAAGTATATCATATTGTATATAAAAATCAACTAACATATTGAACATTCCTACCATTCCTAAAGTGGGTCTTTAGAAAAATCTATGCATATATAAATTCATAACATACAAACATTCATAACTAACATTCTTTATGATTGAAAACATTCCTAGAATGCATTTTAATGAATATTCAAGAGATATTATATATTATTCCACTTAAATCATTGAAAACATTCATAACTAACATTCCTAGAGAGCATTGAATATTGAACATTACTTATGATTGAAAATCATTTAAACACAAGTACAACATATTGTATATACACATCAACTAACATATTGAACATTCCTAACATTCATAAAGTGGTTCTTTAGAAAAATCTATGTATGTTAACATCAAAGACATTAATTTATGTATCGCATGACCATATTAAATCATTTAAACAAAATTGATGAAATTAAATCATTTAAAACCAAAAACTTCCAAAAGCTATATATATATGAACGGTCCAAAATTATAAAACCATATATATATGAACGGTCCAAAATTATATATATATGTTTAAAATATATAAGTTAAACTAATAAGTTTAAAGTTTTGACATGGAATATGTCAAATCAACAAGTTCACATGTATAAAAACATATATAAGTATGTAATATCCATTATATGGATATCACTTTCCACATTCTCCTGGCGATTGACCTATATAACACATGCAACATATAATTAAGCTTCAATGTATAACATTTATACTGTAAATAAACTTTAATAAAAATACAATTTGAAGTTAAAATAATAAAAGTGAATAAATATACCTCAGTGAGCCCAACACCCAAAGAGGTCACCACATCCACAGCCATGGAAGGTTGTACAATACATTTACCCACCTACAATTAAAATAACATTACTAAAACATTTAAAACTTGTAATTTAAATGTAACTTAAATTAAATTTAAATAAAATGTCAGTTGTTTTTAATCATAACTAAAACATTTGAAAGGTGATTGATTTACCTCCAAATCTTGGGAGACACTAGGAATGTCTCCCAATATCGATGATGAGAGGGGCCCAATACCCACGGTCCTAAGCGAAGGGATCAGAACCTATGAACACAAACACAATTTTAATCTTGGAAAAATGTGTCATGACAATAATACGAACATATGAATTTATATATATTTATGCAAATGTGCCTCTTTCAATGGCCCCAGGTTAACACTAGAGTCGACCATAAAATCATGTTCATCCAAAATTTGGGTGAACTACAATTCAAATGAGTTCATTATATATTTAGATAAACTCACAAAACATTATTTAACAATTATGAGGAAAACATAAAATTTCTGACATACCTCCCCCCTCCCTCCTTCCTCGCGATGGAGTAAATCAAACAATCCATCTCGACAATGTTTTGCATATGCCTTGGCATCTTCAAGGATCATTGAATCTACCTCACTATCTATTTTATAAGAGAAATGTGCATGAGAATGAGCGCGTGTTCTATGTCGATCCATGCCCACATCAATCCCCACTAGAGCAGATGGTAAGTTGTCTCCAATGATGGTTCTGACCTCTAGACCAATCTGAGAGGTTGCCTCCATCTCTGATCGTAATGTAACAACTCTCTGTGGCTGAGACACCAAACAAGGTGTAGGTTTAGGCAACAATGAATCACGATAGGATCCTTCTAGTTCATACGTCCTACCTTTTTCAACTCCGTAAAATTTGGACACATCTGTGTAATCTGGCTTCATGTTTAAAAAAAAATCTGTATAAAAAAATCTCGCAAAATAATGTGGCACTTCATCATTCTATGGAAATATACCACAGGAAGCCAAGAATCTATCATATAAATGGTGTGCAATCTTGGGGTGCTTGAAATATTGCACCTTTAACATATTCCGCTTCGGTCCTTCTTTAAACTTAAACATTGAAATGAAATCTTCTTTTGATAGCCTCTTCTCTACATCAACCCACTTGTCAGGACCCATCACTTGAGCCCTTCGCATTTGCGTCAAGTGAATAAAACAATCTGTTGTTGGCCCAACAGTTCTACAGGCACCAATAAACTTGCCTAAAGATTCCAAAAGTATTTGCAAGCTTTGCTGACTCTCTGTTGGGAGTTCCAAGCTAGACAGATCATCCTTCAATTTTTTATGGTTGGCTGTACATTGTTCAAGGGTGACAGAAACCTCTTCATTTTCCCAAGGAAGAGGATCGGGTATATTTGAAGGATAAATGGTCATGGGATGACAACCATGTTCTTGTTCAAAAGTATCCATTTTCCTACCTTGACCCTTTCTTTGAGCATTTGCATGACCTTGCTCTTGGTCCCTTGCAACATCCTCAACATCTCCACCCTCATTTTCTCCAAATGCATAACCCTCATTTTCTCTGAATGCATCACCACCCCCATCCTCTCTGAATGCATCATCATAACCGTCAGTAGAACCATGATCCTCTACATTTACACATGTAATAATGTATAATTTAGTACATAAAGACACAAGAATATATATACACATGCAAATTAGTAATTTATTTAAACAGATTATATATATATGTAACATATTACCAATAAAATGTGGATGGTCCATTTGGTCGTTCTCTAAAATAATGACCAGGAGAGGGAAAACGGTCACGAGATGATGAATCAAACAATTGACCAGACACAGAGCTACTTCAGTGTTCCAGCAAAGCTAAGGCTGGAACAAGGGGTCAAAACTTTTGGTTTTACTCTCAAAAGTACTTGGCTTTATAGTTCTAGCCTCTATTGTACTCTCTTGTTCTCTTCTTGAGTATTGGTTCTATTGAGGAATCCCTTTATGAGGAGCTATAGTTCTCCAACAAGACCATCTAAAAAGTATAGTAAAAAAAACACAAAAAATGTTACTAAACAATAGAGTTTATTCTTCTTTATCCCGAAGTAAGTAAAGGATTGATTATGTCAAAAGGAGTGAGTAATATTTATTATAGAGTTGAGTTAGAGCAATAGAGAGTTATAGGTGATTTGTACCTTTTATCCTTTGTATTATTCAGACTCTAACCTTATACTTAATCCTTTACTTTATACAATATATCTAAACATAGTATTCTTACCCTTTCCTTATATAACAAGATGAAATACTATCTTTCCTTCACTAAACATAACATTTAAAGTCTTCCTCAGGATTACTATATCATTTGGAAACACATTTCATTATATAGCTTATATTACTTAATATAAGATTTAGATAATTATATAACTACTCACCTTTACTTCAAGAAATAAATTTCCATTTAAAAAAACTATTTACATCATAACCATGTTACATATTCATCTACATTCCCTGCAATGCACCTTCATATATACCTGATTTATAAAAAAACATACATCCATTATCAAAAGCAATACTACATAAGTTGAAAAAGGTGTAAATATATGGAATGTAATTTTTAGTGGTGGACAGAACCAACCCTTATCAAACATGCAGCCATTTTGTAGTAGCATTCTGCTGAAGGAGATATTTTTTTATTATGCAGTAGCATTCCATTGATAATCTAGTTGTTGGACGCATTGTTCTAGGTAGTAAAAGATCAGTTTGAGATTCTAAAGTTAGTCTGCTAATGATAAATTTCGGTGAGTTATCAAGGTTTATATCTTATCAATGCAGGTCTAAGTGACTATTTTCTTGAAACTGAAATATTAAATGCATAATGCCATGTTGACAAAGTCGAACCCGCTAAATGCCATACTCATAAAGTCAAAATTACCAGCTAATCTAAGGTAAGCTGTGTCAAATTACCGCTACTCTATATAAGGCCAGGTTATTTCATGTCAATATTCCGGGGTAAGCTTTGTTAGGCCAATATTCCAATGTTACAGGGCCAGATTCTGTTAGTAGAATTTAGTAGTTTCTTAGTACCGGGACAAGGTCAGGCTCTTACTGTAAAAATTACCAGTATGATGCGTTGCTCTTTATTATCAGTTAGGGCTAAAAAAAGCATACATCCATTATAAAAAACAATACTACATAAGTTGCAAAAGGTGTAAATATATGGAATATAATTTTTAGTGGTGGACAGACCCAACCCTTATCAAACATGCAAGCATTTTGCAATAGCATTTTGTTGAAGGAGATATTTTTTTATTATGCAGTAGCATTCTGTTGATAATCTAGTTGTTGGACGCATTGTTCTAGGTAGTAGAAGATGAGTTTGAGTTTCTAAAGCTAGTCTGCTAAGGGTATATGAACACCCTTTACGCCTATGCCTTTCGTTACATAAATTTACTTAAAAAATGGTTATTAGGCTCATAGAATGCTCCCAGCTAACCCATGAACTATTCAGTACGACGAGCTAAAAGAAATAAAAGAAATCCAGCCTCCTATTATGGAAACCTGAATAACATGTTTTTTTAGTGAACTTCGTCGTAAGGCTAATTATCCACTACAAATTAATAACAAATTGATAACCCTACAAATTATCCAAATTGAATTTTAAGAACCAATCGTTTCTTGTAATCAGCTAGCCTTACTATGATGGAAGTGCATTCAGGGATCAAGGATATCTAACAATTAACAGGACAACATGAGTTGGGTGACTTACCTTTCAATTTTTTGTGTGAAATTTATTGGATGGACAGGCACCATAGCGAATCCGCGAACGCATCCACCGCACCACCACACCACCGCGAAGCTGCGAAGGACATGCACCACTGGCACCACTGATGGACAAGCCAACAACCTCCAACACCACCGATGGATAGGACAACAACCTCCAACACCACAGATGGACAGGCCAAGCACACAGACTCCTCGCTCAAGACAATGCTCGGATAGGTAAGCGGACAGGCCAAGCGGACAAGACAGAAAGGCCAACGGACGGATAGGCACAAAGGTGAACAAACATAATCCTCACTCACGAACGGAAAAAATGCATCAGAGGGAATTCCAAGCACACATATTGACTCCTCGGCCTTGCTCACTGCTCACTCCTCAGCAACAGATAGGCCAGGCACACAGACCGAATCCTCGACAACAAATAGACCGACAGACTTCCAATGATAGGCCAAGCTCATAGACTGACAGACTGGTTGCTCAGGGCATCGAACAAACTCCTCGTCCAAGCACACAGACTGCTCGCTCACTGCTCACTCTTTGGCTAGGGACAAATTCATAACAGACATACATGACCCAAAATAGACAAACTTGTAAACAGTTGCGTTCGGCTAATACACATATATAGTTTTTTGGTCGAAAAACCTTTTGGTCGAAAAAATATTTGACCAAAAAAACGTTCTGTTGAACATTATTTCTCTGACCATCCTTACAAATTCACATAACTAGGTTGCTCGTTATTGTTAAATTTAACATTCGGCCAAAACCAGTGGAATCACAATGTGGATCAGAAAAACACAAAGCAAGACAATACGGACAATTATTATACTCTGGCCGAAAGGTCTCTTACGAAAACAGAGTCTTTGATTTATCAGTAAATTAACATTTACAATCGCCATAATAATTAAAACCAAGATGCTTTAACATATTCGTAGCCACGAAAGAGTCCAGTGGCTGAGCAAAAAGGCTGAGGAAGCTTTCTCTTAACACTTTTACAATGTTAGGAAAAAACTATTTTAAAACCATGGAATAGTTTTTAAACCATTATTACAAGAAACACAGTACACCTGCGAAACCCTAACTTATCTCTAGGGATGACCTTACGACCTCCTTTCCTATCGAAACAACAAGTTACCATAAGTAAATTTTGAACCCCACGGTAACATTCTATTGGAACTAGTGGAACACCGCAAACGCTTCCACGATGAAGGGTACCCTAGGGTTGCGACCTAGGCTTACCTGAGCCTTTCACGCTCGCACCCTTCAGCTCTAGCAAACGCCTTCAACTTATGGCTGTGCATTACCAAGAACTTTTACCTACCAATCAAAAAAACCACAGCATCGATCTGTTAGTATATAACTTAGTATTTTTTTTAATAAAGGAAATGGAAAACGCTTGGAGGAATGGATGCGACTCACCAGATTAGTATGAAGCCCGAATAAACGGTTATGGAAAAGAATGAAGTTAAAGTATGCTAACGCCACAGGAAATACAAGAGTGACAAATATTTAACTCCAAGCTCGAAGGAAACACAAATGGCAAAGAACTAGAGTAACAAACTCGCTAATGTCATGACTAAGTCAAGAACGACATCTTTTATAGAGACCCTAGAAGGCCGAGGGCCTATCGGCCTATTCCTCCTTTCCAGAAACAACAAAACAACTAATGAAACTCAGCGAGTGTTAGGGTAAGGCTTTGAATGCCTTTGCAAAGGGTTTATCACCCAAAACCCTTCACCAAATGATCATCCACCATGTGCAACCCACTAACATTGAAATCTTATATTTGTTTGATATAGTTTGGAGCCTGCATTATGTGTAAAAACACAACACCATGACTTTTGGTTAAAACATTATAAAAATTATGATATGCAAAGTAATAATATTACTTTTGTTTACAATTAAGCAAGTTATGGTTTGATAGGTTGAAGCTTTGAGCTAGTTTTAGTTATTATTGTATGCATTGTGAAGTTCTAGCTAGGATATAGTTATTACTTTATGCAAGGGCTATATACCTAGGCTAGATTTTTTATAATTGTAGTTTATATCTAATTGCTAAATAAAAATAATAATGATAATTCTAGGGCTTAGGAAAGTTCTAGGGTTATCATGAAGTGAGTCCATAGTTAAAAGTCATTTCGAAGGTATTAAGGTTTCTACTACCAAAAATAACTAAAAGCATGTTTGGGTAATCATATAATTCAAATGTGTAGAACAAATAATCACGCTATCAACTCAAATTGTTTCCTAGGTAGAGTAGTCTTTGCTATAGGTATAGGAATTCTTACACTTCGATAATCTAGACCATAAATAGAGTTTAAGGATTTCTTTCCTAACTTACTTGATTAGTCTTTAGAGCCTTATTTTTTTACATCGTAACTTGGAAGTAATTTTTACTTGTGAATTCTTGTACAAGCATCAGATCTGCGTTAGCTTTAAGAAAAGCTAAGTAAGCCTCGGGCTAGCCTCAAGCCCCCTTCAGTAAGAAAAGAAAACAACCATCAGAATCATACACATTCTAGAAAATAAATAATTGATCTGAATTCAATAAGTTTTTAACTCATTAAATTTCAAAACTGAAAATCAATACAGATTGAATACTGTTAGTGGCATGTGTATTATAGGTTAGTAAGTAATTCAGTAGCCTTTTAGATTACGGTTAACCAAGAGTATAATCTCCTAAGTTTTCGTTTTATATCTTGTCTTTATAAACTATCTGTTAACCAGACTAAAGTTAACCAATGAACTAGCATTCTCGCTATGATGTAGCATTTATCACTACACATAAAATTTTTAAATTTTTTGTGTATTTTGGGGATGTCATAACAACCTTCTATCTCTCTCAACCTAACTATTTTTTCTCTCATACTTAGACAATATGCTCACTATATAGAATTACTGACATTTCATCCAACCATCAACAACCAAGAAACTATCCTCCACTACCCCACACAACATGACAATGATCTTCTCTTTATCTATTAAATAGTCAATCACCTATATTCTTCCTTCTAGTGTGCTTTGGTGTAGACAAAATAACTCAATTTGATGTATGCTTTCTGAGAATTACCTACAAAAACAATACTTGGCTCTCAAGCATCCAAATAGTAGAAAATGAAAAGTGGGTGATGAATTCCTATCTTTCTCGGCCTCTATGCTCACCCACAACCATCTACTTTCCATCTTAAGTCTAAATTTTCCTCTTCATGGTGTTTATTTTGGTTAATTTCCATATCGGTAAGGTTTGGCAATGAAAAACATGGATTGAATAACATAGAGAAAGAATGTGAGAATGTTGAAATGAATGTTATAGTGAAAGGAAATTAGAGGATTGATGGAAACGAATATGGCTAACATTACCTATGACTAGAGGAATGTAAGACCCTTAATGATTGTCCTTATTCCATGCTCCAATAACTATGTGCTAATACTTTCCCTACCAAACTATTACATTCATCCAATGATTGATTTGATAAGTTAAAGAAGATGGATGGTTTCCTTTGAGGCACATGGTGGAAAGCAGATGAATTATGGGACTGACATGTGGCGATAGAGGATTTGTGTTCCCATAGGCCCTTTTTCCTCTTCTCCTATGATGGAATCATATCCGTGTTGATGATTGTAGCTCGGACAGGTTCTTCTGCATATATCAGGTGTTAAGCATGCATGATTCATCCAAATTTCCTCTCTAGGTACTTTCTTGAAAGAGCAAGTGACTTTTGTATTTCTTTCCTAAACCTAACTTAGGAAAATCACATTATTAACTTAATGTTGGATAATGAATAAAAAGTGAACTTAATATTAAGTCATAGTTGTTGATATTAAGTGAGGCTTGAGATCTAATCTCAACCATCGATCACTTTGGATACTAGGGTTAATGTTTTGGTCATTGAGATGACATAAAAGGAAGCCTAAGTGAGAGGAGTAGACACACAAAGTGAGAGTGAGATCTCATTGAGTGTGGAGAAAAAATTCCGTCCAAGTGTGCAAGGGCAGGGGTCGAGGAATAGAGTAAAAGGGCATCAAAGGAAGTAGAAAGCAAGTGTGATAGGCTATGCTACTTCTTGTTTTGTATATTCCTCAAGTGGGCCATTATCATAGGACGAGAGCCCATGATTTTATTGAATAAAATAAACAAGGTATTGGTTTTCCCTTAAGAATTTTTCTAGCGGTAATTTACATAGAAAAATCATGTGTAATATGTTTTGTTTATGTATTCATGCTTCTGCTATAATGTTTACTCAATGAATCAACTGTGATTTTTTTTCCAAACTAGAGGGAAATTAATATAAAACAAAAGACTATATTGACTGTACTACTCGCATACAGTCATATGACCACATTGGGAGGTTGCAAAGGTGGCTAGGTGATGGGGAGATCTGTGTAAGTGACTGCGTAAGGAGCCGGAGCATACATGGGTTGTACGTACGTCGATGAACTAAAGGAACCATAGGTTATGTAGGCCGCCACAGGAGTGGATGACCATGGAGGTGGTAGAAGCTACCAACAATAAGGTAGAGCGATAACATGCATGAAATTGCGAGCAAACAAACACAAAAGATCGGGTGCTGGTGTAGTAGGACGTTGGTTCGAGCACTACTACAAAATGAGAGATAAGTGACCATGTGACTAGAAAAGTTAGTCACCATAGTTTTTTCAAGGAGTAAACGACCAAACTTGAGCAATTTTTAAGTGATCCAACTAAAAATAACTAATTTAGTCACGATATAAAATAGACGAGTAGATAACAAGTGACTAAACTAAAAATGATTATGTACATGAATAATTTAGTCACAAGAATACATATATGACTAACTAACAATGACTAAGAATATGAATTAGTCATTTATGTTTGTCATTTTTAGTTGTGTCGCCTTGATAGCGAAAAATTACAAATTTGACAATGAAGTTGTACAATTTACTAAACTTTAGCATTACAGATGGATTCCATAAAATTTACTAAATTTTAACATTGTATATGGTTCAGGGACCCAAATCCACTTAAATCCATCTGTAGTGTTAATATTTAGTAAATTGTATGGAATCCATCGATAGTGTTAAAATTTAGTAAATTGTGAATTGGGGTCTCTCAATCCATCTACAATGTTAAAATTTAGTAAATTGTAACATTGTAGATTGGTTTAGAGATCCGAGTGACATTATTGTGTCGCTTGGCAATGGAAAATTGCAATTTTGACAATGGATTGTTACAATTTAATAAAATTTAACAACGATCCTGAGACCCGCTAGAAAGGGTTTGTAATAACCCAAAATTTCATAAAAATTTAAAATTTTTAAAGTGACATAAAATGTCTTAAGTCACAGCTAAGTAAATACTAGCGGTTAGCAAAAAATGAAGCAGTTTAACAAAGGTTAAGGGTTTGTTTCAATAAAAGAAGCTGTAACTAAAGGATGTAATCATAAACATCCGTGTTAATTCTATTAATGATTAAACAACTTTAATTTCAATTGAGTTAGAAAGAGCTCTTGCATTTAGTTGCTGCTAGATATACTGATGATTTACTTTTGTCAAGTAGGTAAGAAATCTTGTTTGATATTGGGGCTTACTTAGCATTCTGCTAACTCAAATGGACTGCTGGTTCTTACAGGTTTAGAAGGTAAGCATAAGATCCTGTAGGTGTTTATTTTAAATTACATAGAGAAAAGTACTTTCCTAGCATGTTAAGATGCTAGTATAAGAAAAGGTTAAAATAAGCTGCTAGTCTTCGAGGAGGTAAAGTAAAATTCTCTTTCGTTGTTTTGAATCTATGAAAGTATTTATAACTGAATCCATATTGACTTTTCATCAGAAAACACAATCAATGTTTTAGAATACAAGAGCAAGTTCTTACCAAGGTTCCTTCAGTCGTATGATGATTATCTTTCAAAAGTTTATAGTACATGGTCATTTATAAATTCCCATAGTGAGCATCGAGCTCATGGTTTTGGTTCATATTTACCTCGACTGATTAGTGATCTCACAGCTATTTTTACTTCAATATTCTATGTGTCCTACTCTTTAAGCATGAACATGTTCCTATGTTTTTCAGCTGTAAAGTTTACAATGAGCGATTAGAATCTTTATGAGAAATTCTTCAAATAATGTTAGTTTTCAGTTTTCTTGAAGACTCCCTCATTTATAAGCATCAAGATTCTGTGTTGAGAAGTTTAAGGCTTTTCCAATTTACAAAAGTCATAAACTATGTCATATATATTCCCTATTTTCTTTTATTAGTTCTAAAACAATACCAAACTTGTTCGACTTGTTTGCAAGAATAAAAATCTTCCTGGATCAAATAGTAACCATGCTGTGTTCATAGTATTCAAATTATAACCATAATACAATTATTATTTCAAGTTATAATAACTATGATAAATTATAACCTAATAGTATTTAAGTTATAATATATGAGTTAACTTATAGCCTAAGGTAGTATTAACTACCTATCAACTACTATGATGTAGTTGAAATGATGACAAGCAATTCTTATAAATTTTAATCCTATACTATATTAGTTTCCATGGCATGAATCTTATCATTAGAAACCATATGTTATATGGTATTTGCAATGATAGGTTTATCTAACATTTTGTGCAGCGCTGACTTAAGGTTTCGATGCACACTTGTTGAGATTTTTGGAAGGGCACGTGGATAGGTCTCCTCCATTCGTTGGTTGACTTATAACACTACAAACCCTACTCCTTTGCATTTTTGGACCGAGGGTTCTTCTCCTTGTTGGCCGAGCTATGAGATCATGGCCATGAGAGACCTGTAACCTCCTTTATCGTTGGGCATTTTGCTTGCAATGTTGTAATGTGACTGTTGGGTATCGTAAATTATCATTTGGTTTCTCCTGTGTGTTGAAGAATACACTGCGAAGGTGGTTGTTGGTTTCTTCAAGTAGCCCAAAGCCTGTATTTGTCTTACTCCTGTAACTGCTCAACCATGGCTTCTGCATTGTGAAATTGAGTCAGTTTCCTTGATTTCTTTGTCGTAGAGTTGACTTCAAGGGTTCTTGCCTTTCGGTTCGGTGCCATCGATCTGGTGTGGCCATCTCTTGTCGGTTTTGACTTTTAGTTCACATGTAAACTTTACCTATCTCCATTTCTCTTTACATTTGATTATCCATACTAAGGTTTTTACCATTTATGCAAATAGAGTTTAAATGATGTTTTGGTTTGGTTTTGCAGGTTCCTGCTACCGGCTTCAAACTGTGGGTGGAAAAATGAGCTCATACATCAGTCTTTTTTGTGGGCTTCCATCTGGTAAGCCCTGGTCCCATGGAGGGTTCTTCCTACACACGGTTTTGGTTGTTGGAAGTGGTTCGTGTGGGTGAATACACAGCTTCGATTCTCTGTTGGTTATGATTTATAGCTTGTTTATTGTATGACCATGTTTTATTTAAAACCATCATGATACTTCGTGCTGGGTAACACAGTCTCTTGAAGCCGTGATGTAAATATGGTTTTTATAAGAAGTTTTAGCCTTATGGCCTAAGTAATCTAAATGCTTTTGTTTATATTTTAAAAAGATCCCAGCTCTGAGCTCAGAGAGGCTTATCGACCTCGTTCTAGTGTTACTTCAGTTTTTACAGTGAACTTAGTAATGTAAGACTGTAAAAACAGTCAGGGTTGTAATGTGAGCTAGATTTTAATTCTCCTATTAGTAATATATTTTGTTACGGTTTAATATAAAATATTTTGTTCATACTTGGTTTTATTAGCAGGCCTGAGATTCGACCCTCTGACTCTAAAGGCTATAAGCCTATCCTTAAATAAGGATTCTGTATTTGCGAATGGTTAATTTGATATTGGTTATTTTTTTCCAAATTTTGTATATGTAATGTTTTCATTAATACCATGTATTATAATGATTTTAAATGCACTGTTTATGGGAAGATCACTGTGTTTTTAAGGATGATGGTTAACTCTGGTTTTGGCTTTTAAAGGGTTAATCATTGTAAAAACCCTACAGTTTAATAATATCCTTATTTATACTTAAATAACTCTTAGCTCTGTTTGATAATAAGAAAATCGATGATAGTATTACCTACAGTTATTAGTTCGATGCTAGCTCTGTTTGTTTAATAATTCTTTAATAATTTTTACAGTTTGTTTTTAATTCTTAGTTAAGAAAATAATTAGGGTTTTGATGCAGCATACTTGAAAATTAGGATATGGTTATCTTTTAGTATTTTCTGTAGTTTCAAAAGGATTATAGAAGAATCCTTTGGTCTTAGACAAAGACACACAATGTCTGGAATTTTAATGTTATAAAATGTTTTACAAATTCCTTTTTACACGGTTTTAGATGCTATCCTACTTACTTTACTTATGTTAAAATGTTAACCATAATATCTATATTTTGAGAGAATACTAATACTGGAATTACTTTTATAATAATATTATTATTGTTCTCTTACATACCAATTTTTTTTTTAGTTTAGCTAAAGTAAATAAATACAGACAATATTTAATACTGCTATATAGTAAAATTCAAAAACAAATGAAGTGAAATATAGTTACTGTTCTCATTCAAGTTGAAGAATCATCTCATTCACCTAAACAACCCAGCTATACTATAGTACTACTTGAGTCAGGTGTGGAAAAATACAGTTTGGGAATTTTAATTCTATCTGTTCCATCTTTTACATATTCATTTCTATTTCTATCATAATCTATAATTTTACCAAATCTAACATTACTCAGTTATTCATCCTTCATAAATCCTAAAATATTAACATGCCTATAGTAGAAATTATGAAATATTTCATTGAAGATAGTAAACAAATGAAATAGAACCTGTTGATGACAAGACAACAACAGCTTAAGGAGGTTGTTCCTCCCAACCAAACTCCCGGAGAGCACTCAGACAATGCTTCCTCAGGACCCTTGAGCTTGTTCCTGGTCTTCTTGGCTGAGAACTAGGTGGAGAATACAACTTTAAGACCTCTGTCACCTGACTGGTCCAATTACCTCAGTAATTAAAATCTGCTCTCAACAGTATGAACTTCAGCCTAGAAGCTGCAACAAGTTCATTCTCAGCAGTTAACCCCTCAAACACACTTCAGTAATCCCCTCCATTGAATTTCTCTTGAGTAAATTCATTCACCCTGAATGATCCTCTCTAGAATGAGCAGCCTCAGGTCTCTTCAATGGGAAATTTTATAGAGATGCCTAGGTCTTCTGGGTCAGTTTTCATTTAATGACCCACCTACTCTGATTCCACTTTCTTAGGGAATCATGACCACAAATATAGGGAAGTTGCCACCTGCAACAGTTGGAAGTGGTTTGAGGATGCTGCCACTTGTCAGTTTGCTCTCCACCCAGTCTCCTCCACCAATTAACTAGTAAACACTCTTTTAAAAACTTCCCTAAGCTATTGTCTCATCATTTATTTATTTATAAATAAAATATTCTGAATTACATTAAATATTCTTGACCCCACTGGGTCATCAATTACAACTTAGCATAAAATTTAACATAATGTTCCTCAAATAACATTAAATTGTTTTTTTGCAAATTGGGGCATGTGACATACACACCCCCTTAATTTATAATATCGTCCTTGATGTTATTTATTCCTCATCCTCAGAATTCCCTTGAAATAGAATTGGATATGCATCCTGCATATGACTTTTCGATTCCTAGGTGGATTCCTCTGGACTAAGGTGTTTCCATTGCACCTTCACTTAACCAATGGTGCAGTCTGGTTCCACTTGCACATCATTCCAATTAATAACATGAGTAGCATCATGTACATATTTTTTTAATACATAAATGTGAAAAACATTGTGAACTATTAAATTCGATGGTAAAGCTAACTAATAGGCTACATGTCCAATCTTGAACAGCATTTCAAAAGGACCACAATATCGAGGTGCTAGTTTGGCATAGCCACCCAACTTCAGAGAACTCTTTTTGGGTCTCACCTTAATGAAAACATGTTCACCCACCTGGAACTCCTTTGGAGTTCATTTCAGGTCTGCTTGAATTTTCTGTCGATCTTGCATAATTTTTAGATTACCTTGTACCTGCTTTACAATTACTTCCATTTCTTTCAATAATTCAGGTCCTAATACTAACCTATCCACTAGATTACTCCAAGGGATGGGAGTGTTCCATTTCCTTCCATACAGAATTTCAAAAGGACTATACCTAGCTGAAGCTTGATAATGACTATTGTAAGCAAATTCTACCAGGTGTAAATAATCTTCCCATTTACCTGGCTGCTCCATTACATACATTCTAAGTAGATCTTCCAGTACCTGATTTACTCTTTTCGTCTGTCCATCAGTTTGAGGATGGAAAGAGGTACTAAAATTTAACGTGGTATTTAATCCTTTTAAACAAGGATCTCAAAACTTATCTGTAAATTTAGGGTCTCAGTCTGAAATTATGACCTTCGTTATCCCATGCAACGAAAAATTTGTTTTAAGAAAATATCAGCTATATTTGCAGCTTTATAAGTAGTTTTTACAGGTATAAAATGGGATGCTTTACTCAATTTTTCAACCACTACCATTATGGAGTCATTTAAGTTCTGATTTTTAGGTAGTCCAGTAACAAAATCAAGGCTAATTATCTCCCATTTCCAGTTAGGGATAGGCAAAGGCTGAAGTAGCCCAATTGGATGCTGATGTTCAATTTTTACTTGTTGACATTCAAAGCATCTAGCAATATATTCTGCCAGTTTAGTCTTCATGTTTGGCCAGAAATAATCTTTTGTTAGCATGGTTATAGTTTTCTGATAACCTGGATGCCCTGAATAAGGAGTTTTATGAATTTCATCTAAAATTAATAACTTAATCTTAGGTACATTAGGTACATATAATTTGTCTTTATATAGTAATAATCCTTTTTCATTCAAGCTATACCCTGTACTTAGACTTTCTATTATATTTTCTTTTTCTTTCGCTTGTAAATTTAGGTAATTTTCATCTTGTTCTAATCCCGCTTTAAGATGTTCTTCCAAATCTGTTGTATAAGTGCTGATAGCTGCTGTAAAATTCAGCTTTGCATTTCTACTTAATGCATCAGCAACTTTATTCTCCTTTCCTTTGATGTGTTGAATTTCAAAATCATATTCACTTAGAAAATCTAGCCACCTAGCTTGCCTAGCATTCAGGTTAGGTTGATTTAATAGATATTTCAATCCCTTATTATTCGTCATAAAGTCAATTAAATGATGACGCCACATCTTTAAAGCATGTATGACAGCAGCTAATTCTAAGTCATAGGTCGCATAATTCTTTTCATGAATCTTTAATTTCCTAAACTTATAAGCAATGACATGTCCTTCCTGAGTCAATACTCCACCTAAACCGTCATTGCAGGCGTCAGTACATACTATAAAATATTTATTAAGGTCAACAATTCTTAAAATTGGTGCGCTAGTTACTAAGGTTTTTAACTTTTTAAAACTGTCTTCGCACTTCTGATTCCAATCAAATTTCTTCCCCTTTTTCTGCAAAGAGGTTATCGGATTTGCAATTTTTGAAAACCCTTCGATGAACCTTCGGTAATAGCCGATAATCCCCATGAATGATCGGACATCAGTTACGTCTTTTGGTACTAGCCAATCTTCGATTGCCTTTATCTTTTTGGGATCCACCGAAATTCCTTCTTTAGTCACCACATCACCTAAGTACTGGATTTTATCTTTAAAGAAGTCACATTTGATAAATTTCACAAAAAGTTGATGCTCTTGTAACTATGCAAGACTATTTTAAAGTGTTCTTTATGTTCTTCTTCAGATTTCGAATAAATTAATATGTCGTCGATAAATATGACCACAAATTTATCCAGATATTTGTGCATTACATTATTCATTAGACACATAAAAACAACTGGAGCGTTAGTAAGCCTAAAAGGCATAACGACAAACTCGTAATGTCCATATCGAGTTCTAAAAGCTGTTTTAAAGATGCCTTCATCTTTAATTCTGACTTGGTGATATCCAGACCGTAAGTCAATCTTTGAAAACACTGTGGCTCCATGTAGTTGATCAAACATATCATATATGCGAGGTAACGGGTATCTGTTCTTGATAGTCATATTATTTAATTGGTGACAATCTATGCATAGTCGTAGAGTTCCGTCCTTTTTCTTAACAAAGATGACAAGTTCCCCCCAGGGAGACACACTGGGTCTAATGTAATTCTTATCAATAAGTTCTTTTAACTGTGACTTAAGTTTATTTAGTTCAAGTATATTCATCCGATAAGGGGCTTTTGAGCTGGGCAATGCACCAGGTACCAACTCAATGGTAAAATCTAATTCCTGTTTCGGAGGCAGTCCCAGAATTTCTTCTGAAAATACATCTGAATATTCCTTTAGATGGTATATCCTCCAATTTTAATTTATCTATGTTGTTCAATTTTTCTTCATTGGTTACTGTTACTGCATAATCCTTACAACCTTTCCTAACAACTCTCTTAAGCTGCATGGCAGAGATCTCCCTTAAAGCTGTTTTCCTAGGGATTTCCTTTACACTTATTAATTTTCCATCATTATTTATACAAGTAAAGGTTTTATTAAAGAATTTCAAGACCACCCTATGCTGCTCTAACCAATCCATACCAATTAATGTATCATATGAACCTAAAGGTAGTACATTGAGCTTAACAAAAGTTTCAAACTGATCCATAGTTATTGCACAATTCTTTACAAAGCTAATTACCTTTCTCTTGGCACCAATAGCTAGGTGAACTAACCAAGAACTTGCAAACTTTTCAACTGGAAGTTTACACTTTTCTACCAAGTTAGGAGAAATATAGCTTAAACTAGCTCCTAGATCAATTAAAATAGATATGGGTATTTGATTTATCTTACCTTCCACTTCCACCATGGAATTTTGATAGTCTACTTGCTGATTCTCTAATCCTGCATTGATCCTGGGCATTGTCCTCGCTAGATTACCAACAATCATCTCCTCCTGTATTGTGTGGATGTTGCTGACAGTCTTCTTTCGATTGGGACAGACTGATGGATAATGCAGACCATTGCATTCCCAACACTTTATGGGTTCTTTTCGTTCAAAGTTTTTTGTGTAGTTACTGTGATTGTTAGCAGACTCTTTATTCTTTTGATTGTTCTGATTGGTCTGTGAATTACTTTTATTCCTATGGAAATTCTTATTAGGAAAATTCTTGGTGTTATTATTTTTAGAATTTCGATTAGGTACAAACTCTTTCTTCTTTTGATCAAAGTTATTATTCCTTTTGGCCTTCCATTTGCCCATACTCTTCTTTTTACGATTCTGTTCATAACAGAAATTCGCTTTTCTCATGGATTCTTCTAGAGTGTTTGGATTGTCATACTCAATCCTGTCCTTTATATGATAAGGTAAACAACTGAGAAACCGTTGTACCTTAGGTTTCTCATCCACAATGTATGGCACATGCCTGAGCAAACTTAGAAACTTACTATTCAGTTCTTTCATAATCATTGTACCTAGTTTTAACTCATAGAATTCCTTAGCCATTTATTCATAGTACTGTTCAGATAAAAATTTATTTTTGAAGTATTTCTTGAGTGTGCTCCAATTTATGTTTTTCTCTCTTATACCTTTCACTCTTTTTAATTCCTGCCACCATATATCAGCTTTCCCTGTAAGATTATAAATAGCCATCCCGGCCTTAAGTTGATTAGAATAGTTATAAATCTGGAAGTACTTCTTCATCTTGGATAGCCACGATTCCGCTTCCTCCCCCTTTTCGGTTTCTCCATTAAATGTTGGTGGCTTGATATTCTTGAACTCCCCAGATATTTCCTCATAAGGTTTGTATTTTCTTTTCCTAATATGCCGGTTATCCTCACTACTGTCACTAGTATAATGAGAGTTATGTTTATCACCATATACTTCGGAAGATGAGCTACTTTCATTTTTAACCTGTTTAGTCTTTTTATATTTATGTTGATAACCTATATCTTTAGAAGTAGCTCTTTTACCCTTTCCCTCAGTATGAAATCTTTCTATTAAGATTTCATTCAGCTCCTCTTGAGCTCTCAGAATCCTCTCATTTTCTTTCTTAACTGATTCCATTTCTGATTTTAATTCTTTAACTGTTTGTAGTAGTTCAAAAGAATTATTGGTTATATATTCTTGTATAGGTTCTTTTTGTAGATTATCTCGTTTAGTGCAACGAGATTCCTCTTTTGCATATTCTTCCAATCTTTCCATACCTGTCATTAACTCAGAAACAAGTTTCTCTGTGTGTATCATTCAAAGAAAACAACATTAGCATAATTATTTAGATTTACTGTTCGATATAAGCAGGTTGAGCTTCATTAAGGCCTAGTGTTTGAACCTTGTGATCTGATACCACATGTAATAACCGGAAATTTCGTAAAAATTTAAAATTTTTAAAGTGACATAAAATGTCTTAAGTCGCAGCTAAGTAACTGCTAGCGGTTAGCGAAAATCGAAGCAGTTTAACAAAGGTTAAGGGTTTGTTTCAAGAAAAGAAGCTGTAACTAAAGGATGTAATCTTAAACACCCGTGTTATTTCTATTAATGATTAAACAACTTTAATTTCAACTAAGTTAGAAAGAGGTCTTGCATTTAGTTGCTGCTAGATATACTGATGATTTACTTTTGTCAAGTAGGTAAGAAATCTTGTTTGAGATCGAGGCTTACTTAGTGTTCTACTAACTCAAATGGACTGCTGGTTCTTACAGGTTTAGCAGGTAAGTGTAAGATCCTGTAGGTGTTTATTTTAAATTACGTCGAGAAAAGTACTTTCCTAGCATGTTAAGATGCTAGTATAAGAAAAGGTTAAAATAAGCTGCTAGTCTTCGAGGAGGTAAAGTAAAATTCTCTTTCGTTGTTTTTAATATATGAAAGTATTTATAACTGAAGCCATACTGACTTTTCATCAGAAAACATAATCAATGTTTTAGAATACAAGAGAAAGTTCTTACCAAGGTTCCTTCAGTCGTATCATGATTATCTTTCAAAAGTTTATAGTACATGGTCATTTATAAATTCCCATAGTGAGCATAGAGCTCATGGTTTTGGTTCCTATTTACTTCGATTGATTAGTGATCTCATAGCTATTTTTACTTCAATATTCTATGTGTCCTACTCTTTAAGAATGAACATGTTCCTATGTTTTTCGGTTGTAAAGTTAACAATGAGTGATTAGACCCTTTATGAGAAATTCTCCAAATAATGTTAGTCTTTAGTTTTCTTGAAGACTCCCTCATTTATCAGCATCAAGATCTTGTGTTGAGAAGTTTAAGGCTTTTCTAGTTTACAAAAGTCATAAACTATGTCATATCTATTCCCTATTCTCTTTTACTAGTTATAAAACAATACCAAACTTGTTCGACTTGTTTGCAAGCATAAAAATCTTCTTGGATCAAATAGTAACCAAGTTGTGTTCATAGTATTCAAATTATAACCATAATACAATTATTATTTCAAGTTATAATAACTATGATGACTTATAACCTAATAGTATTTAAGTTATAATATCTGAGTTAACTTATATCTTAAGGTAGTATTACCTACCTATCAACTACTATGATGTAGTCGAAATGATGGCAAGCAATTCTTATAAGTTTTAATCCTATACTATATTAGTTTCCATGACATATTATAATCGATGGCATGAATCTTATCATTAGCAATAATATGTTATATGGTATTTGCAATGATAGGTTTTTATAACATTTTGTGCAGTGCTGAATTAAGGTTTTGACCCACACTTGTTGATATTTTTGGAAGGGCACGAGGATAGGGTCTCCTCCATTCGTTGGTTGACTTATAACACTGCAAACCCTACTCCTTTGCATTTTTGGACCGAGGGTTCTTCTCCTTGCTGGCCAGGCTGTGAGCTCGCAGCCATGAGAGGCCTGTAACCTCCTTTATCGTTGGGCATGTCGCCTGCAATGCTGTAATGTGACTGTTGGGTATCGTAAATTATCATTTGGTTTCTCTTGCGTGTTGAAGAATACACTGACTAAGAATATGAATATGACTAGATAACAATGACTAAGAATATGAATTAGTCATTTATGTTTTTCATTTTGAGTTGTGTCACCTCGATAGTGGAAAATTACAAATTTGACAATGAAGTTGTACAATTTACTAAAATTTAGCATTACAGATGGATTCCATATAATTTACTAAATTTTAACATTGTAGATGGTTCAAAAACAAATGAAGTAAAATTCAAAAACAAATGAAGTAAAATCTAGTTACTGTTCTCATTGAAGTAAAAGAATCATTTCATTCACTTAAAAAACCCAGTTGTACTAGAGTACTAACTGAGTAAGGTGTGGAAAAATACAGTTTCAAAATTTTAATTCTATCTGTTCCATATTTTACATATTCATTTCAATTTCTATCATAATCTATAATTTTACCAAATCTAACATTACTCAATTATTCTTCCTTCATAAACCCTAAAATACTAACATGCATGTAGTAGAAACTATGAAATATTTCATTGAAGATAGTAAACAAATAAAATAGAACCTGTTGATGACAAGATGACAATAACTTAAGGAGGCTGTTCCTCCAAACCAAACTCCTAGAGAACACTTAGACAATGCTTTCTCAGGACCCCCAAGCTTGTTCCTGGTCTTCTTGGCTAAGAATTGTGTGGAGAATACAACTTTAAGACCTCTGTCACCTGACTGGTCCAATTACCTCAGTAATTAAAATCTGCTCTCGACAGTATGAACTTCAGCCTAGAAGCTGCAACAAGTTTAGTCTCAGCAGTTAACCCCTCAAACACACTTCAGTAATCCCCTCCATTGAATTTCTCTTGAGTAAATTCATTCACCCTGAATGATCCTCTCTAGAATGAGCAACCTCAGCTCTCTTCAATGGGAAATTTTATAGAGATGCCTAGGTCTTCTGGGTCAGTTTTCATTTAATGAGCCACCTGCTCCAATTCCACTTTCTTGGAGAATCATGACCACAAATATAGGGAAGTTTCCACCTGCAACAGTTGGAAGTTGTTTGAGGATGCTGCCACTTGTCGGTTTGCTCTCCACCCAGTCTCCTCCACCAATTAACCAGTAAACACTCTTTTAACAACTTCCCTAAGATGTTGTCTCATCATTTATTTATTTATAAATAAAATATTCTGAATTACATTAAATATTCTTGACCCCACTGGGTCATCAATTACAACTTAGCATAAAATTTAACACAATGTTCCTCAAATAACATTAAATTGTTTTTTTGCAAATTGGGGCTTGTGACAGGGTTTGTGAATCCATTTGTATTGTTAAAATTTAGTAATTGTAACAATGTAGATGGATTTAGAGACCCAAATCCATTTGAATCCACATGTAGTGTTAAAATTTAGTGAATTATACCTAATCCATATGCAGTGTTGAAATTTAGTAAATTAATGGTTCAAATTTTTTGGCTGTGATTTTGCTCTAAGAACCCTACTCGTGCACGCATACATAGCTCACGACCTGTGCGTTTCCATCCATGGATTCTGGAGGGGGTCCTTCCCCTCCCCATGATCTTGTTTCCTTCAGGAGATTGGTAGCAGCAAGCAGTAAGCAAAAGCTCAACCCGAATTGGTAGAAATTAGATAGCATACCCTCAGTTGATTTACTTGTAGAACACCCTTGCCGGACAAATATGAATATCTTAGATCGAGGTCTTATGGGTCAGTATACTGGTCTCTATCCCTCCCCCAAGGCAATTAATGGGTGTCAAAGGAATTGGAAGTCACTTATCTCGGAAGGAATTCACAATCATCTGGTAGGTAAGGGATACTATGGATTCCTCTTTGAAAACACAAAAGATAGAGATTTAATATTTATAAATGGTCCATACTTCATGGGCCCTCAAGGGATGTACCTAAACAAGTGGATGTCGACCTTTTATCTAAGCCAAGATGTGCCTTCAACATTTCTATATGGGTTAGGCTACCGCATATTCCTCTTCACTGTTGGAATCCAGAGTCTTTAGAAGCCATAGGGAACAAATTATGGAAGTATATAGATAGGGCTGAAAGAAGAGAACAATCTTCTTGTGCCAGAATATGTGTAGAAGTCGATCTAGAGGTAGGGCTTCCTGAAGCGACTAATTTGACAGTAACAAATTGGTCACATGTGCAGGAGCTTGATTATGAACAATTCCCCTTCAAGTGCAGGAACTGCCATGGATATGGTCACATTGCCCGATCATGTAATAAGAAAGCGAAGGAAGAAGCGGACAAAGAGAAGGGACAACAATGGACACATTTTCAAAAAATCAACGCAACAAATCAGGTCAATGGGTCAAAAGGAAAAATAGGAGAAATGGGGTCGAGTAGTAATCCCACTGGGCAGAAGCATAATGAAAATGGGATAGCTATGAAGGAAATCACATCACAAAACAATTTTGAAGTTTTGAGAAACCCAAAAGAACAAGCTCTCCCAACACTCAAAGAGGGTGAAGTTCAACAAAATCAAGGTCTGATAAGGGAAGTGTTGATGCCTGGAAAATCCCAGGTACCAACAGTAGAGATTCTCCCCAATAACCGTTCCCAATTAAATCATTTACTGTTTGGTATGGGGAATCAATCTGGTTAGCGGCCCAGCTATCGTAGAATTCAAAGAACGTTTTAAGTCTATTTTACTAGTTGTGGCTCAGTCCACCATTCATGTAATTTTATATTTAGGGATGGAATGAAAGTGCCTAAACTAAATGCAAGTGACCAGTGAGTAAGATCTTCACTAGAGATGCGCAGGTTCTTACCTCCCATATTACCACTCTTGCCTCACAATCACTTCTACGAAAGCAAAAGAAACATCTAATCTATTCTATTCTACTCTAACTAACCTATCCCCAGGGGAGCAAAGATTAATTAACCAAGTAATGTACTGTAAATGCTGCTTAGTGGAATTCTACAGGTAGCTGTCAAAATCTACATACATAATTACAACAATAAAAGGTAAACAAAGGTAGCTCTGTTTGATTAACACATTCATTACTCATTCACATGTACAAGATTTCAAATGGAAAGCAAAATCATTCATAAAATTTCAGAAGTAATTCAACAAGTTAGAATAATCTCATAGTTGTATAATATGCTAAAACAGAAATAGTCCATCATTCGACAATCTACGTAATCCATTTGGAACTCGTATAGTCCATCCTCCAACAAAACTTGATTCTCTTTATTTATAAAAGATGTAGTTCTCATACAAATAGCTTCAGCATATGTGCACTAGAAAAAGTCCTCTATTCTACTATTCGATCCCCTATTTATACATTTTACAATTGACTTTTAAGTTACCCCAGCCTTTTAGGCTTCCTTGACTCTTCGATTACAAAATTTTGTCCTCTAGTGACTTGCACTAGGAAAATACAAATAAAAAGAGATAATATACAAAAAGTGCCACATGCTCATAAGACAAAACTTAGGAGGTCCCAACTGACCCTCAAATGAAATCCTTCCATGCAGCAGCATCTATAGCAATGGTCTTCAAGTCCATAGGCTCTAACAATATGACTGTTACTTCATGTATGGTCAACTGCGAATTTATCTCTGTTGCTCTGGGGGGAATTACCCTGAGCTGGTCTTCAAGAAGGCAATTATTGATCGCGGCTTGTGCAACCAAACTTTTTACCACTTTCTCAGTAATGCCTTTAACTTGTTGTATCCTAAGCTCATCCTCCCGCAACCTATCCTGCAAGTATTTCAAATGTTCCTCATGTTCATGAAACTCATGGATTTGGTTTTCCAAAGAGGGTTGGCACTATTGTGTGTTGTGAGTACCCTCTTATAAAAATCCACACATTTCTCCAATGTTTTTTTGACACCAACAGTTAATCTTGCAGTAGCCTTGCTGCTGAAATCTAGGAGTTTGAAGTTGATCTTCAGGTTCTCAGGAGTCTTTTGTGGCAGATGTGCCGTCCGTGCTACATTAGTTTCTTTCCAGGTCAATTTCCCCTGAATAATTTCTACAATCTGTAGTGTTCTTGTCCTGAAATCGGTTGATATCATTGAAATATCTTGCACTCTGGTTTCTACCTGTTTAATTATGTGAACCTCATCTGCAAGCCTTAATTGTACCTGATATATTTTTCTTCTGATAATGAGAGCATGCTCTCGGACGGGGGTGATATCAATTTGTCACTCATTTGCTATCTTAATCTTGATCTCCAAAGAACTATTTTGTGCCTCCAACTCTGCAACTCGGGCCTTTAACTCCTTTGCTTGTTTATTAGCTGCGGTCCTTTGTGACTCTAGCCCTGAAATCTTACCTTCTAGGTCTTTGTTTTCTCCATCAATAATGGTGTTTGACAGTACCAAGGCCTCCTTTTCTGATTCTAAGACCTGGTAAGCCTCCTGAATCCTCTTGAACTATGAAAGGGTAGCCTCGTGTTTTCTCTTCATTTCTCATCGTTCCCACCTTTCTTTCATCAAAGTGTCCTTGACTCTCACCATATTCTCCTTGTATTGATCTACAGTTTCTTTCAATTTATCCACATTATAATTATTTGCTTGAGTAGCTGCTACACCAATTTAGGCCATCAATTGTGGATATTCATTGGTACCTTTCATGACTGGTCTTTCCATAACTATAGTCACCTCGGGCTGGGTTCCTACCTTTAACTTCTTTTCGACCCTCCAAACAATGGATTTCCTTTTAGGTTCGAAAACACCCTTATCTAGGGATGCAACCACATTTTTCTTGGATGACGTGAAATGTACTAGCCCCAAGTCTACAAAAGGGAGGTAACCTCCTATTATTATGTCTCCTGAGGTTGAAGGAGGATCTTTAGCTCGTCTTGGGCAGAATCCCTTTCATGATTATCTCTATCTTGCTCCTCTTTCTATTTTCTCCTCAGTTATTCTATTGCATTCTCCGCCTTTCTCTCTTTTTTTTCCAGCTGATCCTTTTTTAATCCTCTCCTTTGCTTCACTTTGCCTTTGTTCTTCTTCTCTTTGAATTTTTTCTTCCTCTTCCCTTTTCCTTTGTGCCTCCTCAACTATTGATTCTCTGCTTCCTCTGCTAATCTTTGGGATTTTTCTTCCTTCTTCCTGGAAGCTTCTTCTTTTATTTTCTGCTACTCAGTAGTGCTACTGCTACTGCCTTTTCCCCCTATTGTTATAGTCTTTTGTCTGAACCGCTTGTTTAAAGCATTCATATTACATGCATTATTGAAAATTTCTTCATCCTTATCCAAGTAGTTAGAGTATTTGAATTTTTCCTTCACTAGTGCATAGTGTGCAACAAATTTGCCTTGAGAATCATTCCTATGAAAATTTTTCTCACCGAAGTGAAACTCTTCTAGGTCCTTCACAAAATCTGGTGCGCTTTTAACTTTCGAAAACTTGTAGCTGCTGACATAGAATGGCATGGGTGGGTAGACTGCTTTCTTTATGTCAAACATAAAATTCTCGAATCCATCCAAAAACAATTGTCTTACTGCTTCCTAGAATTGACATACTTAGGAAGCAATGATGGGGCTCTAGTTCCCCCATACATCCTCAGATAGGTTCCTTCTTCAGAGAAGAAATAGTCTCCATGTTCACTTATCACCTCAAGTGCTCCCTCAGACATACACTTTCATTCTTCATGAAATATCAAGTGGTAAATTGGCATCAAAAGCTCTTTACAGATAAGCTTATAGAAACTATGATACTTATGGGCCCATAAGATTTGATATGCTATGTAGATGGGGGTCTTGGCATCATTCCAACTGCAGTTTAGTTTCAGGAATGGGTAACAGAACAAGATGCAATCAATTAAATATGATCCCATGTAGAATTCAGATTTCCTTTCAAGCAGTCCTGTCAGTGCAACACCTATGCAAGAAGACAAGCTGTTTGCAACAATGTCCTCCCAGTTGAAAATAGTGCCTTGCATAGTCACATGATACATTAGTGGGATCCATCTTATCTTATAAAACTTTCCATTGGCCCTGTTGAAGATTATATTGAGCATCAGTGCTACAATTCTGTGAGGAGTGAGCAAGCCGGCAGTTTCATATTCGCTAGAGGCTCTTTGTAGAAATGACTTGCCTGCTATCATCATTAACTTTGCACATTCAATATAGTATAAACTCATACTATCTATATAGTCCTCTGTCATGCTGATTTTCAGAACTGGTAGATTGCATGCTTTGGATATGTAAGCAGAAGTGAAAGAGGAAAAACCCTTTCCTTTGACGTTGTATATGATCATATCATTTACTTCCGCTTTAGGTAAAATCCAACCAATCACCTCGGCAGAGGGAAACCGTTTATGTCATGTGGATACCTTTGTGATCCTAGACCTTAAGATGTTTTCATATAGGGGAATATATTCCAAGCCTACATCAGGGACCTTCTGATCCTTGATCATGGGGTATATTTGTCCCCATTTGAACTCGAGTTTGGCTCTAGTGACAACCTTGGTATCTTCATAGATTATCTCTATTCTTGACATGATTTCCAAATCTGAATCCTCCTCTGCAGCCTTGGCTTTCTTCTTTCCTTTCTTTGGCATGGTACTTTGTGGGGGTTGTGGCCATGACAAAAAACATCAACACATAACTTAGTGGCCCTGCGGTTAAACCCATGCATTCATGAAAATGAAAAACTACTATAAAATCATAAGATATACAAGAAAACTTTAACGAATCATATTTTCCCTGCATTCATGGAGAAATAACTAATATATTTTTTACCAAGTCATCCATCATAAAAAAAACTCGAAGCAAGGTTAAACCCGAAAAGAGACGATCAGTTCAAGTGCAGGTTCTATCTGCTATTAATCTTGCACATTGATCTAAGGACTAAACATCAGTCTCATCGAAGATTAATCAACAAATAACTCATGAAATTATGTAATTGGACTACAGAATGAGTAGCCGCTCTGTATATTCACACAAAGAATGAGAAATTACATTACAATGTCATGTTGCAAGCATGAATGACTAGCAATTCAAATTCTTAAGGAGATCATTCGAATTGAATGAGCGAGTCTAGCTTAACTGAATGTAAGCCACAGTCAACACTCAAGTTAACTACTGATCAAAACCCTAATTGACTCAACTAAGCCCTAACTAAATTCGAAGTGCAATAAATGACTGAGTCTTAACTGAAAGAGGTCAGACACATGTCACAACAAGCCAACCATCAAGTGGTAGCGCATCAATGACTCCAATGAACCCCGGTGAGGTTAACTGAAGTTGAACTAAACATCAGAAGTTGGTGGAGGTGCCCCTGTTGACTCTAGTTCATTAATTAATAATTAAATAATCAATTAAATGAAAGGAGGTGCCTTCACTACCCTGTTAACTGATTGTAACCATCAGTTAGCAATTAGGTGCATTAATATCACTCAGATCACCCCCGGAGTGCTCCAGTTAGCCTCCCTGAATGTAGGAGAAGGCCAAGTTAGCCTTCTTAACTGAAGGTAGGCATGGGTGTGACTGGATGATGTCAATTAATGCTCCACTGATGTCAATTAATGTCAATAATACTTAGGATAGTGGTTTAACTAGGCCAGTTTGACCAAAATGAGTGTGTATGGTGGTAAATGTCTCCAACACATACCATATTAATCTTGCATATTGATCTAGGGACTAAACATCAGTCTCATCAAAGATTAATCAACAAATAACTCATGAAATGGTGTAATCGGATTACATAATGAGTAGTCGCTTTGTATATTCACACAAAGAATGAGAAATTACATTACAATGTCATGCTGCAAGCATGAATGACTATCAATTCGAATTCCTAAGGAGGTCATTCGAATTAAATGAGTGAGTCTAGCTTAACTGAATGTAAGCCATAGTCAACACTCAAGTTAACCATTGATAAAAACCCTAATTGATTAAACTGAGCCCTAACTGAAGTTGGAGTGCAATAAATGACCGAGTCTTAACTGAAAGAGGTCAGACACATGTCACAGCAAGCCAACCATCAAGTGGTAGCACATCAATGACTCCAATGAACCCCGATGAGGTTAACTGAAGTTGAACTAAGCATCAGAAGTTGGTGGAGGTGCCCCTGTTGACTCCAGTTCATTAATTAATCATTAAATAATCAATTAAATGATAGGAGGCACCTTCACTGCCCTGTTAACTGATTGTAACCATTAGTTAGCAATTAGGTGCATTAATATCACTCAGATCACCCCCAGAGTGATCCAGTTAGCCTCCCTGAATGTAGAAGAAGGCTAAGTTAGCCTCCTTGACTGAAGGTAGGCATGGGTGTGATTGGATGATGTCAATTAATTCTCCACTGATGTCAATTAATGTCAATAATCCTTAGGATAGTGGTTTAACTAGGCCAATTTGACCAAAATGAGTGTGTATGGTGGTAAATGTCTCCAACACCCCCACTTAAGCTATACTCAGGAGGGGTTAGAAAACACAAATGCATGAAAATTCTAGGGCCCTGGAAACAAAGGCCATAGGTCACCCTGTATAATAAAGCAACTGCTTAATAAACCAAGGAAACGGGGAAAACCTCATGGGAAAAACACCCCCCCTCAAACTAAGCAGTAAATCAAGAATTGGTTCTTCTATGCAGCAGCATCCTGAGACTGTGCATGTGAAACTATGAATCCAAAATAAATTAATATGTCTAGAGGAATATTCCACTTTGGAAGAAGAACAATGCACTCAACTGAATCAGAAATATAAACAGCTGCATGGTGAAAACTGGACCCATGTAGACTAGCTGAAATCATCTCAAGAGAGAGCAAAGGTTCTTGAGGATTCAAACCATGTGTGGAACACCCAAGAAACTAATATGTTTCAGCCTTGAATAGCAAACCATGAGTGGTAAAATCATCCCCAAATCTTAGGAGCAAGTGTCCAAGTGGATGCAGAATGTCTTCCTCTTTACTAGTTATGTGAGGAGATGAGCATGTGACCAAAGGTAGAGAAGCCTTGGGACTGTGGAGAGCGAATGATTGAGATCCATAATTTTATATATATTCTAAAATATCTAATGAATCACATAATAAAATATCATCAACCTCATAAGAGGAAACTAACACCAAATCCCTATCAATAGTTTTGAAGAGAAAGTGCGGTACTTGATTTTTCACACTGGAATTGGTGAGAGCAGATTCAAGCAGTACTGAAAGATCTTGGATTTTAAAATTTGAACAAAAAAATATCATATCAGAAATTAAATCATATCCAAATAGGTTCACAATAGATCCAAAACTATGAAATGAAATCAAATCCCCAGCAGCAGTTTCGAAGGAGACTTGCGGTACTTGTTTCTTCACACCGTTGATGAGAAAAACTACAAGCAGTAATGAAGGTTTATGGAACTGAAATTTTGAACCAAGAAATATCAGATCATATCCAAATAAGATCATATAATATCCAATAAAGTTCATATCAGATCCAAATTTATGGTCAACCGAGACAGTGGATGCACAGTTGTCTTTTTCTTCAAAATTTTGAATTTTGGTGCATGCAATCCTGCAGGATTTTGCTAGAAGATCTAGATCATGTGGAGAGAATGTGTCATTCTTATAATCTGATATTTCTTCCAAAATATCCAGGTGTTTACATATTTTCACACCAGCAGCAACATTAGAGGGAGAAAAATCAAATTTCTTTTCACTTTCGGAAGCAATTACTGGTAAATTTTGCACAGAATTCAAAGGAAAATTGCCGGTGAATGTTTGCATGGAAGTGCAGCAGTATTTTTCTTCAATATCAAAGATTCGAATGTCTTCTTCTGTTTCAGAAATACAAGGATATGAGATATCAAATATCTCATGAACTTCTGGAGCATCAGGAGAAGGAGTCACTGCATGGAGACTTTCTTCAATTCGAATTGAATGTGTAGAAGATTCTGTTTCATCTTTGTCTTGAACAACTTCATCAGAGAGAGTAGAGGCCGATACTTTTGAGTAAATAACTCTTGTGGTGCTGGATGTGATCTCCAAAGTTCTATTATGATCCTCATTGTGCTTGCCAAAGGTTTTGTCCAGTTTTTTCCAGAGATCTTTTGGGTATTCAGCAGAACCAATAAGGTAGCGCAAGCTAGGAGAAAGGGACAAACATATTGCTCCAAAATATCTATCACCATCATTTAGCTAGTCATTATTATTCTCATAAGACTCTTTTACAAGTCCAATAGACACCTCATAGAGACCTCGTCTTTTTAGAGATGCAATCATCTTCAACTTCCATTCTGAATAGCTTGTGAATGGGGTGAGAAGAGGGACTGATGAGTCCATTTGAAGTTGTACTTGTTAAAACCTGCAAATCACAACAAAAGGGGCACCGTAAGGTCGAACAACCTGCACATTTTAGGCTTTCATCACACCCAACATAGTTGATCATGCAAGCTTGACCAACAATTTCCTTACTTGGGGTATTAAGTGGTAAGCCTTGGCTTCTGGTGCAGTGCTGGATTTTTGAGCTATTGCTCAATTTTCATGCAGAAATCTATCAAAAAGCTTGTTTTTGAGAGATAGAGATTCATCCCTATGTGAGCTCTGATACCATATTAATATTGCACATTGATCTAGGGACTAAACATCAGTCTCATCAAATATTAATCAACAAATAACTCATGAAATGGTGTAATCGGACTACAGAATGAGTAGCTGCTCTATATATTCACACAAAGAATGAGAAATTACATTACAATGTCATGCTGCAAGCATGAATGACTAGAAATTCTAATTCCTAAGGAGGTCATTCGAATTGAATGAGTGAGTCTAGCTTAATTGAATGTAACAATCAACACTCAAGTTAACCCCTGATCAAAACCCTAATTGACTCAACTGAGCCCTAACTGAAGTCAGAGTGCAATAAATGACCGAGTCTTAACTGAAAGAGGTCAGACACATGTCACAGCAAGCCAACCATCAAGTGGTAGCGCATCAATGACTCCAATGAACCCCGATGAGGTTAACTGAAGTTGAAATGAACATCATAAGTTGGTGGAGGTGCCCCTGTTGACTCCAGTTCATTAATTAATCATTAAATAATTAATTAAATGAAAGGAGGCACCTTCACTACCCTGTTAACTGATTGTAACCATCAATTAGCAATTAGGTGCATTAATATCACTTAGATCACCCCCAGAGTGCTCCCGTTAGCCTCCCCGAATGAAGGAGAAGGCTAAGTTAGCCTCCTTGACTGAAGGTAGGCGTGGGTGTGACTGGATGATGTCAATTAATGCTCCACTGATGTCAATTAATGTCAATAATACTTAGGATAGTGGTTTAACTATGCCATTTTGACCAAAATGAGTGTGTATGGTGGTAAATGTCTCCAACAACTGCAGCTTTGGGAGTTCCAACCCTAAATCATCTGGTGTTATAAGAATCACCAAAACATGGATTCAAAACCAGCACAAAACCTCCCCTTATTAACCGTGAGAAAAACCAGTCTAGGGGGATAGTGATAACTCCAACCATCTAGGTCAAATTCAAAACTGCTAAAACAAAGGCAACGAACACAAAGGGAAAAAAATTGATTCTTGATGAAAACCCTAGGCCAAAACCCAAAAGCCAATGACGGTCTCATGAGCTTGCTAATCCCCATATCGTCGTAAATGACTATGAACCAGGTGAGGAAAAGCCGTTGAAAATTTTGACCCACCCTAGTCTTATCCTCAACATACCAGGCATCTGAGCTATCCATGGCCGGTGCTAGAGTGGTAAAGGAAAAAAAAGGCTTGTAGTAGCGAACAACCCCAACTGGTGGAAAACTAGGTCAAACGAAAAATGGGGGCTGGGTCATTTAACTTAGAAGAAAACCAAGACCTAAAGAGGCTGAAAGACAGACATTAACCACGACAGAGATAGAAAACCTAAAGCGTACATGAAGAGATCCCAAAATGTTTAATATCAAACCCCGTAAAAAGTAAATCTCCACACTCCATTTTACCCAAACTGAAATCACAACAAGGAATGAAGCCTACCTGGAAAAAGGTGGCTCAAAGGTTGGTGAAAATGTCTGCTCAACGTTGCATAGGATCCAAGTGGCATATTTCCATAAGGCACACTCAAAATGGGATGTCCTTAACAAACCTTAACAAACCGTAACACTCTAACAAAACCCCCCCAATTCTATATATAGAAAAACAAAAGAACACGCATTAATGTGGTGGTTGGGGCATTAAGACACAAGAGAAGAAAACACCATTTAGCGCCCAACTTCAAAACTCATCAGCACCCCACTACATTGACAAGAGCAAAGTGAGCACCGTCCGGTACTGTCGGCTCAAACCAAAGATCTAGCCGCAACTGTTGGCTTGCTCCATGAAAAATAGCCACAAACGACATTGGCAGGCTTATCCGACGTTGTGATAATGAAGGACCGACTATAAGCTGCGAATTTTTTTTGCCTTTGTCGAAAAGAAAATCAAATGCCTATCGACACTATCAGAGAAAATGCACTGGGAATTCCTGACCAAAGGATTGTCTGCAAACATACAAATAGATACCCGATCGATAATGAAATACTAAGCTAAGCTGACACTTTGGCGATGAAAGGAAGATCTAACAGCAACGGTCGACCAAACTACGGTGAAACAACCCACCGAAGAACCATCGGCTTCAAAGGCAGAAATCGACTGACTGTATTGGCTCCAAAACTCAAAACTATCTGCAACCATTGAATGGAACTTAAAATGTTTTTTGACACAATGTGAAATTTGTTGGAAAGTGTCATGATGGAAGTCAGTCTTTTTTCCGCTATGTCGAAAAAAATCCAAAATTTGTTCTGACACGCTGGGATAAGAATAAGTTTTAACTTGAAGCAAAACTTTTCAAAACTTTGTCCAAAATAAAAATCAAGTCATAAAAACCAAAACTTGAGGGGCAAAGAAATCAAAAGTTGGAATTCTATGGAGAGGCCGTAAAATCATCAAAATTTTTGGGAGTGGTTAGAACAACAACAATTGGCTACTAGATGGTGAACACAGATCTCTGAAAAAACTATCTTTCAAAACAAAAACTGCTTCATGGAATTTCATTAAAGTATCCTCAGTCTTTTCCAAGAATATTTAAGAGTCCAGACTTTTCCAGGAATGTAAGATCCAGAACATCTCATTGATTTTAGTCCCTTGGGGTATGGTAACTAGGTTCAAAAGTCCCGATAACTCTTTTGGGGCAAGAATGTGAAGTTTGTTTTCCCTCTGTATTTGGTCATTGTTGTATATATGACACCAGAGGATCATGGCAGAGTTATACAAATGCATTCGTTTGTTCCTCATTCCCATGCCTTTTTCATTTTTTGATGCTTAAGACTTTTGTCTTTTGAGCCTTCTTTGATTGCTTCTTTTATATTTGAGATTTGATTCAAGTTCTTCCATCCATAGTGTCCTTTTGTGTGAGTGATGATTTTCTTCATCTCACGGACGGAGAATAACCTTTTGAGCAATCAATCATTTTACTGATTTATGTCTTCAGTATATCTTTTGATATATATTTTTCTGTTATGGAATTTTGACTCTTTATAATAATCCTTTTGGATTTCATTTTGTGGCATGGGTTTATTTTGAATGCCATACACATGTCCGTTCTGCGTCCTTTCCGTGGATCTTTTACGATGAGCTTCTTAGGACATATATTAATGTGAAAGTGGATGGAGCCCCAAAATAGTATTCTAGACTTCATCTACGTAAGTTATTTTACAGGGTTTAAATGGGACTTCAATGTGTTCTGAAATAACTTCCCTTCAGTAGTCTATTCGATTAAATAATCTTGTTCTGATAAAATTTTTACATGGATAAATTTCAACGAGTAGTTCTTGGATTAAAATATTAGCAGTTTGTTCAGATTCCAATTTTCCCAAGCACCAAAGATTGATCTGGCTTATTCTGAAATCACGAATAAAAAGAAAATGCTAAGAAAAATTAAATCTACAAAAAGAAAGTAAACACTACTAAAAGAAATCAGCAAGAAAAAAGAAAAAGGTTTATTTATGTAAAAAGGACCTCGAAGGTACTAGTTAAAATAAGGTTTGAGAACCAGATCATTAACAGGCAGATTCTCTTCCCACCCCTGCAAATCCTGTAGCTTATAAGTTGAGGGACCTAACTTCTCAGCAATCTGAAATGGGCCAACCCATAGGTGCTGAAAATTTGTATGCTTTCCCTTTTCATCATTTGGGTGATCCCATTTAAGAACCAAGTGTTGAAATTCAAAACTTCCCTTCACAGAATTACATTTATCAAGCCATATTTTGACAATCTTTTGGTGGTGTTCAATTTTTTCCTTGGACTTGAGCTTAGACTCTTCAAGTTTCAGTAATGTATTAATTCAATCTTGCAAAATATCACTACCAGATCCTCATGAAGCTTGGGCTAACTGAGAGGATGGGAGTAAAATGTTTGGGGGTAGGATGGATTCTTTCCAATAAGCTAGAGTGTAAGGAGACACGCCTAAGGAATTCTTGGGGGTGACCCTATTTTCCCATAAAGCATTAGGAAGAGTTGTATGCCAACTTCTCTAATTTTCGATAACAGTCTTCTTTAAGATTCTGATAAGGTTTTTATTAGTTGATTCAGCTAACCCATTACCTTGTGGATAATAATTAGCAAAATAATGTAACTTGATCCTTTTTTCACTAGCAAATTTGGTAAGCTTGATTGATGAAAAATAATATGCATTATAAAAAACTAGTGAAATTGGAACCCCAAACATGGCCATGATATTTTCCTGTAGGAAGTCAATGACCCCATCCTCATTCACTTTGCATAATGGGACTGATTCTACCCATATCCTGAAGTAATATGTGGCTGTGAGGATGTACTTGTGTTGTATGAGGAATTTGGATTAATTTCTCCAATGATGTCAATACCCCATTGTTCGAATGGCTCTGAAATGATAACTGGCTGCAAAGGTCCAATTGCTTTTTCTAGTCTTCCACCGCTTCTTTGGCACGTGTCACATTTTCTTACATAAGCGTGAGCATCCTTAAAAAATGTGGGCTAGTAATATCCCACTCTTAGAATATTGTGTTTAGTAGTGTCTCCTAAAAAATGTCCTCCAGCGGGACCATCATGTAATTCTTTAACCACTTTAGAGGTATCCTCTTGTTCTAGGCATCTCAGAAAAACCCCATCATAGTTTTTTCTAAAAGGAACTCCATCGATTATATGGTAAGATGTTGACTTTAAACGTAGTTCTCTTCTTTGTTTAGAATTCCAATGTTATGGTAAATATCCATGTTGGAGGTAACGTATCGGATCTTTGTACCTAGACTCTGGAGCTGTAAAGATGGGACACATATCAATAATATGCATCTCGGCTTCATTTTCCCAATCATCATCTTCATTGTGCTAAATTTCAACCATTAACTTGCAAATCCCTTGTCCTTTGATAATGGTAGCTGGTTTAAATTCCAAGTCATATTCCTGTAACATTGTCACCCAATTCCTCCTTCGTTCACCCAATTCCTTTTGTACAAAAAGGGTTCGGACAACCAGGTGAGGGACAATTACTCTGGTTCTATTTTTGAGAATGTAAGGTATGAATTGTTTCACTTCTTTAAATACTGCATATTCCTATTTATCAATGGCAGGGTAGTTCAATTCAGCACCTTGTAAACCAGTGCTCATAAATGATATGGGGTACTCATCTCCCCTTTCTTCTTTCTATGGGAGCACTGCTGCGAGTGAGTTATTGGAGGAAAAAGTGTACATGATAAAATATTTTTCAAAATTAGGACTTTTAAGAGAAGGTGCGTGTGTTATTTCTTCTTTGATGTTGTTAAAAACACCTTTCTATTTATCAGTCCATTTAAATTGTGCGCTTTGCTTTATCATTTGTTGCAAAGGTTTTACTATTTGTGCAAAATCAGGAACAAACCTTCGAACACAATTTATAGTACCCATGAATGATTACATACCCTTTTTACTGTGGGGTAAGGGAATCTGAGATATGGCTTCTATTCTCTCCGGGTCTATGGAGATTCCCTTTTTATAAATAATGTGGCCTAACAGTTTTCCCTCCAATATTACGAAGATGCATTTCTTAGGATTTAAAGATATGCCATATTTTCTATAGTGGTTAAAAATTTGAAAAAATTGAAACACATGATCTTCTCTCTTCTTAGAGAAAACTATTACATGATCCAGATAAATTACCACATTGTGGACAATTAAATACTAGAAAGCTATATCCATTTACCTTTGGAAAGTAGCTCCAGCATTGATGAGACCGAAGGGCATCCTTCTGTAAGAAAAAGTCCCCCACTTTGTTCGAAATGTGGTTTTCATCCTGTCTTGCTTTGCTACCAACACCTGGTTGTAGCCTGAAAACCCATCCAATAGGGAGAACAATTCAGAATCTGAGACCATTTGTAGGATTTGCTCCATCGATGGAACTGGATAATTATCTTTATCTGAAGCTCGATTTCAATTTCTAAAATCTATACATAATCTAATTTCACCAGGATTCTTTCTTACTGGCACCAGATTTGCCACCCACTCAGAATGTTTGACTCTAAAAATAATCTTTGCATCAAGTAACTTCTTCACCTCATTTTGGATCAGAGGTTCCAGCTTGGGATGCATTTTCCTCAGTGGCTACTGGAACAGTTTCACACCTTTAATAGGAATGACATGTTGGATGATATGGGTATCATAGGTCTTCAAATATTCATATGTCCAAGCAAAAAAATATTTATATTGTCGACACAGACTGATAAATTTGCTTCTTTATCCCAGTGAACAACATGTTCCCAAGTTCACATACTTGGGTCCAGCCTGTAATGTCCTTGACCCTCCGACCGACGAAGAGGACACTACTATACGTAAAATCATCCGGGCCTCTAGCCCCATGAACATGAACATACATATATATAGTGCTGAAGCATGATACTTTAAATCATAAAACATATTACGAAGCATAATCATTCATTATACACAATGGAAGCAAAACATATCAATCAACACTTCATGCATATACAGATCAACATTTAACATGTATATCATCATTCATCAACATGTTCCTTAATCTCTCAGCAATGCTACCACCCCCAAGCTAGGCATGATTCCCCAAGGAATAAGGAACTAACAGGATTACACGTAGCCAAGGATAACAACACCACTAGGGTACACAGTTTAGCCAAGCCAACACAGTTGGGTTTATCAGGCGAACATCAGATCAACCAAGCCAACAAAGTTGGGTTTATCAAGCCATCCAGAAGCTGGGAAAGGCTAATGCTAAGATGGTGAGCTCATTAGAGAGCTACAGACATCGACACTAGGACTAGCCTGGCTTCTATAACACCCACACACACCCAACACAAGGAAATCAACCCTTTCTTTGCAATGCATTCCCTCAGACCCTGATCTCCCTTCCAGTGCTATTCAGGGTTTGTGGAGAAGAAATCCAGCTCAGTAGATCTATCTGTGTGGTTCTTAATCCACCATGTTTATCCAGCACCTCAGGCCCTCATTCACCACTCCAATGCATTCCAAGGACAAAACCACTGCTTGCAAGCAGTCAAACAACTATTCAAGCTTTAACAGGGGATAAACACAGTCGAACAGAACACAAGTACTCACAGCAATCCTCAACTGATACCACCATAAAAAGGGAAAATACAACCAAGCAAATCATGGGAAAATAGTAGCCCAGTACAACTATGAACCCACATCACACAAATCCCATTGCAATCACTGGGAAAGCTCACACAAACTGGGAATGGAAACTACCCGACTTCCAATCTCCGTGTGAGAGACAAAATGGAACCCACAGAACTATGGACGCAATTACAGGCACAATTTCAACAATGGAAATAACAATACAATACGCTGTCTGATAAACATGGAAAAAGACACAAAACTCTATGTGAATCCCAGTAAAGAATCAATCCGTAGCCATCAAATCCATGAGGCAGAGGAAGGGCTAGAATGATCGTAAGCCAACAATCGGTGAGGCAGAAAGGAATCAAACCCCCTGCAATGGAATGTGGAACCTTTTATCTTAGCTCGCTTGAGAGGAGACGAACAGACTTGTGATCTGGTGAGTGGACATACCAACAGATGCGTCATGGGGAGAATGTGAGTGGGCATGGGCGTGGTGGTGGTTTTCCTGCCAGCCAATCACCGCTCCAACTAACAATGGAATAATTAAGGGTGGTGGTGACACATGGCTTTCCCCCATGACTCAATGCCCAACATTCCCCTTTCCTTATCCTTCAGAATCATGCCCCTTCTCATTTTAGTTTCCGCGAACATAGATGGTTGGGTTATTTAATTAAAATGTGTGTTTACATGATGCCACAATTAAATATATGATGTATGTCCCGATATCCATTAGTGACCATTCCCAAAACAGAAACACAACATAACCAAATCGATGGTGGGGCCTTGGCCTTTAGCTACGCACCAAGATTATTTACAATAGACGTATCATGTATTTTTAATGTAAGTGGGTTCAAAATAGGGGTATTACATTCCCCTCCCCCTTCAATAGCACTATCCTCAGTGCTTTACAAAATTGAACAAAATGCTACACTGGTACCGCCTCAGTGTTCCATAGAATTGAACAAAAATGGATGTGCCAATTGCATGGCATCCTCCAGCTCCCACATAGCTTCTTCAGGTTTGTAATGCTCTCATTGCACCTTTACCTACCCTATGGCTCGGTTCTGTAGCGTTGTGACCTTCCTGTTGAGGATGTGCATTGTCCCAATTTGGAACTCTCCCTTGGGTTCCACCTGAATCACATCCCAATTTATCACATGGTTAGGATCATGTACATATTTCTTAAGCAAAGAAACATGAAAAACATTATGAGCTCTAGTACTAGCAGGAAATGCGAGTCTATATGCAACAAGCCCTATTCTTTCAAGCACTTCAAATGACCCACAATATCTAGGTGATAGCTTGACACAACTCCCAAGCTTCAAGGAACTTTTCTTTGCCTTAACTCTGAGGTAAACATGATCCCCAACACTAAAATCTCTGTTCATCCTATGTGTATCTGCATAGATTTTCTGTCTGTCCTATGTTGCTTTCAGGTTCTACCTGATCTTTACAACCTCTTGCTCCATTTCCTTGAGTAATTTTGGTCCAAGCACAACTCTGTTCATCAGGTTGTCCCAATTCACTGGTGTCCTACATCTTCTACCATACAAAGCTTCATACGGACTCATCCCCAAGGATGCATGTTGTCCATTGTTGTTAGTGAACTCTACCAAGTGTAAGTAATCTTCCCACTTGGTTGGTTTGTCCATCACATACATGCGAAGCATATCTTCAAGCACTTGATTAACTCTTTTTGTCTGCCTATCTGTCTGAGGATGGTATGCAGTGCTGAAGTTTAACTTTGTACCCAAATCTGCAAACAACCCCTTCCAAAAATTGGAAGTGAACTTGACATCTATGTCGAAAACTATTGCGTTTGGAAATCCATGCAATTTGAAAATATCCTTCATGAAGATCTTTGCAATGTCATCAGTCTTGTGCATAGACTTCACTGGTATAAAATGTGTTGCCTTTGTCAACTTGTCTACTACAACCATGATGGAATCACATTGTCTCCAAGTCATTGGCAATCCTGTAATAAAATCCATGGAAATAACTTCCCATTTCCATTTCGAAACTGGAAAAAGCTTCAACAAACCTGCTGGATGTTGATGCTCAACCTTGACCTGTTGACATTTCATGCACCTTGAAATGTATTCAGCGATGTCCTTTTTCATACCTGGCCAAAAGTACTGCCTTCTAGCTGTAGCAATTATTTTCTGATATCCTAGGTGACCAGAATATGGAGCTTGATGGATTTCATCCATAGCAACTCTCCTCAAATCTGCTACATTCGGAATATAAATTCTGCCTTTATAAGTGAGAAGTCCATCTTCTTCCAATTTATATCCTTCATACTTCTGCTCAAGACTTTGCTGCTGCAAATTTTCTTTTACCTGCTCATACAATTCATCTCCGGCAACATGATTAACAATCTGCTGCCTCAATTCGGATTGGCAAATACTAAGAGATGCCACATGCATTTCTTGTACCTTCCTGTTGAGTGCATCACCTACCTTATTCTCCTTTCCTTTTATGTGCTTGATTTCAAAATCAAACTCACATAAAAATTCCAGCCATCTCGCTTACCTAGAATTTAGAGTAGGCTGATCAAATAAATACTTTAGTCCACAGTGATATGTTCTGAGCTCAAATATTCTACCCATCAAGTAATGTCTCCACATCTTGATAGCATGTACTATGGCTGCAAGCTCTAGATCATGAGTGGCATAGTTCTTCTCATGCTCCTTCAACTTTCTCAACTCATAACATATCACGTGGTTGTCCTGCGTAAGGACTCCTCCAAGCCCTTGTCCACATGCATCGGTACATACCACAAAATATTTCTCTGGGTCTGCAACCTTCAACACTAGTGCACTGGTGAGAAGATTCTTCAACCGTTGGAAGTTTTATTCACACTTCGAAGTCCATTCGAACTTCATCCCCTTCTTTTGCAAAGAAGTGATGGCATGTGCAACCTTGGAAAATCCTTTGATGAATCTCCTGTAGTATCCTGCAAGTCCCATAAAATATCTTACATTTGTCACATTTCTTGGAGTAAGCCAATTCATAATGGATTCAATCTTTTCAGGGTCTACTGATGTACCCTCTTTTGAGATAATGTGACCCAAGTACTGAATTCTATCCCTGTAGAAGTCACATTTACTCAACTTTGCATACAACTGATGTTCCCTAAGCACTTGCAATGTCAGTCTCAAATGCTCTTCATGCTCTTCCTCATTCTTAGAATAAACAATAATGTCATCAAGGAAAACAAGAACAAACTTGTCCAAATACTTATTGAAGACACTGTTCATAAGGCACATAAATGTGGCTAGTGCATTTGTGAGACCAAATGGTACCACTTTGAACTCATAATGTCCATACCTTGTCCTAAAGGCTGTCTTATGAATGTCGTCATCCTTGATTCTCACCTGATGGTATCTAGACCTCAAGTCAATCTTGGAAAATACCTTTGCTCCTCTCATTTGATCAAAGAGGTCATCAATCCTCAACAAAGGATATTTATTCTTCACAGTAACATTGTTCAACTACCTGTAATCAATACATAACCTGAGTGTGCCATCTTTCTTCTTTACAAATAGAACCGGTGCTCGCCAAGGAGACACACTCAGTCGGATATACTTCTTTTCCAACAACTCTTGCAGTTGCATCTTCAACTGTAGCATCTTTGGTGTACTCATCCTGGATGGTGTCTTGGACACTAGTGCTACTCCTGGCACAAGTTCAATGGTGAAATCAATGTCCCTCTACGGAGGAAGCCTTGGAATCTCATCAGGAAACACATCCTTGAATTCCTGTAACACCTGATAGTCCTCCAACCTAGGAGTCTCATCTCCTGTTGGTTCTAGAATATGAGCTGCATACAACTGGAAACCCTTCCTACAGAACTTCTTCAACTGCATTGCTGAAACATGTCTTATTGAAATTACTTTCGGAATACCTTTCACAACTACCAAGTTTCCTTCTTCACCCATGCATTCGAAAGTCTTGTTATTACAGTCAAGCTTCACTCGGTGAGCTTTTAACCAATCCATTCCAATGAGAACATAATAGCAACCAAGCGGTAGAACATTCATATCTACACAAGTGATCAATCCACCCATAACCAATGGACATTTCTCTACCACTTCACTGACCTTTCTCTTAGTCCTAGTGGCTATTTGAACTAACCAAGATTTTCTATGCTTTACCTTCTTAAAAGCACAACTCTCCACTACCCTAGGAGTGATATAACTGTGAGTAGAACTAGGGTCAATCAAAATAGAAACAGATTGTTCAACAATCTTACCTGCAACTTCAACCACAGTTGACTGATGATCTGCATGGTGGTCCTCCAGTGCTGTGTAAATTCTAGGGACTACCCTTGCTACTTGACCCACTGTTTCTGCTCCTTGGATGTTATAAGCTGGCCTTGCACTTTCATTCTTGAGGGGAAAATATCTACACAAGTGAGGTCCTTCACATTTCCAACATTTGAGTGGACCTTTATTTTGTTGTGGCTCTTTAGGCTTTCCACCTGTCACTCCAACGGGATTATTCACATCTTTGGATGGTTGCTTCTGCTGATTCCTGAATCTAGAAGGTTTGAAACCTTTCTTTCTTTGGTCAAAATTTTCATTCTTCTTTTCCTTCCATGCCTTATGGTAATCATGTTTACCTTTTCTTTTCTCATAGCAATATTTAGCCTTTCTTATTGCTTCTTCAAGAGTTCTTGGCTCATAGAACTCAATTCTATCTTTGTAGGATTGAGGCAATCCACTTAGAAATCGATGGATCTTCACTTTTTCATCTCTGATGTATCGGACATACCTCAACAATTCCAAGAATTTATTTGCATATTCATCCATGGTTTGCTGTCCCAATCTCAACTCATGGAACTCCTTGATCTTGTCATCATAATACCTGTCAGAAAGGTATTTTTGCCTGAAATACTTCTTGAACTGTTTCCACTTCAATTTCCTTTCATTGATCTTCTTTACCTACTTGAAGTGTTCCCACCAAATGGATGCCCTTCCTTCAGATTGAACATGGCAACTCGTGCCTTAATGTTTCCTGAATAATCCTGCACTTGAAAGTACTTCTTGATCCCAAGAAGCCAAGCTTCAACTTCTTGTCCCGTCTTTATCTCACCATCAAATGTAGGAGGTTTAGCTTTCCTAAATTCATCTCGAGGGCGATCCCTATGGTGTCTTCTTCTTTTCCTTTTATGAGAAGATGAACTTGTATCTCCACTGGATTCTTCAGAGTCAAATGATCCACTGGAAGTCCTTCTTCTTCTCCTGGTGCTTCTCTTACTTCCTTTTGGTCTTGATGTACCTCATCCATAATCTATCTTTTTCTGTAAATCTTTCAAACTCTGCAATATGGAAGCATTTAACTGATGCTGCTCTTCCTGGTCTTTAACCAAGCTTCTCATGGTGGCCGCAACCTCGGATGGTGTCCCTTGGAATCTCCTTCCATTAGACTCTATGTCCTCATTTCCATTATGGACATTTTATCCCATGGCATCTTCTGCTCGCTCGTAAGAATCCCAAGCATCATACCCATCATCTTCTTTCGGGAGTACTGCTCTTGGAAATTATCTATAGTTCTGCAAATGTGTTAGTACCAAACTATTAGATGCACACATTAATATAAATCAAAATACTTACCTTTTTCTTCTAGAAATTTCATAAAAAAACAATTATGTTAAAATATAGAATTTTCCCTATTTCTTTTCAGCCCTGTGACCATGGGCAGTCTGCTGAAATCTACTGAATATTGACTGAAAGGTAGTCAAAAACTACTCGAAAAATCAATGAGAAATTCTTCTGAAAAACTCAAATCTTCTTAGGTCCAATCGGACCTCCCCCCAACTAAATCTTTGACATTACGGTGGTAAAAACAACTACACCTCCGATCTGCATCGAGGAAGAAATTGTCTGTTCATTGGTGGTCTGTTGTTTATTCCTTTCCGACATTTTGGTGGGTAAAATGACTAAAATCCCACTCTGTATTGACGAGCAAACCATCTGTTGATCGAGTGCATAGTATATTTAGTAGCCACAATGAGGGAAAGTGTCCTTACTTCAGTTTCCGTCGCCAACCGGCTGAGCTTCCGATCGACGATCCGATCATTAACAATTTCTCAATGCCCTTTTTTTTTACTTCTCAACCTGGGTCTCTTCCTTGCTAATTCTCGGCGTGTCGGCGATTCGTTGGTCTATTCCCTCCCTCCGTATCGGGTCCTTAGTAGTCTAACCCTCCGAATCTATAACTATGCCAAGGTATACCCATCGGTGGTTTCTTCAGCTAAAGTTCTCTGTGGTATCAACAGTCGGACGTGTTGTTCACCGGGCGCATAGTCCTTTGGGCAGTCGTAACAACGGGTTTACAGTCTTCCTTTTCCTTTTGATCGGTGATCTGAAACTTAATACTTCTCCGATGACCTTATACAAAAAATTTTCAACATTTTCTTTGGCGGCTGAAACTTCTAAATTCTTCCACTGTATTGGCGAGTTACTCATCTATTTTCTTTTGCCGTATCGGCCGCGCAGCGGTCTATCGTCCCAAACTTCATCGGTGATAGCATAGGATAACCTAATGCATCGATGGCTGGGTGTCCTACGCATCGGACGGTTAGTCATCAAGCCTTTCGCAACGGTGGCCCACAATCAAACTAAGTCTTCTGCAGCTCTTTACTTTGTCGGTGATCAGAGTCCCTAGAGGTCATGGCATCGACGCTCAGATGCACTCCACGTTGGGTGGTTAGTCTTCTTGATCTTTGCAATGGCGGAAATTCAACAAAATTTGACGTAGCTCATCGATGACCGCATCCTCTGATCATCGGTGATGTGATCAACTAACCATCACCGATGACTAATGGTTCCATGACTTGAAAAATTTTGAAAATTATTTTCTCTCTTTTCGCCACTTGATCGGCTCAACTATCTTCTATTTATTGGGAAAATAGTTCCATCAACAGCTGCAATGAAGGCTCATCATCTTCGATATTTTTTTCCGGTCGGTGGACCAATCTGCTAATGACTTCTGATCGACAAAATGGGCATAACCCGATTGACATCGGAAGTTGGAACTCTTCTCGTCGGAAGACTAGTGCTCTAGGCTTTCACAACGGCGTGCAGACGAAACACTATCTTCTTTCGATGGTCGATGATTTCGGGCCTTAGACAAATTTTGAATTTTTTTCTCTTTTGCTGATTCATTTAACTGTCGGTTAGCTCTATCTTCCCTTATGCATTGCCACATCAACTAACAACCACCCCGTCATCGACGAGTGGAATCTATAACTGTCGGAGGTTTAGTGGACTAGGCTTCTGCAACAGCGGCGCTTTGTTCCACTAATTCCTTCCGCTGTAGTCATCAAATTTCACCGCATCGGCAACATGATCAGCTATGCGTCGGCGATGTGATCAACTAATCATCGCTAATCATCGACGGTCCTGTTACTTCATCAAATTTTCCAAAATTCCCCGGTGTCGACGGTCGCAGGCTCTATGCGTTGGAAGCATAGTGGTCTAGCCATCTGCAACGATGGGTGCTCGATCAACTAATCTCCGTCGATGATTTCAACACTTAAATAAAAATTTCAAAACTTTCTTCTTCTGTCAGTGGTCAAAACCACTAGCATTGCTGCGTCGACATTTTATCCCCCACGGTAGCCACAACGGTGGCAACCCATTCAACTAACTCTTGCTTATGTTCATCGGTAGTTTCCCCGTATAACCATTGGTGATGAGAACAACTATCTTCCACCGATCACCGATGGTCGAAATTAGAAATTTTTTTTTCAAATTTTTTCCAGTTACCGTCCATCAGGTGGCCTTCCCACTAAGTGCCCGCTGCATCAGAAGATCTTGTGACTAAGTCTTCCGATGGGCCAATAGTTCCAGCACTTAGAAAAGTTTCTGAGTTTTCCTGCCACAATTTTTGATTGCTACTGGGCAGAAGGAAACCTGCCTTTGCTATCTGATCTGTTATGGCCCATTCAGGCCCATGCTGCAACCAGAGCTCTGATACCACACTGTAACATCCTCGACCCTCCGACCGACGAAGAGGACGCTACTATACATCAAATCATATGGGCGTCTAGCCCCGTGAACATGAACATACATACATATAGTGCTGAAGCATGATACTTTAAATCATAAAACATATTATGAAGCATAATCATTCATTATACACAATGGAATAAAAACATATCAATCAACATTTCATGCATATACAAATAAGCATTTAACATGTATATCATCATTCATCAAAGGTAAATATGATTATAGACACAAGTTAGGCAAAAATACTTATCTTATAAAGAGCTTGTTCCACAACCAGCTATGTCGCTGCAACTTTCCACCCAACCATAGGCCCGCATGCTCCTTAATCTCTCAGCAATGCTGCCACCCCCAAGCCGAGCATGATTCCCCAAGGAATAAGGAACTAACAGGCTTACATGTAGCCAAGGATAACAACACCACTAGGGTACATAGTTGAGCCAAGCCAACACAATTGGGTTTATTAGGCGAACAACAGATCAGCCAAGCTAACAAAGTTGTGTTTATCAGGCCATCCAAGAGTTGGGAAAGGCTAATGCTAAGCTGGTGAGCTCATATGAGAGCTACAGACACTGACACCAGGAGCAAACCGGCTTCTAGAACACCCACACACACCCAACACAAGGAAATCAACCCTTTCTCTGCAACATAGTCCCTTAGACCCTGATCTCCCTTCCAGTGCTATTCAGGGGTTGTGGAGAAGAAAGCCAACTTAGTAGCTTTGTTTGTGTGGTTCTCAATCCACCAGGTTTATCAAGCACCTCAGGTCCTCATTCACCGCTCCAATGCAGTCCTAGGACAAAACCACTGCATGCAAGCAGTCAAACAGCTATTCAAGCTTTTACAGGGGAGAAACACAGTCGAACAGAACGCATGTACTCACAGCAATCCTCAACCGATACCACCATAAAAAGAGAAAATACAACCAATCAAATCATGGGCAAAAAACAGCCCAATACAACTATGAACCCACAGCACACAAATCCTACTGCAATCACTGGGAAATCTCACACAAACCAGGAATGGAAACTACCCAACTTCCAATCTCTACATGAGAGAAAAAACACAACCCACAGAACTATGGACACAATTACAGCCACAATTTCAATGATGGAAGTAACAGGGCAATACGTTATCTGCAAACATGGAAAAAGACACAAAACTTTGCGTGAATCCCAGTAAAGAATCAATCCACAACCATTAAATCTATGAGGCAAAGGAAGAGCTAGCATGCTCGTAAGCCAACAATTGGTGAGGCAGAAAGGAATCGAACCCCCTGCAATGGAATGTGGAACCTCTTATCTCAGTTCACCTGAGAGGAGACGAACATAATTGCGATCTAGTGAGTGGACATACCAACAGATGCATCGTGGGGAGAGTGTGAGTGGGCGTGGGCGTGGTGGTGGTTTTCCTACCAGCCAATCGTCGCTCCAACTAACAATGGAATAATTAAGGGTGGTGGTGACACATGGATTTCCCCCATGGATCAATGCCTAGCATTCCCCTTTCCTTATCCTTTAGAATCATGCCCCTTCTCATTTTAGTTGCCGCGGACATAGATGGTTGGGTTATTTAATTAAAATGCATGTTTACATGATGCCACAATTAAATATATGCCATATGTCCCAATATCCATTGGTGACCATTCCCAAAATAGAAACACAACATAACCAAATCGATGGTGGGGCCTTGGCCTTTAGCTCCGCACCAAGATTATTTACAATAAACGTATCATGTATTTTTAATGTAAGGAGGTTTAAAACCGAGGTATTATAGAGCCTCTGTCCCAATATTAATCAACTCATACTGCATAGATGCAATATTTGTTTTGACATTGGCAGGTTTTCTGAACTTTCTATTCAAATCAAACATCCCTTCCAACGTTCTTACCCATTTAGGCATGAAGTTTCCACTTTGAAGATTAGCTTGATGTTCTTCATCATCAATCACTGAGTCCTTGAAGGTCTCGTCACTTGTTAAAAACTCTATGATTTGATGATCATCATCGAATACCATCAAATTTGTAACATTTTCTCCTATATATGTCCTGGAAATCAATTCAATTGAGCATTTGTTATTAGTGGGCACTAATATTGTAGTAGAAGTGGCTAACAAATCAGCTGCTGCATTCTGCAATCTAGGAATTGAATTGATATTGAAAGCATCGAAATTTGATATAAGATCCCAGACTTCAGTTTGGTAACCCTTTAAGTGTGGTGACAGATAGTGAATTGTGTTTCGAACTTGTCTAACAATTATGTTGTCCTCTTTCTCTTCCTTTTCTCGACCCATGGTTCAACAACAACACAATACCAAAAATACACCACAAGACATCATCTCGATAGAGCAATATCAGTCAGCAACATCCGCGAGGCAGGCATAGTCTCACCCAAGATATCTTAATGGGTAACTTCCAGAACCATGTTTCCACAGTTGGCGAGGGATTATAGTCCCTTGGCGCACAACCAAGGCAATCGACAAAGGCAATATGATGATGGAGTCTATCACTGCGTGACTAGGGCACAACTGAATGTTAGTGTGCCCATGACACATTCCTATCCTTAAACACAACAATTGGCGCAACTTGTGTGACACAGATGATTCCCTGCACTTGACAGACAGTGCACGACTTATAGTTTAACTTAGCAGTTTAACCATGAACTCATACATAACATTCTAGTAATTCTTTAAACATTCATTCATTCACTGATTAATAAGATGGTGTCATACATTCAACAATAACTCATCAATATACAGTAAGCAACTACTTGAAATTCACATAAACATTCAACATCATTCAATCATTCAACATAGGAAATAACATGGAAACCCATCTAGGAAAAACCACCAAGGTGCTTTTCATTTGGCATGAGAAATTTTGTATAGCACCTTGCAGTCTGCGATTTGTAGACTATTCTTAAGATATGTCTTTTCGAATAAATATTATTGCTCTCATGCTCTCTGGTTTATTCTTCTATCTACTCCTACTGATCCGACACAACTTGGATTGATTCTTCTACCTCTACTATCTGTGCACTCAGCTATAGATTACTTCTACTATTAGCGATTTGGGCACACAACTACAAGATCCGTGGCTCAACACCCTTCTACTGCTACCAGACTCTTCTTTGAGTCTTCTTTCCTACCAACCCTAACTTCCTTAACAAAACCAAGTGACTTAGCAAACGAAAAACAACCAACAACCCTTATACAAAGTGGGTTCTTCCTATTTATAACTTCTAAAAGACCATGTAGGGTCGGCTACATGTTGCTCATCTGTTGCAGGTTGTAATCAGCCGTAAAAAATGGTTACAAGCTATCATAGACTGACACAAGGCACTATCAGCCTGACTTACATATATTCCTTCATATGTGCAACGTCTGCTGGCTTACGCCGACTTTAGCAGCCATTATCTTCCTGACCTGTCGCTTTCTAACCACTACCCATTTGCACTCTTGCAAGCTCGCTTTTTCTCTATCATGCACATGTTCTATCTTTCTCCATTGGTCCCTTTGCTTCCTTCTTGACCTACTTTCCCCTTCTGTCATGCACGCACTTTTCCTTCTCTTGCTTGCATGTCAGCTTCTTCCTTGTGCACTTTTCCTGGCCCAACAAGCCCCCAATACTCATATGTGGCTCGTCCTGAGATACTAAGTAAAAGGGGAAGTCTTTGCAAAATTTCCTACCATAAAGCTATAGTTTCTCTTAACCACTTATGTTTCTGGCACAGGATCAGGATGCGTGGGAGGACTAACCTTGTCCCGAAATTCCTTCACCAGCTGTTGCACTCTAGCTACTTCCACTGTTACCTATTATGCTTATGTGGCTAGCTGCTCCACTTGGTCGGAATTGATATGTTTCGATGGGCCTGCCTCTATTGATTGCGTAATGGTTTGAAGTTTCTACTGCAGTGGCTGAATAAGGCTTGTGAGCCATGCTGCTTTCGAATGGTGCGCTTCCACTTCCGCCTCCCTAGTCCGCTCTTGTTCATGGAGAGCTTGGAATTCCTGCTGTAGTTGTTTGATCTCAGCCATCTTGGTAACCTTCTCTTGAAATAACCGTACTTCTTCATCTCTTCCTTTTCTACAACGATTTTCTCCTCAGCTTTGCGCACATTTTCTCTTATCTTTTCTGCAGTCACATATTCTAGAAGCACTTTCCATATCATGGAAATGACTTCAACTGCCTTAGCGCAAAATGTTTCTCCTTCAATTATCCTTCCAGTAGCATTAGACACAGCTCTTATTCGCTCTTTGATAACCTCAGGAGGTGTGCTTGTTACCTTCCTAGCCTGAAGCTCCTTAATCTACTTATTTAGTTCTACTGCGATCCACGACAACTGGGAAACCTTAGCTGTTGAATATTCATCTTGCTCGCCCTTTTTAGGTGGGAACTCTGTGATTGCGCTTTTAATGGTTTCAACTAATGCAACATGTCTTTTCTCATGTGCCTCAATTTCTTGCTCTTTCTCCTTTAGGAGGGCCTTGTGTTGCCTGGTGTTCCTCTGTTGTTTTGTTTCCTGATAGGCAACAACATTCTCCCGCAGTCGTATTTCCATTGCAACTGCCTGTTGTATCTCATAGACTTCTCCCAATGAAAGCTCGGAGAAGTTGATCTGCAATGTGGAAAAATCCTTGACCACATCATCAAATGCACCTATCCTGTCCCTGTCTCCATTGCATGCCCATGGATTTGTACTTTAATTGGGGGCACTAGCTCTGGCATTACAAGTGGGACATTGGGATCGACACCATACGTTTCTGCCTCGACTGTGGCTTTGATGTTGTTAATGGCCTCAATGAACTTATTGAGGTGCCCTACAAATTGGCTAGCCACATTTTCCTGCTGTGTGCTCAGAACTTCGAGGCTTTTCTTGGTGACCTCGGCTACAACATTTTCTAGTTCCTGAACATCATCCTCAGTCAATGTGTTCGTGTTAGCCGCTCTGTCGGCTTTTCTCTTCTTGTGCTGTTGCCCACCCTACTGTTGCTGTTCCTTCCGATGGTCATGGGTCTCCTCATCAGTAGGAGTATGCTTTTCATCGCTTCAATGGGAGCCATCACCACCACTATTATCATCTTTTTCTTCTTCCCACGGATTGTCTTGTCTGTCGCCTCCATTATTTCCTTGACCATTTCCAGCATCGCCACCCACACTAGCATTTCCACCTTGGTTAGCTGGTGGTTCTTCTTGGTTTTATTCTTTAGTAAGCGGCTCTACAAGTGGGCCGCTCCATTCTTCAGGCCACTCCATGACAATGGCGGCCACTTCATCATCATCAATCATGAACCCTACCTGGTGGAATTGCTTGGTTGGGTCCTTCTTTGGCTCCAAAACCATGTTATGCGCTTTCGCTTGAAAATTTATGAAAGAAGCATACCTGTGGACCGCTGTTGTCCAAATTTTGTGGGATCACCTGATAACATAGCACAGTGCCTCAGCATGTAGAAAGAACTCGATGTTACTATGCGTCTGGGGGATCTTGTTTTTCTTGTCCTCCCACAAGTTCTGGTATTTTGTGCCTATGCAAGGAAGTGGGACATCCATTGGCTCATAATCTGGTGGGTTGGCTCACAAGGTGAACAATATCAGTATAAGCAACCAAGAGTAGTGAAACTTGTATTTTGGGTCCTGTTGCACCTGCTCTGTGTTGTTGATCAGTTCGTTCAGCAAGAACTATGACCAGTTGAAAGTGAATCCTTGTGAGCATAGTTCTTCCAACTCTACCGCTTGAGCAACACATTCATTGGGCCTCATCTTGTGCAACAACTTGCACGACAGGATCCTTGTGGTGAACCTCACGCTGGCTTCTTTGATCTGGGGAATGGAGAACCCCCTTCCCGCGTGCTGCAGACTATAATTATGCTTCATCTTATTGGTATCCCTACCTTGGCACAAATATAGCGCGGGATCGCAGTATTTATTTGGCAGTGCTGTGATCGACGAAATTAGCTTGATGTTGACCGGGTATGGTCGATTGAACCACATGCACTATTGTACATGACAATACACCCTTGTAACCTAGGGTCTGGGGTTACCAACTTACTATTATACTTGCAAACAATCATCTTTTATAGACAATGAAATGAGAATAGGAAGAGAGTTTGGCTTACTCGGTTTATGACAGTTGATCCAAGCTTGGTCTTCTCTCATTTCAATCTTCTCCAAAGCTTTCTAGGGATGCTTCTCTTCACCTGCAAAGAGCCAATTCTTCAAGCAATATCTCATACATATATATATTAAAAGTTAGATGAAACACATATTAATAATATAAATAACATCATCCATTAATCCATATACATGAGAAAAGCACAATACACAGATTGGAAGAAGAATTCTCTGTATCAACAAACAATGAATAGGTAAGAATACAACCCAAATTTTGACACAAGGACTCCTCTACAACCAAGGACTCTGAGTTCTGTTGCTCCAAGACTCTTAAGGTATACCACCAGCATAACTTTTCTCTTCTATAATTAATTGATTAGCCCCATCCCAAGGCCTCTATTTATACATTGGGAAATAGAGTGGTTTTGAAGGTTAGGATGGTTGAGAGAGTTGGGATAGTTATGGATTAAGGCCCAACTAATCTCATCTAATCACGATTTATATTTTTAATTCCGAATTAACATACACATGAGTGTTTGTATAAGAAAGGAGCGTATGACATGCTTGTTTCTCAAAAGGAACTCGTGTGTTCCATGTACACACTGGTTGAAATGCACATAGTCACATGTGACACGCGAGTTGCAATGCACATCGTCACATGTGTAACCCAAAACTAAGAATAAAAATATATCAGGATGGTCTGGAGATCATGCATCAAAGGTCATGCACATCTATAGTGTTTTGGCCAATTCAATCTTAATTTTCCTTTAGTGTACCGACATAATGAATGTCAGCACTTGGAAGGAGAAGTGCCATTTTGAATGATAACAAATGCCCCCTAATGTGTGAGGTCAGAGGGAAGCGATCGCCGAAATACATTACAATGTTTATCTTGGAGAACTCAGATGTCCAAGGAAGCAGAGGAAGTACCTGAAACAAATACATATCAATGTCATATACAAAATCATATCTGAGGATGCCATGTTCAATATACTAGAACACTAGCTCCTTTACAATATTTGATTACATCATATGATACAGGTACACGACCACGTATATTACAAAGGTGGATCGAAGCCACAATATACAATGATGAGTGTTCAAAATCTGGAAGCTGTGTAACTGATCATAACATGGTCTTGCACAACTTAGGTTATAAATGTGAACCTAAGGTCTTCATCAAAATCCAAAGGAACCAGTACAATCCTTACCATGTGAATAGATGTGTTGAAGTTGAACATGGAAAGAACTCAACAGATTGTCAATCAATAGGTGAAACTGACAAACTGAAGCAAAGGAGTTCACCAATAATGATAGTGAAACCTAAGGTACCATCATCAAAACTATAGGTCTTCATCTTCAGGAAGTGTTGATGGGAAACCATACTGTGATGAGGAAGGAAATAGATCCTCCAACGGATCACAAGAGTGACTAGGAAACTGGACAAGGGAAGGTAGACACAAATGATACTCAGATAGGATAATGATGGAATCAGGATAATAATCAGATGTAGGGATAAATCCTTGAACATTGAGAATGACACAAAGATGACCCAAGGCAGCTTTTAACTTTGCAGATAGGACAACTAAACTTATCTGTCATGTAGGAGACATGATCTGATTCCCCATGCATAAAGGACAAGTGGAGGAGTAAGAAACTCGAAGTAATAGCTGAGCTAAAAGTGTACACTGAGACATGAGTATCAAAAAGTTCAGAAAGTGCTATGTTCAAGGAGGACATGCTGCCACCGTCTGTAACCCAAAAAGAACACTTCTTCCTTATCTTTCCTGTTAAATTTTAACGAGTCCAAAAAAGTCAACTCAGGTCTCTGTTAATTTTTGACAAGCTTGAAGAGGGGAGAGAATAATGCTTGATAAAGTCACTGATTCGTGGATTTTACAAGCCCAAACTAGTACATGCTCATTGGTGTTTTCATGTTTAGAGAGTCTAAAAAATCCGAAGAAGACTCCAAGGGGGTGCTTTTTCATCCAATTTAGTCTTATGAGGCCAGAAAAGTATAAAACATACCACAGAAGAACTCTCTTAGCTTCTGAAGAAGTAAGGCACACCTTTTTCGTACTGAGTCAGGGAGGTCCGAAAAAGGTTAAATTACCACCTACCCAATGCTCCTTCAACAACAACATATAGCTTGAGTCTTACGAGTGTGAAGTAAAGAAAGATCACTCAGAAAGATCCATTTGGTTATGAGAAATGGGGCTTACAATAGTAAACTTGATGCTTTGTTCTTTAGTGTTTAATGAGCATGACAAAGGCATAAAGTACACTCAAATTCTTTTTCCTGTTTAGGTCTAGAGCATGAAAAAGATAAAACTAAGCTCATATCAGGTGCTCCTTTTCCTTAAATTTAGTCCCTAAGGTCCATAAAAGAGATAAACCTATACCTGAGAATACTCTTCTCAATTCCGAAGAAAAGAGAGTGATCCTTTTTCGTATTATTCCACATGGTCTGAAAAAGCGATAAACTACCACCAATGTGGATTCCCATTCACATATTCTTAACGAGCATGAATGGACAATTTTACTCGACAGTCAAGTCTATTTTGAGGAGTTAGACCTGGGCCTAAAGAAACTCCATAAGGGAAGGGGAGCCTTATAAAGGGGATAGGTTGTAAAAAGAGACCAAAATGAGGCTCAATTTGGTTTGAAAAATAGCTAAGAAGGCTCCCCTGAACCTATGACAAATGCGGCATGAGTACCAAAAGACAACAATGTCTTCTAAACTAGGTTACTCATGGAAGGAAGGCCCTATCCATGAAAGAACAATGGTGTAGACAAGGTAATAATGGTAAAACACCATAGTCTGTGGTCAAAGTAGTGATCCTAGGGTTAAAAAAAATTAGGTATAGATTCAAAAATGCATATGAATGACCAAAGTCTTACCCTATATGAGTGAATAAGGACTTTAAATGAGCTTGGACTTGTTGCAGTAGGAAAAATGACATGTTATTAGTTCAATTTATAATATAATTTTTGAAACTATAGGATAAAAACCCATAATTTGAAATTTTTCTATATATAGTCCAAAAATAGAAATCAAAACATACCATTTGAAATTTTCACCCAATTTGGAAACATTTTACCTCTATTTTGAATTTCTTGTTATGGAAAAACTAGTGGACAATTTTTGATTCTGCAAGTGCCAGCTAAGCTATCTCTCCTTGCTCTTCCATTTCAACCGTTTACATTTTTAATTTTATGCAATTTTGGATGTTTTAACCCTGTCTTAAGGGGGTCGCATAGTACACGCGGGTAGGCGACTTACACAGTCACATACACGCATTTTACATGCGACCTGCCCGAAGGAAACCTGCGTGTCATAAGCGACCTGTCTAAAAGATAGTCGTGTGTACTGTGCGACATAGGAAAAATGACACAAGGCCAAAATTTAAAGAATTTTCATGGATTCTAATGTTAAATTTTGGTCTAATGGACATGTTTAAACATGGCGTTGGAGTGGAGGGAGAGGGAACATGAAGATATGGACCGATCCACGCTCCGCAGTGCCCCCACTGTGCAAGCTTTGCAGCAAAGTGGGCTATTGAAGTTCTTCTATACTTCACATATGTGGGCCAATGCCCGCTTGCTCAAGTTTTTGATTGGCTACTGGGACCATGACCTTGGGGCCTTTGACCTTCAGGGTGAAATCTTGGAGGTGGCATTGGAAGGCATGCAATTCATTATGAGTTTGTGTAGATAGGGAATGCCTATCAACCTAGAGGGTATTGGCAGGGACGGTGACCCCATGAGTGTTTAGGATTACATGAACACTTACTGCATGCCTGGGAGTCAGAAAAAGGGATCATGCATCCCTATTGTACATATTAGTAACTTGGTGCTGGAAGTGCTGGTGAGTACTATAGTGCGGGTTGCAAGATCATCATCGCTTCATCTTGCTACTCATAACCAAATGAGAATTGCTGTAGAGTGCCTATAGGGAACTGTGTTTGACTGGCGCTCGGGAATAATCCCGATAATGAAAAAGCAACTCTTTGACTGCAAGAGAGGCCAACATAAGATTTTCGGATATTCCAGTGTATTGGTGGCCTTCTATTTTGAGAGAGTGCCCGCAATCAGCCATGCGGTACCACTTCCAGCATTCTCTCCTCGTCATCCTAGATTGACTAGGTGGGGAGAGATTTTCCTTCACCAGGGCGAGGGTGGGTCAGTTCAGAGCGTATATGATGATGATTTCTTTTTGTGGTGGGGGTGGAATTTTCCAGCACTAGAGTAGTTTCCATACACTAGTTTGGACTTTCGAGGTGACAATGATCTCTTCCTCCCTCCTGGGGGAGTATGGGGAGCACTAGGTATTTTACTTTTTAAGTTTTTTCTAAATTTTTATCGTAAAGATATATACATATGTATAAGGGTTTTTAATCCATTTTAATGTTTAAAATGTAGATATTGGGCCTGTCCACCCTGATGGGCATCCCAGGATGTATGTATGACCGGTGGCAGGGGAAGGTAAAGGTTTTACCAAGGTACTCTAGGGAAATCTGTCTAGGCTTACCGAAAGAGTCCCAACCATCCGTATTGAGCAGATCCCTACCATCATGTAGGAACTTGTTGTAGGTATTCCACCTACTTGGATACGCCTTATGCGAAGGGTAGCCAGGACTGTACTTGTCTACATAGAGGCCACTGAGGCTGCTATAGCTGAAGAAGCTGAGGAGGTCGGTGATCAGGGTGACCAGGGTGATCAGGATGACCAAGGTGGTCAGGATGGCTAGGGTGGTCAAGATTATATCTAGGGGCATTTTATGGATTGTGATCCAATTTTTGTATATTTATACAATTATGATTGGATCTGAGGATCAAGAACTCGACTTATCTTATGGACAGATATTCACACACACACACACATATTGGTAGTTTATTTACATGTGTTGACAATGTATCTGTTATGTATTTTTTATAAAATGTGTGTTAAGTGCCAATCTAAGATATAGTTTGCTTATGCATCAGTCAATGAATTTTGATTTCTTGGAATATGATTAAATGAAATAAAATCAAAATTTCTTTCCAATAATCTGACTTGCAAAAACAAATGTAACAAGATAGGGTTTCACACCTGATAAGCTCGATTGGGCTGGGAAACCACCAGTTGAGAGTCAAGTATGAATTCCAACTGAGTGATGCCACATGACAAGGCATCCCATAAAATCTCACTGAAGGCCCTATACTTGGCCACATTATTAGTAGCAGGACCCAGGCAAGCGCCTCCAGAGGCAACTAGCTGTTTTGAGGGTGAGTAAACAACCCATGCAGCTGAAGCTTGGTTATAAGTTTGACGGATAGCGCCATTTGCAAAAACTACAAACCACTCAGAAGACATATTTAACAACCAATAGATGATATAAGAACACAAACCGACTAACTATTGTACATAAAGTTACATACAATAAAAATACAAGAAAAAGTTCTAAGCCTAAGAATAGTACTTCTTCAGGTAGAGCCCATTTCTAGGCTCCAACAGCTTATTCCCTTCGAAATTGGTTAATTCATATGCCCCTTTCTTCAAAAATTTTGACACAATATAGGGTCTTAACCACATAGACCTGAATTCCCTACCCCTAGGGGTTCCTTGTTCTGATCCCAGAGCAAGACAAGTTCCCATTCAGAAAAAATTATAGGTTTGACCGATTTATCGTATTGATTTTTAACCCTATTTTTATGAGTCTTGTTTGCTGCCAACACATCTCTATGCTGTTCATCTAGATGTTCTAAATGTGGCAAACGTTCTTCCATTTTAGTCATGTCAGGTAACACATGAATGGCAATTTTTAATGATGGGATTTCACATTCAACCGGAGCTACTGCTTCCACCCCGTGAACGAGTTGGAAAGGTGAGAACCCCATGGCAGTTTTCACATTGGTTCGATAAGCCCAAAGTACAGGATACAACATAATGTGCCAATTTGACTGGGCTACATAGATAGTACGCTTGAGAATAGTCTTCAAGGTATTATTGACTTCCTCGACTTGACCATTCGCTTGCGGGTAGAAAGAAGACGAGTGTTCTTGTTTAAACCCTAGCATAGTAGCCAATTCGTTCATCATGCTATTTTGGAAATGATTGACATAGTCAGTGACAATCTCTTTTGGAATACCAAAATGTGTGATAATCTGGTTGAAAATGAAAAAAGCTACAGTTTCCCCATCATCCCTGAAGGTGGGCATTACCTTTGCCCACTTCATAAAGTAGTCCACAATGACAATGATGTATTTGTGCCCCCCAGCCGAGACTGGGTTGCACGTCACGTAATCTATCCCCCACTTGGTGAAGAGGCCCACTGTGATGACAGGAAATAGTGGAGCAGGATGTGACTGCATCTTTTTGGTGTAAACCTGACAAGGATGACAGCACTTCATGGCTTCCAAACAATCTTTAAAGATCGTGGGCCAGAAATAACTATCATGCAAAATATTCTGGTCCATTGCTAACCCAAATAAATGAACTCCACATGCTCCGCTATGGGTGTCATTTAGGACACTCTCAGCCTCTTCGTGGGTGAGGCACCGATGTAAAATAGAGTCTACCCCTCTATGGTAGAAAGTATCCTCGATGATAAGGTAGTTTTTTGCATGTATGTGTAGTTTGCGTTGTTCATCCCACAAAAAGGTTGTAGGACACTTCAAGTATGGAGATAGATAAGTATATCCCATACTAAGGATCATAGGTGGAAATCAAAAAAATGTGCTCATCTGGGAATGGGTCCTCTTCAATTACTACATCTTCTTCTACTAGAAATTATGAAATAAGCTTTGCAAAAAATAAGGATTTTTTTGATTTGGCGGATTGGAAATCCAGGTCAAACTCCTGGAGAATGACTATCCATTTGTTGAATTTGCCTCTAACTATGCGTCAGGAGAAGACATACAAGAAAGGATTAACATTTACCACTACTGTCATAGTCCTCAATAAGGTGTAGTGACGTAACCTCTGAACAACATACATAGTTGCTAAAGCCAACTTTTCAACGTGGGAGTAACAAAGTTCAGGGCCAGCCAAAGCACGCCTAAGATAATAGACACCATGATCTTGGAGCTCATCATATTCCTAGACCAGCACTACCCCAATGGTCAACTCGGATGCGTCCAGATACATGTTGGCCAAAACCCACCAACAAAGCCTCGTCGACACCCAACCAGCGTGATCTCCCTGAGCACCAGCCCATACAGGTTTCACCCTGCCCAGCAACACCTGCAGAGCAGATGAAGTCTCACTCGAGATGTTTAAGGGAGAGATGTTAGAACCAAGTTTCTGATAGTAAGGAGGAGGATCGAGGCATCAACGATTTATTAACATAACTAATAGATCTAACAGAACCATTTACTAGATATCGCAACATTCATCATAGATATACCGTTACAACAACACATCTAACAGATTGCATCATTCATCTATTCATCGCAACAGTATTACATTCTTCATTCATAAAACAGAACCATCATCAGACATCGACATCACAGTACAGAAAGACAGAAAAAGACATCGCAACATATGAAAGTGGAAAAAGGACAACAGTGATTTAGCTCAATATCCTTCGTATCATATTACTTTCATCACAGCAGATCCAAAACAACAACTATATTTCTCCACAATGAGAGAAAGATCAATTCACAAAGTTGCATACAGATAACAAAAGATTCAATCTCTTATTTTCTCTCTGCTATCGCATCTCACTTCAATATCAACTTATATGATCTCCTGTTTTACATTTGCAATTCCAATCTATATATAGGCTTGCACGTTTACATTCAAGGTCCACTTCTAACTAACTCCTAACTAATTTAACCACTAATGACCTATATCCACAAAATGTGGTTAACCGATACAAAAAGATGCATAAAATATTCAAAAGCGGGTTGTTTTCCCCCCATCGTGCTATCTTGGCCTTGCGCGGTGTCGTATGAGCTTGCGCAGCCTCCACGGTGCTGCGCAACTCACTCACCCAAAAACCCCTGCCAACAGGCCCCCAACATAGTCTTCTGGATCATCCTCAAGCCATGTCAAGTAGATAGGGTGTACTCCGTCATCTTTAACTTGAAATCCTTGTACTGCTGCACTATCTCCTTGACCTATGCTTGAACTTTTTCAGCTTCATCTTGAAAACCATGCAGGTCCTGTTTCACAGGGTGCTTCACTAACTTGGTATCTACCATCTTCTTGCCATCTTTCATAGCCCGTAGCACGACAACTGCTTTAACAGCCAATTGTGCTCCAATCTCTTGGAATTCCTCTATCTGGGCGTTGCGCTTATGCTGTTGTTCTTGTGCCTTGGTGGCTCTTTGCTGTATTTATCTCAGCTCAGTGGACCGTGTAAGCTGAATCATAAGTGGCATTGTCTTTAATGCCATATTGAATGTCGTCAACTGACTGTCAGCTTCCTATGCTTGCATAGTCACTTGGTTTAACTGCTCATCCTGGACAACACTGCCCCAAAATTGTGCTGTTGCATCTGATATCTTCTTTGCTTCTTGCTCCATGACTTCAAAATGAGATGCGACCACTTCGATGGAATCCTTACACTCCATAATCTACTTTGGTGGAATCTCTGGGTAGACCATAGAATTGAGGAGATTGTTGGTTAATTGGAGATGGATGATGACCTTTCCCATTCACTTAGATTTCACGACTGCATCAAGTTTCATTGTGTTTTCATAAACATGTTGACATCTCTTGTCAACAATTGCTTTGACCTCAGCCATACCCGCAATCAGCTATGCATTCTCGACAATCAGGCTGTCGGTCTGCTTCTTCAAATGAATAATCTCTTCAGCAGTTTTCCTCTTCATCTTGTCCTGCATCGTCTTCAATTCTGCAACCTCCTATACCTTTTATACTGCTAACTGTTCCTTTACCTAGCGTAGCTCCTCAACCTCTATCTTTAGTTGCGTCGCTTCCCCATGCGATTGCAAAAACCCTTCACTGAGCTCCTTTTGTCTATCGACCAATTCCTGGTTGGCCACCTACTGCATGTGGACTAGGGTCTGGGTCAGAACCTTTAAATATCCACTACAACATCCTGCAGCTGCTATAAGGTGGATTTTACCTCCATACTTCCTACATCGATTGCAGTCGTGGGAACTTGAATGTTCCTGACCTGTGGCTCAGTGCTAATCGACAAGAGTCCTTACCCAATGACACTCTTTGGTGCTACCTTTATAATTGCATTATAAATAGAATCTGACTTAGCTCTTACTGCGGAAATACCCTCATGGTGGGACTGACGCATTGCTTGCGCTGCTGAGTTAGATGAATCTGTGACAGCTTTGACGAGCCGATTCAATTGGGCTTCCAATGCTGTTCTTGTGCTACTGCCCACATCAACCTCCATGCGCCGCTTGGTTCTGCACTCTTCTAGGATGTGTTCGGCTTTTGGGTCGGTATCAATCGACAAATCTCCATCCGAGTCATGAGTACTTTGGCCTTCTTGCACAGGCTCTTCAGGGGCATCGATTGGTGGTTTTGTCGATACTTCTTCCACACTAACTGGTCCATGCTAGGCAGTAGGCCAGTCCTGAAATACGAATTCCACTTCATCATCAGTTAATTTGTAAGGCATTGGCATCCATTGCCTATCGGGGTCTCGTTGCACCTGGATATGAATTAAATGGGGCTCGATAGTGAACCGCATGATCCTTTGATATTTGAACATTGTTCCATCTAACAAGTACAAAAATTTAACTGCTGCAGCTTGTAGTACTTCCCAGTAGATCCAGAAGTAAATCACATAATCAGTCTACTGACTGAGCTCCTCTACCCACCATAAATTTTGGTATCGTTCACCTTTGCACACTTTTACCGCTTCGATCGACATATGATGGTAGTCCTATGGCTCCATCTAAGCCACCAAAGCAATTAAGACCATCAGCCAACTATAATAAAAATACCTCTCCCTGGCCTAGGCTGTGACTACATCCTCTGTAAGTTGGTTCAACAAGAAGATGGACCAATTCATTTGCACTCCCTCAACGCAATGCTGGGCACAAGCAACCACTCCCTAATTGCATTGAACCGGGAGATTCCCCCTGATAATTTTACTTGCTAGAATGCATGCTCCAATATGTACCGCCCACTCATTGATGCTGTCAATGTGGTATGCGTGGCCATCCTGCTGTAATCTGTATCGCTCCTTCAGTTGCTGAGCAAGCTTCTTGTCATTGTCTCTTCCTCTAAGGTATTAAGTGGGGTCTTCCCCAGCCTTTGGTAGCCACGTGATCTTGGAAATCATATCCACTGTAACCACGATTGGGGTATCCAACCATGAAAACACACCAACAACTGTTTGATGCATGAATTCGCTTCATTTAGCCTCCCAAAGTGGTGCATGTTGATAAGACCCAACAACCCAGATTTGTTTAATCCTTGCGCCCATGAGTGCGGAATACGCTCGATGGGTGCACCTGGAACTAATGGGAAGGACTCATAGGGATCATCCGCTACGTCCTTCAACAACAACAAGTCATGGTCCTCATACTTCATTTTTATCAGGGTGGAAATAATATCCACAGTGCACTGCATTCCTTCGGGCAGTGGTGGCATTGTTGGATGATATTTCTAATTTTTAGTTAACCTCCTGGGCTTTGCACCAGGTCGCTTGGGAACGACATATCCGTGGACATCATTGATGGACACACCCCTAGGTGCCGTAGACTCCACAGGTCCCAAACTAGATGGCCCTATCTATCTAGTGCCCTCCCCTTGCACCCTAATGGAAGTGTGTGTTTGTCTCTTTTGCGGCGGCATTGATCCTGGCTTCTGTGCCTTTCACTTGCCTTGGGGGATCAAAGATGATTCGACCGGTGTACTCATGATTTATTCAACTATAGCAGTTGGACAAACGGGTGACTCCTGCTCACTGGAAATATCCACATTGTCTGGGTTTCTCAGCATACCACACCACAAAAGCCTCACTCAACAATCGAACACACCCCACTCTCACACCTTAGCTGCCGCTCATAATGCATCTCACTTCGCCCAACTTTATACTTTGCTCAACTCGATGAAACACAATGATGCTTTCCTTCCGCATATGTTACAGCCAAATATTGTCATCAACATGTGATAAGATCCTAAACATCCATGTTTTCCCTCATTCCCAAATCTTGAAGTGAAAACATTGATCCAGACGTCAAGCTTGCATATAAAACCCCAGCACCGCTTCTACCCTCAAGCATAGGAGCGGTACCTTCTTCAGCACCGCCTGAGTTGTGTTGAAGATAGGCGGTGGCACCACCTTTATTCTTTGTTTGAAGAGTGGTTCTTCCCTAGCACTGCTCTACCATAAAAGAGCAGGAGGGGTTCCCTTGGTAAAAAGTGAAAAAGAGAGAATTCACGAAGCTTCTAGATCAAAAGCTTCGTGGCAGGCCTTATCCCTATTCACCTAGGTCATTTGAGCTCTAGATCCATCCTTTGGGGATCTCCTATCCACCTCACCCACCAAAATCTCAACCATATCTATCCATTTGAGGCCTATAAAAATAGGCTCATACCCCATGGTTGAGGAGAGAGCAAAGTCATGCTACCATTTTGATGAGTCTGGCCTGATCCATTAGAGTGAGCATAGAGGAGTAAGTTGGAGCTATTGGGGATAATACATCGGTTTTGTGGAGGAGTGCATCAACACTAAGGCACAAGTTGTAAACTCTTTCATTATTTATTGATGCAAAGTTGGTTCCTTTCCCATATACTTGTTATGTATAATCTTGCATGTTTATTATCGGATTCCTTAGTCACCGATATAGATCTATGGATCATGTTCTGGTACTTTTGATCTTTTGTGTTTGATGTGTTTATGCATGTATTTTCTTGGAGATATTTCTCCATAGGTGAAGAGCCACATCATTCCATCAAATATTGTATTCCAGGTGTCTGTAGTTTCTAGGATAAGTCTTCCAACCTTGTTGTAAACTATTTGTTCTGGATTTGAACCATTCAGACCAGAGGAACAACTTCTGTCCGCAGAAGGTGTAAAATTCCTAGCAACAAATATGGTGACCATAATAGGGAAGAGCTTCAACAGATTTGATATTCCTTAGTATTCGAACACTTGTCCAAATCCAAGCTCGAACTTTTCATAATTTTAGTCAGATCTACCATCTGACCTAGTTAGGTTTTGGTTTGATATCATCATATCTCTTCAGATCTGGGCCATCCTAAATTTCTATGCTCTTTATTACTGTTGATTCATCATTTTTGATGTTAGTTTGCCAAGATTTAACTTTGTTTTTTCACCTTTATTGTGTTTTGGAAATCTACAGGGAACCGTGTATGTGCAGTGGGAAATAACCGGTGCCACTGCCTGTGCATAGATATCAAGAAGCGATGCCATCGCCTATGAGCAGTTAGCAGGAAGCGACGCCTCCTCAGAACCGCTCTATCAACAAATCTCTGGAAGCGGTGCCAGGTAGGTTTTTTCCAAACCTCTAGTTTTTCAAAAATTTTAAAGAATTTTTTTGGTTTTTGAATTTCTTGTCTTCAGTTGGCATTGTCCAGACTTGTTTGCAAATACTTGAGTGTTTCAAATCTGAAATTTTTGATGTGGTAAATGCTTGTTTGTTAGAATCAAAAGGCTAGGTTAGGTTCATCATTGTTACTACTTGTAAGTTTGGTTATTTTGAAAGGAGTGCTTGGAAGCTTTAGCTCAGTTAGATCTCTACCTACTGTTGGATAATACTAAAAAGAAAGACTTGTTTGATTGGTTTTCTTGTTTCTATTTTTTCATTAAGTTTGTGAAAGACTTCTTTTTGCTCTGAAAAAAAAGAATTTTTTTGGTTGAGATTCATTTGTATTTCTGTTTGAGGATGAATTATTGGACCTCTGATTAGCCTCATAAGCTTTCAGATCTCCATTTTTCTTCCCTTTATTTCATATTGTCATCTGATCAAAATAAAAATATTAGTAGTTTTAAATTAGATCTTTCCAGTTTAACAAAAAAAATTGAAAAAATATCGATTATGCCTTTGAGTGCTGCTTGTCTTTCTTCTTAGAAAAGAGATCTTACCCCATATGCTTGCTTTCAAAAGATTTGATTTGAAGAAGTGTGGTTTGCTTGTATTCTCAGAAAATAATTATTCAGTATAGTTGTTTGGGAAATTTTTGGTTTCAAAGCAAAATTGAAAAGAAAAATATTCTCTCTCTCCTTCCCGTACTTAGGCATACTCTGAATGGTAAAGTGAATGAAATTGCATTTCATATTTTCATGGCTTTACATTTCTGTTAAAATTCCATGCATTCAGGCTAACCGTTCACTTTAAAATTAATGGTAGTTATAGGTCTAAAATTGTATAGAAATTTGAGTGATAGGTTAGAGACGTGTTCGGGCATCGTAAAACGTAGGAGCTGTCGTTACTTTGTCTGCACTACTACCCGGGGCTCACGTGGTTCTTCCACGTATTGTCGGTATATCGAATGACCTTTCATGTACCATTGAGGTATATAGAAAGGTACTGCAAATACTTGATTTTATATCGGAAGGCCCTTTGTGAATGGTTGTGCATTAGAAAACACTACTACCGATTTGAGCTCCCACATACCTTGAGTATATCGAGAGACCCCACTAGGATACCTTGTCCATCTAAGAAAAACCCTTTGGCCATCTTGTTTGGAGAAATACACTGAAAACAACATTCAGGGAGATTATTACACATGTACCCTTGTGGTATATCACGTGTTAAACCTGCTTTACAATCCTGGTGAGAGACTGACTATTTGAGCTCATCTTATCATTTAAGTTTGCTTGTTGGCCTGTAGCTTGAGTAGGAGAAATTTTTGTGTGTTTTTTCTTAGTTTTGAAACCCTAGGTTAGATTAGTGACTGATACAATCTGGCTTAGTTTCAGTTGAGATGATACAGAATAAATCAGGGCTTACCACTCGATTTTCCTCCTGTTACAGGAGAAATTCCAATGGAAGCCATCGACCAAGGAGCTACAACTAGTTCCGATTAGGAAGAAAATATAGTTGTAGAAAGTGGAGACCAGTTCACTTCTTATATTAATCCCTTGGCTCAACAGCCTCTTATGGCTGATACTTCCTTTCATCTGCATATGGAAGGTCGTATCGATAATCTTAATGCACCTGAGTATGGACCAGATGCTCTGTTTTGGAGAAATTCCATGGGTTAGGCCATTTCCTCATCTAGGGTTAATAGAACCTCTCCTGAACAAACTTCTCCATGTGAAGAAGAATATAGACAAATCCAAGAATCTATTCACCGTGCACGATGTTTTCAAGAGAGAATGCAAAGGCTAGATAGCGTTTTGGCCACACCTACACCTCATAATGAATTTATATAGAATAGATTACCCCATAACACAGATCCTTGGCCTGTGGCTGAAATTAGAGCTTCCACTGATGGTCATCCAGCATATGGTCAGCCTTCTCGCAATCCAGGTCAAACCTCCAATTCTACTCCTGCAGGTTTAAATTCTAGGTCTGTCTCTAGCCATCCCATACTTTCTATGGCTGGGGGGCAACCTTCAGTTCCAGTATTTTTTGTACCTTGTAACGTCGAGGGGAAACCCCCGACACAACCTACATTACCCACTAGTGGAATTATTACTAATAACAGGAAAACCTCTACTATAGGACAATCCACAGTATATGTTCCTCCCACCAACACAAATATGGTAAACCCTCCTTCAAGTTCAGGTAAGTCCTTAGTGGCACAACCTGCAGCTAATCAACCCTCATGGGGTTATGGTTACCCAACAAATAAAATGCCTGTAGGGAACATGAATTATCAACCTACCCCTACAGGAATCTCCTACACTGGAATTCCATACCTTGGGAATGCATTTACACAGTGGGGGAAACCCAACTAGTCTTACGTGCCAACAATGGGAGGAATACCTATTCATATTACGGGAGGTGCCAGAGGACCACCTTATGGAGGCCCTCCTCCTGGGGGGCCTGAAGGTCCTCCTCTTGGTGGTATTGGTGGTCCCAGGGGTCCTGGTGGTCCTCCTTCTTGTAATCCTGGTGGTCCTGGTGGTACTCCTCCTGGTCATCCCGGGGGTCCTGGTGGCCCTCCTTCTGGTGGTCCTGGTGGTCTCAGCGGTCCTGGTGGTCCTCGTCCCAATGGTCCTAATGGTCCCGGTGGCCCTAATACCAGAGGTCAATATTCGATAAATACATCATCTCATCAGATGTTTCAAAAACCTGTATATCAGTCAACATATGGTTCTACTAGTGGATACATGCCTTATCAATATTACTAGTATGTGGAACCCAATCGTTAGTTACCTTTCCTAGCAACTTTGGACTTAGCCAATTTGTCCAAGTTGATCAATGACCCTATTCAACACAACCCTTCATGGCCTATTATTCCAGTCAAGTTACTGTTGGACATTCCAAAATTCAATGGTAAGCAGGGAGATGATCCCAAGAATCACGTTATGAATTTTCATTGTGGTGTTCATCAAAATCCTTGATGGATGATTCTATTCGATTGAGAATTTTCCAGCGCACTTTGACTGGCATAGACGCGAAGTGGTATATTGAAATTCCATGACATTTGTTTGTGGATTTTAGTACATTGGAAACTATCTTCGTCATGCAATTTCAGCTACCCATTCGTTATGAAACGGGTACAAACCTTTTGACCTCTCTGCATCAAAATACCTCCACACACATATCGGATCATATCCATGGGTGGATAAGGCAGAGAAGGATCAATAAATCTCCTATCTTGGACCAAATCTTAGCTGATTGGTTTATGAAGTCTTTGTTTCTACCCATTTCCTAAGATGTGGACATGGGTGGTGCTGTCACTAAAGAGAAGGCTATCAGTCACGCTCATTATCTAGACTTGGTGTATTCTCAATTCGAAACTTTGTATGACCTTATTCCTCAAGCTCCTCATCCCATAATGGACCCAGATAAGCCACCTGTAGAAACTCCTGTCGATGGGGTTATCGGTTCAATCCAACCCCCGTCAATGGAAAAACCTACCAAGCAACCTAGTGCTTCTACTACTGCTCCTTTTAATCCTACGGTTTCCACCGAGGTGAATGCTATTCAAAGTATGCAATCATCTGGTAATAAGAAAATAGGAAAAGGTAAAAATAAAAAACCTAGAAACCAACAGGAAAATCCCAAGCCTATGGCCCCAGAGAATGACAATAAAGGAAAAAGGAAAGAAAAATATCCCTGCCTATTGTGTGGTGGAGATCATTTCATGAAGGAATGTCCCCGTTGTGATGAAATTAACAAATTTTTAAAGAGTAACCCTGCACCACTAGTTCTTACTGATCCTTTTCCTTCTCAGCAACAACTGATAGACCACATGTCTAATCAGGGAAATTCTAGTTCTAGAGAGGAAGTCTGAATGATGTCATCAGAAACTGTTAGTTTAACAACTCGTAGTCAGTCATATGACAAGTCTGAGGAGAAGAAAAATAAAAATCCTTCTCTAGATAAAGCTCCTCCCACTGGTTCTCCCGCATCCTCGTCTAATTGTCCCCAAACTATAGAGAAGCCTAATCTTGACATGATTTTGCATCCTCCCTAGAGTACTCTTAGGAAGGCTATTTTTAACCCCAATGCCTAAGCTGCACAGTTCTATAATGTTGTTGAAGACCTCGCTCAGGCACCATGTGCAATGTCTACCTTAGAAGTGCTCCAAAGCTGTCCTACACAACACAAAAACTTGCTAACTACCTTAGGAGCCCTGGACCCAGATAACACAAATTTGATCCATTTCAACGTAGAGAACTACAAATCTAGATTACCTCACCAACTTTCTTTTCAGATCGTAACAAAGTAGTTGGGAAAAAGATCTTTAGGACTGTTCTAGATGAAGGTGCTTCAACCTCAGTTTTGTCTCTATCCTGTTGGAAATCCATTGGCTCTCTTGAGCTTATGAAATCATTGACGACCCTAAAAGCCTTTGATGGAAGAGGTTTCCAACCCCATGGTCTCATGCTAGTACTTTCAGTTGAGCTAGGGGAAAAACTGTTTCCATTCAGGTGGAAGTAGTGGATTCCCCGTTAGACTACAATCTTCTCTTAGGAAGAAATTGGTTTTATATTATGACTACTGTCGCTTCGAAGGTATTTAGAACGCTCCAGTTTCCACATTTGGGAAGTATTGTGACAATTGATTAACTTGATTTATGTACACCAAATGTTACTACCCCTACGATGAATAAATTCCCTACGCTAGGTCAGTCCCCTCCTCCTTATCAGTTGATTGGGGTAGGTATGCTGAAGGACTCTGCCCTTATGGGTGTATTCCCATCAGCCCCTTCTAGCACAAAGACGATGAGTGCCAATATGATCTCTATGTTTGGCTATGATCCCAAGGGAAAGCAAGTTGTTGAGTCATCCTCCCGTAGCCTGCATGAAGTAGTTTATGATGCTATCCAATCCATTTCTGATGCCCACACATATGATCTTAATCTTGTGGCTTTAGATCCTTACCACCTGCCCTACTAGTTAGAACCCTCTCTTCCTACTCTGGATTATCTCTCCCATAATTTTCTGTCAGATGAGTCCATCATGGAGATCATGAGTATGAATGAATCAGTATGGGAGAATCATCATCATAGATCCTCGTTCCTCCCCAACACCAGTTCGACAGATAATGATTTTGTATCTCTCTTGGGTACTGATATTATCAACATTTTGCAAACACCCGTGTTTTGCAAGATTATGAATTTGAAGGAAATCTATGATACATTACTAAAAAAAATTCGATTGACATATCAGTCAAGCCTGGAACTATTGAACATATTCACGTAGGGTAGAACTGTTCAATAGAAGAAACTGAAGAATATAGAGCACTTTTCAAGGAATTCTGAGATATTTTTGCCTGGTCTTATGAAGAAATGCTTGGGATAGACCCATTATTGTGGTTCACAAAATCAAAACCTATCCCACAACCAGACCGGTCAGGCAGAAATTGTGTTAAGTCCATCCCTGGAAGGCTGCGGCTATCAAAGCCGACGTCGGAAAACTTCTGAAGAAAGGATTCATTTATCCTGTACCCTTGATGGAATGGGTATCTAACATCATTCATGTGAACAAAAAGCAGGGAACCATTAGAGTCTGCATTGATTTCCGAGACCAGAATAAATCTTGTCCTAAGGACAATTTTTCAACTCCGCTCATCGATTAGATTATCGACAACTATGTTGGAAGTGTCATCTTCTCATTCATGGATGGATTTTCTGGCTATAATCAGATTGACATATTTCCTGCCGATCAGCACAAGATGACATTTATATGCCCGTGGGGAGCCTTCTCCTATAGGAAGTTACCCTTTGGCCTCAAGAACACCGAAGCCACATTCCAATGTGCCATGTCCTATGCATTTCATGACATTAAAAACATCATGGAGCCATACCTAGATGATCTCCCTATGCATTCACAACAATGGGAAGACCATCCTCAACATCTTAGAGACATTTTCCTAATATGTCACCATTACAAAATACGGCTGAATCCACACAAATGTGTTTTTACGTTGAGATGGGACACCTCTTAGGCTTCGTGGTTTCTAAGGATGGCATCCGGATTGATCCACTGAAGGTTGCTGCTATACTCACCCTACCTGCCCCAACCAACATCCTTGAGCTCCAAAGTTTGCAAGGGAAGGAAAAATTTCTTCCCCATTTTATTTGTAACTTTGTTGAGAAAATGCACGGTTATATGCGTCTCCTCAAGAAGGACACTCCATTCTTTTGGGATGACCAAGCCCAGCGATCCTTTGATAATATTATGCACGCTCTGACTCATTCAACTGTGATACACCCCCCGGATTATTCAAAGGATTTTCTCTTATATGTTGCTTCCTCTACTACTACCATGATAATGGTTCTAGCCCAGGAGGATCAGAACAACCAAGAACACGTGATATACCACGCTAGTAAGAATCTTCTCGATTCTGAAACTCGATACTCGTGTGTGGAGACATTAGCATTGGATACTGTCATTTCTATCCAAAAATTTCATCATTACATCTTCCTTTGCACCACCACTGTACTTGCAGACCAAAATCCTATGTACTACATCCTGTCTCGTCAAGTACTAGGGGGCAAATATTCCCACTGGATTGTCATCCTATAGGAGTTTGACCTTGAGTTTGCCAAAGCTACTTCAAAGAAATGATTGGTCTTTGCAGAGCTGATGTGTGACCTTCCATGTGCTTTGATGGATTCTGAGCCTAGTGATTCATTCCCGGATGGATTTCTGTTCCTGATAAGCAATACTAACCCATGGTATGGATATTTAATCATCTATCTCCAGACACAAATATTTCAACCCAATATATCTCATGATGATCGTCGCTACATCCGTCACCACATGAAATACTAGCTTATCGTGAATGATACATTGTACAGGAGTGGTATAGATTCCATTCTCTGATGATGCCTCACCCATGAAGAGGCTGAATAGGTTCTCAATGATTGCCACTCTTGTGCATGTGGCGGTCATCTTTCTAGGATGGCTACAACCCAGAAAATCCTTCGTGGTGGCTATTTTTGGCTCTCAATCTTCAAAGATTGTCATGAGGCTATTAAGAAATGCCCACCCTGCCAACATTTCTATCCAAAAAAGCTCACCCACCCTGATCCGTTACACCCCATCATTGTCATTGGCCCTTTTTCCAAATGGGGTATTGATTTTATTCATTGTAAGCATACCTCAGCCAGGGGGCATGGTTACATCATCATAGTTGTGGATTCTTTTACTAAATGAGCTAAGGCTATTCCTACGTATACAGAGGATGGTAAGACTACCACCCTATTCCTATTCAATCACATAATAGCTAGGTTTGGAGTTCCACAGTCTATAGTCACTAATGACAGATCACATTTCCAGAATCAGATGATGGCAGAGTTAAGTGCTAAGTTGGGTTTTCACAATGAAAACTCAACTCCCTATTATCCGCAGGCTAATGGTTAGGTTCATGCCATTAACAAAGTCTTAAAAACTATGCTGCATTGGATGGTTGGAGATCATAAATCCAACTGGCTCCAGACTCTCTTTTCTGCTCTTTGGGTTTATAGGACTTTAGTAAAAACAACGACTAGTTTTACACCCTTCTAGTTAGTCTATGGACTAGAAGCTGTCCTTCCTATTCAATTCCAGATTCCTTCTTTGAAACATGTCGTTGAACTTCTCCCCAATAATTCCACCGAGGAATAAAGATTTCTATACCTAAACAATCTTGACGGAACTAGATGATATGCTGCCTTAGTCAATGAGGCACATAAGAAACGCATCAAGGCGCAGTATGACAAATCTATCCAACCTCATGTTTTTAATGAAGGTGACCTAGTTCTGACTTATGATTAGAAACATGATAAACTAGGAAAAAGGAAGTTCGAATCAATGTGGTACGATCCTTTTATCGTTTCCAAGGTTTTAGAGAAAGGGGCCTATGACCTCGTAGATTATGACGGAATCCCCTTCAGGAAACCTCGCAATGGGTTGTACCGGAGAGGTACTATGCTTAGATCACTCGTGTATGGTACCTTGTATATATATACATTTTTTACTTTTAGTGTGTTTTAGTATTTTCAATATGGTTTTGAGTTTAGTGTCCAAACTGTTTATACCATGTTTTGGTTATGCATATCTCATGGCCTTTTATGGCTTCGTTGATGGTGCTTGTCGTCATACCCTGAACCTTGCTTCAGCTGCTTGGGTTTTGTATTCCCCTGCACACGATCTAGTCAGTTTAGGAGTGGTTTGTTATGGTCCAGCTACCAATAACATCACAAGTATTAGGAAGTAATAGGTCTACTGACTGAAGCTGCATCTCAGGACATTCGTGATTTGGTAGTATTCATGAACTCAAAGTTAGTGGTTTGTCATTTGAATCATGTCTATACCATCAGAAACCTCGTACTTCTTCATCTCTTCGGGAGAGTGTGTCTACTAGAAAGGTCATTTGAGGTTATTACTTACAGGCATATCCCTAGGGTAGAAATTGTAGTTGCTGATTCGTTAGCAAACTATATCCTAGACTGGTATATTGCTCATTCATAACTCGAAAATCAAACATGGTTCATCATATTGTAAATAAACAGTAAATAACACATAAAACTCATGTTTTCCATTTGAGACGTATAAAAACTAGTAACAAAGTCTTTATATATATAATGTTTTTACAAAAAATGGTCACGAGACCTCATCTGAAGCACGATGGATTTTAGGAAAGTACAACATCATACAAAATCCTGAATTTGTCTCAGCTTTTAGTAATAAATCATGCAGGTCACCATCTAGTGATGATCATGATAACACATGATGACCCATGCTACTCTACGTAGTAGTTCACTGAAACAGCCTAGCACTCCCACAGTGTGCCTCTGGTACCTCATCGGGAGGTCATCAATAACTGCATCTAGTATATCTAGGGTTAATCTCTCCAGGTTCTTCTCTAAATCTCCCAGCTGGTCATCACCTCGGTGAACAAACTGAGCTCTGGCTCACCTTTCCATTAGGGATGATCCCCTAGGTTGTGCCGCACCAACATTTGCATGAGAAAATTTAGGTCTTGTTACTACTCATAAAAAACATAAAACATGAAAATACAAAAAACACAATCAACATTTTAGTGTCTCGTTTCTTATCGATGTCCCCCTACTGCGCACCAGGTGGAAGTGGTAGATTAGGGTCACCCTTGAAATCAGTACCCAAATATGCCTAATCCTCAATAATGAGGATCTGGTCATTCAACCAGTGAAAAAATTGTTAGTTTTTCAACATTAAGCTAGCATTATGTTAGGATCTTTACTAAGATAATAACAAGTACAACAATCAAACACAAAAGACAATGAACACAATGTTTTTCATCGGGGAAACCATAAATGGAGAAAACCCCACAACTTCCTTAGAGATAGAATCAACACAAGATGTAAAACCCAAAAATAGTAAGATGCACTCCCGACAGCAGTAATCTTCTTCTTGTCTAGCCCCAATGTCTTCTCCTTCCTCAACTATGCACTACACTTGAGTGTGTGAGTGATGTGTACTAAATAGAGACCCCAAATCTCTATTTATACTAATCTCGACATGACTAAAACCCTACTAGTGCTGACCTCTAATAGGAGAGTCTAATAACCCTAGTGCCCTGGACTTGTGGGGACTTTAACCCTTACACAATCAGAGGGTTACCCACTATGACTTGACATGACTTGACATGACTTGTTTACATTATTGATTCTCCCAATCAAAACATTGGGGCATGAAAACATGACTCAATTACATAATAGATACATCCTAGAATAAACATCAGGTTACAATACATAATATACATAGATGAATACATTCTAAAGTTACAAATACATCAACACTCCCTCTTAACTAGGACGGTATTCTTTCGACACAATTTTCGGCACTGGTCTTCTTCTCTTTATTAACTGGATCATCTCATCATTTTCATCTTGAGTCTTCTGAGTCTTCAAGTCATCTTCGTCTTCAAGTCATCTTCATTCTTCAATTCTGGATCATCTCTCGATCTGGATCATCATGGGACATCATCACTGGATCTGGATCATCTCTCGATCTGGATCAACATCCCTGGATCTGGATCATCACTTGATTATGATCATCATCACCGGATTGGATCTGGATCATCACTCGATCTGGATCATCTCTTGATCTGGATTATCACTGCTGGATATGGATCATCACTTGATATGGATCTCTTGGAGTCATCATAACTGGATCTGGATCATAGCTCAATCTGGATCTCATCTGGTCATCATCATGTGTGTGCTATCTCGTCATAGGAAGTTCTATAGAGCCAGCCTTCTTTCATGCTGGTTGTAGGCCTAGCCATCAGGTAGGTCTTTGCCCAACACTTACATCTGACCTACTCGTCAGAAAGGCACGCCCAACACTTACATATGACCTACTCATAAAAAAGGCATGCCCAACACTCACATCTGATCATGTAGTAAACTACAATCACATTAGAAAGGCCCTGTACTCACATCTGTCATGGAAGGAACTGAATCCTCTCACCATGATAGAATGGCCTGCCCTTACATATGACATGGAAGGAACTGAATCCTCTCACCATGAAAGAATGGCTTGCACTTACATCGGCCATGGAAGGTGTTAAGTCATGAATATGTTTTCTTCAGTCTTATATTTTGTTTGTGTTTTTGAAGCTTGCTTATTTACTTACTTCTAGGAAATTTTGGTTTAGAGCTCAATTTTGAGTTTATGCCATTAGGTTTTCATCATTTTTGTTTTTCCTATGTCCTGAAGGGTTCTATAGAGTATATTTTGATTAATGGTTTCATGAATAGCACCAAGAAGAAGGTTTAATCATATAAACCTAGTTTTAAATTTGGATTATTGATCAAATAACACAAATTAGATTTTTGAACTTTCTTGTAGCGCAAGGGTAAAAATAATGCACTGGCGCACTACAGGAAAGTCACGAGTGCTCAATTTGTCATTTTTCACGCCGATTTCTTCAATGATTTCATTCCTAGGGTGACTAATCACATCAATAAGTAGGTTTGATACGTGTCTTGCCAGGATAATCATGTAAACAAGTGTTGGTCACTGTGTGAGGAAGATCGTGGCAGTTAGATGTAAATGCATGGCAAATCATGACAGAGAGTGGAATAAGGCAAGATTTTTGGGAAAGAGGTTCTCAAACTGAATATTACGAAGCTGGTGGATGCCGGGGAGGAGACACATTGCTAAAAAATCAGAATTTGGCAGTTGAAGGAAGAATTAGGGTTTCACAGCGTGACAGTTAGAGGTGAGCTAGAGAGTTGAAGACACCTGGAGCATTCAATTCAACATTTAGCCAGTCCAGGAATCAACTTCTAACACCTGCATCAAGCTTTAAATGAGGTATCTCGTGTGATGTTGGTCATGACCTGTTAGAATTGGGGTTTTTTCTGCTAAGCCTTATGATGTCAAATTGTTAGAGGAAAACATGAATTTATTTATTCAACAAACTTCCAATGGTGAGATATTAGTCCAAAAGTCTAAATGAGCATCATTTGATGTTAGTAAAGTTTAGAACAACACTGTTAGAGGTTTCTGGTGCTGTGTTTAACCCAAATTATTTAAACTTGGCACAAAGCATTTCCTAAATTGGTGATAGAGTAGACTGTGTAAAATCGAGGACAAGCAGCTTGTTAGAGTTTAAAGGAAAATTGACTGCCAAGACTATGAAAACTTGAAGAAAATAGGCTATGAAGTTACTAACAGGTTCTAAAAACCACACAGAAGATGAAGAGGAGTGGGAAGACTAATAGGGATGAGGCCACTGAGCTCAGTTGGATAGACAAATTTCCAGGATGTGCTGAACTCTTTGAAAATGCTGGATGGTTGAATTTAAAAAAAATATTGATGGATATAATGCTGAAGTCTCTCATAGGTTTGCTCAGTGTTATAACAAAGATATAGTATCATTTGATACTTTGAAGTTCAAATTGACTACAGATTTGGTGGCTGAAGCAACAGGGGTCAAAAATGAAGGAGGACTTTGGTTTAAGAAAGTGCCATTTACTTTTAATCCACGAAGGTATCTATTGCCTGGTATTGTTCCATATTGGGGCAAGGGAGTGCCCATCCATAACTACAGAGCTGAATGGGTAGAACCTATCAAGGTTCTACAAAGTTACATTACATGTGAAGGAAGGTATGCCTTCATTTTCAGGTATCATTTCAGGTTCCTTCAACACCTTAGTGGTGAATCAAAATGAATCTGCCTTTCTTCCTGCTAAAGAGCTTGCAGAAGATGTCTAGCAGAATCAAAGAACACCAAGACCATACTATACAGTCCATCTTTCACCATGGACTTATCAAAATTATTATTAACAGTGTTCTACATAAAGAAGGAAAGACTTGGGAATACTTTCTCTTTTGGTCAAGGTTCCAAAATAGCCAAGAAGGACAGTCTACCAGAAAGAAAGTAGATAAAGGACAAACCTTGATCAGAAAATTAAGACAAAAAGTGAAGTTTGAAGATGAAGAATGTGTCAAATTAGAGGAAGTTGCAGAACCTGCAAAAGAAGATTGTGAATCTAAGCAGCATCCAGATGACAGTGAGAACAAAAATTTGCAATTTATTCACAAAGAGACTCAGCTTGTTCAGAATGAAGCACCAGCAGAAACATTCGTTGATGAAAATATTATACTTACAGAGAATATTTCAGGTGATGAAGAAAACACTAAAGTCCAAAAGCAAATTCCAATTACAGTTTTGTCTGAAGATGAAACATACTTGTTGGAAGAGGATAAGCTTACTATCATTGATAAGACTAGGGTTGGCACAAAAAAGGAGTTTTACAGTCAGGAGGATACGATAGCAGTACCAAAGAAAAATAAGCTTAAAGTTAAGGAATTTTCCTATGTCATCCATCAAGGAAAAAGTTTAAAAATGGTAGGAGAGCTTGCTCCAGGCTGGAGACCCAAGACTAGACCCAGAAACAAATTAAGGCTAAACATGAAGAAATTACTAAACCCTAAGTTGAATATAGAAGGGATAACTGTGATTGATAATTCTTCCTCTGATGAAAAGCTGGATTTTGGAAAGGGTGACAGTAAAGAAAAAAAACCATTGAAAACATAAGAAGAATTTAGCCTCATTGAGACCAAATTGTCTGTTGTATTTTTGGAAATACGAGGTCAAATGTTAAAACAACAACAAAAAGATGAAATAGAGGTTTCTTATTCAGAAAATAGACTGTTGACTGATGAAAATGTTCCTGGTGAAACTGATACTCAAGAAAACTCAAGTTTTCATGATAATTCTATAGAGTTGCTGCCTGAAGATGAGGAAATATTTAGAAGACTTAACATTCCATTGCTTCCTAATGAGCTGCAAAGTACAACAGGAAGCAAGGCATTTGACTCATAGAAAGAAAATTTACAGAGAACTATCAAGCAGTATAAACTTCAAGTAAATCATATGCAAGAGACAAGTGATGGTTTGATTATAGCTAATAAAAGACTTAGAGAAGACCTAGAAGAGGTGAATAATCACTATCAAGAACTAATTGCAGTCTCCAAAGAGGCCTTAAAAAGGAAAAGAAGTACAAAGTTACAATTTGCAAGATTAAAACAGACTATTAGAGATCTACAACAACAAAATGAAGAGCTTACTAGAAGAATGACAGAGATGGAAGCAGAGCAACTGAAACCTAGGAGAAAGGCCCAAGCCTTAGAGGGGATATCTTTGTTAGTAGAAGCTGCTAAAGATATATGAGCATTGTTAGCAAAATCAATTACTTGTTATGTTTTGAAGAATATTTTACTTTTGTAATTACTATTTTGATAAAACCATTTCGATGAGTAGGCTGAAAAGCAGTTAGGGTTTAGCCTCTAACTGAATTTTGAAAGATAGTATTTAGGGAGGTCACAAAGAGAACTAAGGGTTCGACTTTTGGCTAGCTAGAGGAGGTCTCCTAACTTGTTGATAACCTAAGTATATGACTCTCATGTGTATTTGAGGAACTAATTATGGAATATATGCTCCATTTTACCCTTCAGTCTATTCTTTGGCTTCATTTCTAGCTTCTTTAGCTACACAATTGGTAATTTGATTGCTGGTTTATAGTTTTTATGCTTGTAGTGCTTGCCATTTGTGGATGAACTTCAATGTTATTTTCTGTTGGATACATGGTTATTATGTTATGCATCTCAGTTTTTCTTTACTCATGATTTAGTTCTTATTTGGGTTATGAATGTATTCCCTCTTGTCACCAAACTTCACAACCAGAAAACCTTTAAAAACCCTAAAAACCTAGTTTTGTTTGATTGAATATTTGAGATTATGTTGGCTTGTTTTCTTGTAGTCTGGAAACAATTTATGGCATAAATAGAAGGAACTGAATCCTCTCACCATGATGGAATGGCCCGCACTTACATCGGCCATGGAAGGAACTGAATCCTCTCACCATGACAGAATGGCTCGTACATACATCGGCCATGGAAGGAACTGAATCCTCTCACCATGACGGAATGACATGCACTCACATCTAACCTGGAAGGAACCAAATCCTCCACCCTCATCAGAAAGGCCCCCAGTCCCAGACTGAGCTATCTGGTAACGGACCAGGTGCCTCCACTCTCTCGGAGAGTGGCAGTTTCCCTTACATCTATCCTACTCGACAGAATGACCAGCACTCATATCTAACATGGAAGGAACTGAATCCTCTCACCATGACAAAATGGCTCAGCCCTTACATTTGACCTACTCATCAGAATGGATTTGGATCTTTAGCACTCATATCTGACATGGAAGGAACTGAATCCTCTCACCATGATAGAATGGCTCAGCCCTTACATCTGACCTACTCATCAGAATGGCTGTGGGACTCATCACTTTCCCTTGGAGGATTCCTTGATCTGAAGAACACCAAGCTTCTCCCTGAAGTACTCGAACTTCACTCTGGCTAATGGATTCATCAACACATCAACTATCTGTGCCTCTGTCACAACATATTGGAGCTTCACTACTCCTCTCTGCACCATATCCCTGATATAGTGATACTTGATCTCGATGTGCTTTGAGTTGTCATGAAACACTGGATTCTCTGACAACTTCACGCAACTCTGGTTGTCACAATGTATACAAGTAGCATCCATATGGAGATCAGATAAATGAGACAATAGCTTCCTCAGCCATACTACCTCACAACTAGCTGAACAAGCTGTGACATACTCTGCTTCGGCTGTACTCAATGCCACACAGGACTGCTTCCTGCTAAACCAAGAGATCACACCTGATCCCATACTGAAGCAATACCCTGAAGTGCTCTTCCTATCAATGGCACTACCTGCCTAATCTGAATCAACATAACCCTCTAGGTTAATCTTTTGATTCACATCATACTTGAGCCCATAATCAACTGTACCCCTCAAGTACCTCATAATATGCTTTGCAGCAATCAAGTGAACATTTCTCGGATCTGTCAAGAACTGGCTCAAGGTGTTCATAGCAAAGCAAATGTCTGGTCTCATGTTCATCAGGTACATCAATGATCCAATCATCTGATGATACATTGTAGCATCAACTGACTCTGAAGAAGCATCATTCAATAGCTTCAGGTTCGATGCCATAGATGTGGCCATAGTCTTGCAGTCCATCATCCCAAACCTCTTCAGGATCTCTATTGCATACTTCCCTTGTCAAAGGAAGATTCCATCCGTACTCTGCCACAACTCCATACCTAGAAAGTAATGCATCATACCCAAGTCCTTCATCTCATAATCGGCATCAAGCTTTCTGTTCGTATCAGTAATCAACCCATCCATACCTATCATGAATAGATCATTTATATATAGTAGAAGCATCACTGGGTTGCCATCTTCAAACTTGTAGTAAAGGTTGGAATCTGCTTTACTCTTGGTAAAGCCCAAATTGGATAGAAATCTATCAATTCTTCCGTACCATGTCCTGGGTGCCTGTTTCAAACTATATAGGGATTTCTTCAATCTGCATACATTAGACTCCCTATCATGTGTCTCAAAACCGAGTGGTTGTTCTACATACACTTCCTCTTCCACTACACCATTCAAGAAAGCAGTCTTGAAATCCATTTGGTGTATCTTCCATTTCATCACTACAGCCAGAGCAAGTACTGATCTGATGGAAGTGTATCTGGCTACAGGTGCAAAGGTATCTTCATAGTCTATTCCCTCTTTCTGAGAGAAACCTCGAGCTACAAATCTTGCCTTATACTTTTCAATGCTATCGTCTGCAGCATGTTTGATCTTGTAGATCCATTTGGAAGTTACAACTGACTTCCCATCTGGTCTTGGGACAACATCCCAAACATCATTCTTCATGATTGATTGGTAATCTTCTATCATAGCATCCTTCCATTCTTTCCATTCTACCACTTCTTCATAATTCGAAGGTTCTTTATCAATGAAATCACATAGTAAAGCTACATACCCGGAACATGATCTGGTCCTCTTTCTTTCTCTGTGATTCTCTTCTAGAGCCCCATATCTTTCCACACCTTAGATAAGTTCTCATACCCAAGTAGGTTTCCTCTTATGAGGATTCTTCTCCAGAGGTGGATCTATAGGTCTTTGTGGTTCTTCAAATTCTTGATCTTCTTCTCGAGTTTCTTCATTCATGGTTGTATCATGAATTCTAGGTGCTTCTACTTCTTCAGGTTCTTCAACAGGTCTCTTTCTGGATTTGTTGTAAGCTGTGTCTTCATCAAATGTCACATCCCTACTGATGTCAATCTTCTTATATCGTGGGAAATATATTCTGTAAGCCTTCGAGATTTCAGAGTATCCCACAAATATACCCTTCTTTCCTAAAGGATCTAATTTAGTCCTCTTCTCTTTTGGAATGTGTATGTACACAGGACAGCCGGATATTTTGAGATGGCTGACTTTTGGTTTCTTGCCAGAGAATACTTCTTCAGGAGTCTTGTTCTTGAGTACTCTATGTAGAGTACGGTTCTGTACATACACCGCTGTTCTGGTAGCTTCCACCCAAAGATGCATAGGAAGGTCTTGATCATGAAGCATTACTTTTGTAGCCTCCATGATAGTTCTGTTCTTTCATTCTGCAACCCCATTCTGTTGTGGATTATAAGGAGTGGACAACTCCCTCTTAATCCCTGATTCTTTGCATAGCTCTTTGGATTCATTTGAAGTGAATTATCTGCCATTATCTGATCGAATGGTCATGATCTTCTTTTTAGTATGGTTTTCGATAAAATATTTGAATTCTTTGAACTTACTGAATACTTCATCTTTGTTCTTCATGAATTAAACCCATGTATTCCTAGAAAAGTCATCAATAAAAGAAACATAATATGCATACCCGCTTAGAGAGTTTGATGACATAGGACCGCATACATCGGAGTGGATGATTTCCAAGATTCCTTTTGCTTTGCTTTCATTGCTTGGAAATGTCTTCTTTGTATTATTTCCTTTTGCACATCCTTTGCAGACCCCATCATGTTTTGCTTGGATTTTTGGAATACCTTTGACAACTTTGCTTGCAATAGGTAGTGATCTGTAATGCACATGTTCAAGCCTTCTATGCCAAAGTTCACTTGGTTCTACTGTGTCATGGACCAAGGCTTGTTCTGGACGGCCCTTCAATTTGTATAATCCTCCTTCTTGTTCTCCAATCACTACCGCATCATCAATAGTCTTTCCTTTTGGCCACATGATGACTTGACCATCTATGAATGCAACCCGCATTCCTTTTCCATCTAATGCTGATATGGAGAGAAGGTTCTTCCTGAGTCCTGGCACAAACAATACTTCTTTCATTGTTAAAGATTTTCTAGAGTCTAACTTATATGAAGATTCCCCACTACCTTCTATGGGATATTGGCAGTCATCTCCTAGCTTTACCTTGTGAAGTGATTCATGTTCTGACAGTCTCACAAAGGATTCCTTGAATCCAGTCATATGTTTGGAAGCCCCATTGTCTATAATCCAATCATCATTACGATGAGTAATGTTACCTGTGAGAGATGATATCATAACATATTGATCCTCACTTGAATCTTCACTTTCATATCTTGATATTTTCTTGGATGGTTCATCATCCTTTGCATCATGAGCATTATGTCTTCTTTTGTTGCTCTTCTTTACTATCTTCTGTTTGTTAGGACAATTCCTTGCATAGTGTCCTACTTCATCACAAGTATAGCATATGATCCTAGATACATATTATCTTTGTGAGAGTGCTTGCCTCTGGAACCATGAGGTCTTCTTTTGCTTGACTTGGAGTGAGACTTGGAGTGTACCATAAGAGCTTGGTATTCACTTCCCATATTCTCTTCTCGAGCTGCTATCTAAGCTTCTTATTGAGAGCACTCTTCCCATAGTCTGCTGAACTTGACTAACTTCTTCCTAGCATAGATTCCTTGGATGAAGGAATCCCATGACCTAGGAAGGCCATTCAATGTAGTCATTACAATCTTTACATTTTCCACTTCTTCATCAACTGCTTCTAGTTTCTCTTTGATCTGAGAAACTCTTGTGAAGTAATACTAGATTGTTTCTGCATTCTAAATCTTCACATTCTTCAATTGGTTTCTCAGGGTAATCTTACGATTGATGTTCTTCCCTTCAAACAATTTGGTTAGGGAATCAAACATAGCTTTAGGTGTCTTGAGAGAGGAAACCTGTGGGATAAGGTGATCCTTGATATAATCAACAATGATCCTCTTTGCCATAACCATCTTCTTCTTATGTAAGGCATTTTCCTCATCTCCCTCTGGAACTGGAACCTCCTCATGGATGTAGGATTCTAATTCATTTTCTTCCAAGACCAGGGAGATCCTATACTTCCAGGCTCGGAAGTTATCAACTCCCTCAAGATTTTCATCAAGCTTCGTATGATGAGACATCTTAACTGAGAACCTCAAATGGAAATACAAAATATTTTAGATCTTACCAGATTCAAGATGTCGAATCCGAAACTTGAGCTGAAATCCTGCAGAGCTGGTTTAGGAGCAAATTAGGGTTTTGCTTTTTCAGAGTTCTGTCCACCCAAATGCCTTGAAATTTGTCCCTAACTTTGATTTTGGGGAGGAGATCAATCTAGGCTTGGGCTCACTGAAAAATTCCTCTTCTATGAAAAGCCCTAATTTTCGACAGTAGTGATAGGTCCAAAATTGAAAAACCTCAGAATTGGATTCTGCTTCAACAGAAAGATGCGCCCTAAGGAGAAGAGTTGTTCCACCTTAATTTTGATGAAAATCTGTGGAGGAAGATCCAAAAACTAGGAAGCTCTAGTTCCCGCAGTTGCACAGTGTCTTCTTCTCAGGTTAGCTCTGATACCATGTTAGTTTTTCAACATTAAGCTAGCATTATGTTAGGATCTTTACTGAGAGAATAACAAGTACATCAATCAAACACAAGAGACAATGAACACAGTGTTTTTCATTAGGGAAACCATAAATGGAGAAAACCCCGGAACTTCCTCAGAAATAGAATTAGCACAAGATGTAAAACCCCAAAACAGTAAGATGCACTCCCGACAATAGTAATCTTCTTCTTGTCTAGCCCCAGTGTCTTCTCCTTCCTAAACTATGCGCTACACTTGAGTGTGTGAGTGATGTGTACTAAATAGAGACCCCATCTCTCTATTTATACTAATCTCGACATGACTAAAACCCTACTAGGGCTGACCTCTACTAGGAGAGTCTAATAACCCTAGTGCCCTGGAACTGCAGGGACTTTAACCCTTACACAATTGGAGGGTTACCCACTATGACTTGACATGACTTGTTTACATTATTGATTCACCCAATAGTAACATCGAGGCATGACAACATGACTTAATTACATAATAGATACATCCTGGAATAAACATTGGGTTACAATACATAAGATACATAGATGAATACATTCCGAAGTTACAAATACATCAACAAAAATCCAACATTGTACTTCACTTTGTCTCTTCCACCTCCCGTATGAGCCATAAGCTCTACCCACCTCAGCATACGGGGATCTTTGGCCCTTAGCTCTGTAAACATCACTTGGGGCCTCATGAGGGGCACCTGCTCAAAAAAGAAACAAGCTAAAATGGATCCATAGCCAAACTATTTCAATTCCCCTTGCTGACATTTAGTCAGCTAGTCCTTGAAAACCGGAAGTAGTGCCTCTGCCCAGTTGAAAACAGTGGGTGCCATAGCTTCTATGGAATACAGTAAATGCATTCTGGATGCCTGGTGAGGCCCTTAGCTCCTTGTCAGCCTCTGCATGGTAAATAAGATAGTGTGGAGTGGATCATCCACCACTGCCTTTATGGGGATGTTCTTATTAATTCTTCACATTGATCTAGGAACTAAGATTCAATCTCATCAAATAATTATTAACAATTACTCATGAATTGGAAAATTTCA
>LPNX010507043.1:826978-881757 GCA_001517045.1 Pseudotsuga menziesii | reverse complement strand
TAAATGTCTCCAACACCCCCCCTTAAGCTATACTCAGGAAGAGTTAGAAAACATAAAAATGCTAGGGCCCTGGAAACTAAGGCCATAGGTCACCCTGTACAATAAAGCAATTAAAACAATGCTCAAAACAAACTAAGTGAGGAAAAGAGGGAAAACCCAGTGGGAACAAAACCCCCCCCTTAAGCTGAACACTGAAAGTAGTCTGGATCACCCTGATGAACTCACCCCCAACAGTGAACGGAGGTAAGTGAACTTCTTTTCTGAAAAGCTCTTGGTGAAGATGTCTGCAATCTGCTCATCAGTCGGGCAGTATTGCAGAATGATGGTCCTGTCATGCACTAGCTCCTTGATGTAGTGCATGTGAATCTCTATATGTTTGGTTCTCTGCCTGGTAACTGGATCTGTGGATATATTAATAGCACTCTGGTTGTCACAAAAGAGGACAGTGTACATAGTACTACCAAGATCAAACTCTGAAAGAATGCCTTGCAACCAAACTGCTTGGATGGAAGCATTCACCGCTCCTCGATACTTAGCCTCTGCTGAAGATAGTGCTATGGCAGCATGCTTTTTGCTTGACCAGAAAATAGGGCCACCACCAAACATAAATACATATCCGGAAGTTGACTTCCGATCAATAGAATCACCCGCCCAATCGGAATCTGTGTATCCAACCAGCTCTAGCTCGGAATCTGCAGCATAGTGAATGCCGTAGGTCCTGGTTCCCTGAATGTACTGGAGGATCCGCTTGGCTGCCTTCCAATGAAGATCATGAGGCTGCTGCATGTATCTTGATACAGCATTCACGGCATAACAAATATCAGGCCTATAATGTGTCAAGTACAACAAGCTACCAATTAGTTGTCGATAGATAGTGCAGTCCATGGGAGGTGTGCTTTTTCCTTCTTCAAGTTTGATCCCTGAAAGGAAAGGGAATGGTGCAGGCCTACATTCAGCCATGTTAAAATTGAATAACAGGTATGAAATGTATTTTGACTGAGTGACCATAACCCCATCAGAATTTTGCTCGATTTCGAGCCCCAAAAATTGTTTTAGAAGCCCCAAATCACTCATTTCAAAGGCATTGTGGAGAGCAGTTTTGATGGCTGAAATGGAGGCAATTGTGCTACCTGTGATCAGTAAGTCATCAAAATATAAAACAATAATAATAATATGATCATCATTCTGCTGTAAATACACATTTGGATCTGATCTACATCGCTGAAAGTTTTGCGAGAGAAGGAAGGCATCCATCTTGGAATACCACTCTCTTGGGGCCTGTTTTAAACCATATAATGACTTCTTTAGCTTGCAAACCAAAGATGGATCAGTAATGTAACCTTCAGGATGCTTCATGTATATCTCCTCATGAATATCTCCATGCAGAAAGGCTGACTTAACATCCATGTGATGCACCTCCCAGTGCTTGGATGCGGAAATAGCCAAAACAAGGCGGATGGAGTCCATTTTTGCAACCGGTGCAAAGGTCTCATGGTAGTCCACTCCTTGTACCTGAGAGAAACCTTTTGCTACCAGCCTTGCCTTATATTTTTAGGTGCTTCCATCAGCAGCCAAATTTGTCCAAAACACCCATTTGCATTGAACCAATTTCCTTCCCGGAGGAAGAGAAACTAGCTCCCAAGTAGTGTTTTTCTGAAGAGAATTCATCTCTTCATCCATGGAAACTTGCCATCTCGGATCCTTCCGAGCATGGTAGTAGGATTTTGGATCTGAACTAATCATCAAATAGCAAGTTTCGTACAGCAAAATATCAGAACAAGAAAGTGCAATACCTGCTCTTTGGAAATCAAACCTGGTTCTCCTTGGATCATCCGGATTTCCAATGTTGTCTCCTGCGGAAGAGAGTGTCTGTCGGGCCCATGTAGGAAGATGTTTTTGCACTTCAGGTTCTGATTCAGTATCTAATGTCTGTGGCACACTGATATCAGAAATCAGAGGATCCAAATCAGGGTCATCATCCCCAATTTCATCATCCAAATATTCAGTGGAATAGGAAGGAATTTCAGCAGTTTTCTCCTCCACTAGTTACACCTCCTGAAGAGGCTCATCGAACTTGACACTTCTCTCGATGATGATCTGTTTGGTATTGATATCCAGCAGCTTGAATCCTTTAGATTCATCAGGATATCCAATAAACAGACATTCTATGCTCTGCGGTTGCAAAGCCCTTCTTTTATCAAGCGGAATTCGGGCCCATGCAGTGGACCCAAACACCCGTAGGTTAGACACATCTGGCTTGTGTCCAAAGTATGCTTCGAAAGGAGTCTTACCTTTCACTGATGAATGTGGAACCCTGTTCTGAATGTATTCTGTAGCATGCATGGCTTCAGCCCATAAATTTGCAGCAAGCTTCTTTGACTCCAACATGCAGGTGGTCATCTCTTTGAGAGACCGGTTCTTTCTTTCCGCTACACCGTTCTGCTGGGGAGTGTAGGGAATTGAATGTTGGAACTTAATACCACTTTGGGAGCATATGGACAGCAACTCATTACTGACATACTCCCCTCCATTATCAGATCTCAAAATCTTGATCTTAAGCCCAGAGGCATTTTCGATCAAAGCCTTCAATTCAGAAAATTTTTCACATACCTCTGATTTCTTTTTGAGGAAGAAAACCCATGTATACCTGGAAAAATCATCAATAAAGGTAAGGAGGTACCTTGATCCATTCATGGATGTGATAGGCATTGGACCACTGATATCAGAATGTATCAGCCCCAATATGCTTGTAGCTCAGCTTGCCTTCCCCCGATCGAACTTGTGCTCAGGGTGCTTTCCAATCACACAGCCCTTGCAGACTCCCGTAGTTGCCTTGATGACCGGAAGGCATTCAACCATGGAATGTTTCTGTAATTGCTGCAAATATTTGAAATTAAGATGGCCAAACCTTTCATGCCACAGCCTACTAACCTCATTTCCATGAGTTAGCAAAGCGGTGGGCTTTTCATCCGCAACAAAGTGAGAAAACTCATAGGCTTTTGCATGATGATTTGCATGGCCTTTTGCAATGAGTTTCCCGGATGAAATTTCTGTTATCTCAACATCATTTGGGCTGAAATAGACCCTCTTAGGCATTCATGTATGTGTCATTTGATAGACACTAAGAATATTTGCTCAAAGAGATGGTACATACAAAACATTAGAAAAAGAACCATTTTCTAGATTTACAGTACCTTGTCCTTTGGAAATGATGGTGGAGTCATCTCCCAAGTGGATGGGGATGGATTTGCTGGTCTCCAAGGATGAAAAGGAGTCTTTTTCAGCCATCATGTGATTCGAAGCTCCACTGTCAATCAGCAGTGATTTTGACTTCAAAGTGCTTGCCATGAGGGCATGACCTTTCTCATGCTGTGGTTCTCGGTCTTGTTGATCTCTCCTCCGAAAGCTCTCCGGAAGATTGATGTGATTTCTCTCAAGGAGAGAGGTTGCTTCATCAAGATTTTTCTTCATGCAGACATGTTCAGGGTGAAAACCCTTCCCGCAGTAAGAACACCCGACTCTTTCTTTCCCATTGTGCCCTTTTCCTTTGTTCTTCCTTGTGCTGGAAGATTCATCATGCTGCTGATTTTCAAATCTAGGATTTGGAGTATCAAATTTAGTTTTCTGATTTTTCTGCTGCTTACCTTTACCTTTCAAATATTTGGGCCCCGTGACATGGAGGGCTTGGTCACGGGAAGATCGGATGATCCCCATTTGGACAAGCTTGTCATGTTCACTAGTTAGAGCCTCAATGAAGGCATCAAGTGTAGGCATCTTCCATTTGGGAGTTGTGAGCTTCCCTGCACGGAATGTAGAAACAAAAACTGAATAATCAGCCCCGAGTTTGGAGAGGATGGCTAAGATGAGCAGATCATCTTCCTTCTCCACTTTGCATTGCTTCAAGAGAAAAACAATATTCTTAAACTTTGTAAAGAAATCATTCAGAGTCTCGAAATTGGAAGGTTGGAGAGACATGAGTTCATTTTCGAGTTGATAAAATCTCATGTCATCATGCTTTCCATACAGTGATTCCAATTTGTCCCATATTTCTTTTGGTGTATTCAGATCCGTAAGATGGAAGAGAAGTTCATCGGAAATAGAGAGGCATAAGAAACCGAAGGCTTCATCCTTTTTGTTGAAGAATCTTGATTTTTCTATGGCGGATCCAGGCTCCGGTTCAGTGTCCATGGTGACTCTGTGGAGTCCATTGCCTCTTAGCTGATGTTCCATTCTGAGTTTCCATGTGTGGAAATTGTATGGAGTCAACATAGGTACAGAGGAGGCTGCTGAGGAGGCCATCTGGATTTGCTTGTAGCGAATGCTTCACCTGTAGAAACCTGAAAATCAAAACATAAAGGGAAAAATAAAAGAATTGAGCTATTGCTCACATTTCATGGAGAAATTGATCTTTGTCCTGCCGTAGCTCTGATACCATATTAATTCTTCACATTGATCTAGGAACTAAGATTCAATCCCATCAAAGAATTATTAACAATTACTCATGAATTGGAAATTTTCAGGAACTAAATAAGTTTCCTCTCTGTATATTATATAAACAATAAAGGATTACAATACCATGCATGAGCCATGGCTTAACTCAATGAAGAATTCGAATAACTAAGGGACAATTCGAATTCCCATGCATGATTCTAGCTTAACTGACTCTTTGCGATGCAATACCACTCAGTTAACCACTTGACAAAAACCTTAATTGACTCACCAATCCTAACTGAAGTTGGAGTGCAATAAATGACTTAATCTCAACTGAAGGAGATCAAACACATGTCATAGCAACCAACCATCAAGTGCTAGTACTGCATGACTCCAATAAACCTTGATGAGGTTAACTGAATATGAACTGACCATCAGAAGTTGGTCAAGGTGCCTAGTTCACTCTAGTTCATTAAATAATAATAAAATAATCAATAAATAATGATTAAATAATATATTTAATGCATGGAGGCGCCTTAACTGACTGTAACTGATTGGTTGAACTGAAAGTAACCCCCAGTTAGCAATTAGGTGCATGAATGTCAACCAGATCACCCCTGGAGTGCTCCAGTTAGCCTCCTTGACTGTAGGAAAGGCTAAGTTAGCCTCCTTGACTGTAGGTAGGCGTTGGAGTGACTGGGATGATGGTAATTAATGCTCCTTGATGTCAATTAAACTTAGGATAGTGGTTTAACTAGGCCAATTTGACTGAAGAGTGTGTATGATGGTAAATGTCTCCAACAGTTCTTCCTCGATGCCCTAGTACCAGGCATGCAATGACGATTTATCAGCTCCTAAGTAGTCACATCCCCTCCTTGGGAACCAGTCAATGAAACATGAGCACCTCGCCTAGAAAATCCTGTCAGAAAGTATATATCTTCTACTTCTATGGTCTGTACATGAGGTCCCACCTCAAAGTACTACTGCTCAGGGTTCCACATGCGTAGGATATGGTCTAGCAGGCGCTTATGGGATATCATACTTGGAGTGCAGAAAAAATTCAAGAGGCCACAACCTCTCAAAGCAGCAATGCACCTCACAATTTGGATTTAGGGCTTGATCAAAGACCCCTGAAACCCAAGCCAAAACAAAAATGGAAATGATAAAATGAAAGAGTAGGGCTTCAGCATCTACCTGGCTCTGACAGTACTCGAAACGGACAATGGATGCTCCTGTAATCTCTGGCTGATGATCTGGCTCCAAAAGTCTCCCAAATGCTCTCACAAATTGGTAAATAGTAAAATGACTTGTTTTTTACTAATCATTTAGATTTTAAATATATATTTTAGGGTTTTCTCACATTATTATTAATGTTTTTAAATCATTGTGTTATAGAAACGCCCTTTAATATAGTTTATAAAGTCATTTATTCGAATGTTTAGAAGACTAATGGATTTTTTTAAGTCTTGCAGGGATGAAAAGATAAATAGTAGTGTCTATGGAGGAGTTTGTTTTTGACTTTTTCGTACTTCCAGAAAAACAAAAAAAGTCCCTGAGCATTTGTTTTGACACTTTGGTCACGCTCTTAGAACTCAGTATCAAAGTTTCGAGTATTTTTTTTTATTCTTTTCGGGCTCGTAAAAACGTCTCATCATGAAAAAGAAACCTAATGGATTCTCCTTTAAACTCTTTTCGGACTCCCTAAAAATGAAAAGATTGTCGAGTACTTGTCTACTTCATACTCGTAAAAGTATTTGAGGAGCCATCTCTCTGACGGTAGGTTATCTCTTTTTCAGTTCGGATAGACTATTTACGAAAATGGAACACTCTATCCAATCATGACTGGAAGAGTTCTATTGGGTATCATTTTATACTTTTTTGGGCCCTAGAGACTAAATCATACGAAAAAGGACTCTTAGGAGTTTTCTTCTGTCTTCGTTCAAACTCTCTAAACATGAACGATACCAAGTTTGCTTTCATTGGACTCATTAAACTAAACACTTAGAGACCCGTTCAGGGAACGAACCCCTCCTTTCTCAGGTTCGTGAAATATATGAGAATGGATGTGGAGAACCTCTTGCAATAAATAATGAGAATGCATGATATAGTAGAAATTATGGATCATAGAAGAGATTTTATTAATCGTAGGCCACTTCAAGGGGGAAACCTCCTTTGAGAAATCTCAATACAAAATAACTCTTTGATGCTTTCATTAGCCTCAACAAATACTTATATACTAATTCTAATCTAAACAACTATTACCCCCCATGAATGTTGGATAATGCAACATAATAACTAGACAACTTAACAACTACTCCTTACTCCCCATGAATGTGGGATAATAAAAAATACTGATGGGACGACTTACAAAGCATATGCATCCGATAAAATATACTAACAAAATAAAGAGGAGGGTTGACACGGGTTCTTAACATCCCCCCTCTCTTAAAAAAATCTTTGTCCTCAAAGCTTTAGATGTGGAAACTATATGCTGAATATGAAGGAACGGTTCCCATGTAGCATCCTCTGGTTGCATGTGGTGCCACTGAATTAAGACCTCTATGATGGACCAAGAGAAAAGCTGACAACTGTTCTTATTGAGGATGGCCTCCGGATCTAAAATGATGGATCCTTCATTATCCCATTTTGGTAAAACAATTTGTTCTCTGATGTTGGTGCCAATCACTTGCTGAATGAGAGAAGAAGGATGAAGTGCCAATTTATAAGCAACCGACCCGATCTTCTGAAGAATTGTATATGGACTAGAGATATTTGGAGCGAGTGTTTGATTCCCTATGATTTTCAAGGAGGATTGCTTGTAAGGCCACAGATGAAGAAAGTCCATTTCACCGACTTGAAAAGTGCGCTCAGAACGGTGCTGATCGGCTTGGTGTTTCATGCGGGTTTTGGCCATGTGAAGATTGTCTTGTAGAATGTGAAGAATCTGATGTCATTTTTGAAGAACCATGTCAACTTCCTGAACTGGTGAACTGGTGGAGGTGTATGGAAGGAGTACTAGAGGTGTGTGACCATAAACTAGTTCATATGGAGTCATTTGAGATGCAGTATGGTAGGAAGTATTATACCACCATTTAGCGGAAGGAGCCACTTTTCCCATAGATGTTGTTCTTCAGAGGTGAAACAATGAAGATAAGTTTCCCAATATTTGTTGATGAATTCATTCAGACCATCTATTGGTGGGTGATAAAATGAACTCATATTCAGTTTGGTGTCAGTAAGGAGAAAATGACTTGTGAAAGTTGTGTTGTGGTCGGAGACAATGGAAGAAGGAATTCCATGAAGAAGGAATATCGTGTCCATGAAAATTCATGCAATTGAGGAGGTGGTATATGGAGGGTTGAGAGCACAAAAATGATGATATTTGGAGAGCCGGTCAACCACAACCAATATTACGGTATTCCCTCCATATTTAGGGATCCCTTGAATGAAATCCATTGAAATATATGTCCAAATCATTGTAGGGATGGGCAAAGGTTCAAACAATCCAGAAAGGAGTGTAGTTTCACCTTGGTGGCGCTGACAAGGAGCACATTCGGAAACCATCTGTTGAATTTCTCATTGCATTCCCTTCCAAAAGAAGTGACATCATGCCCTCTCATATGTTTTCATGAACCTATATTTCCCTGCCGATGGAGAAACATGGAGTTCATAAAAGACTGCCTGTTTAATATCTATGCTCTAGGGAAGCCCTAAACGACCCTTGTATCTCAGAGAAGAGCCATCCCAAGAGAAATGCAGTACCACAGAAGGGTTACTAGCAAACCGTTGGATGATTTCAGATACTGAGGAGTCATTGACATAGCCTTGCTGAACAGAGTGTAACCAAGTTGGAATAGGCATAGCAATAGATGAAAGAGAGACATGGGCATCAAATGTGCAGGAAAGAGTATCCACCACAATATTGTCCTTAGCCTTCTTGTAATTGATCGCATAGTCATAACCCCTGAGTTTTATAACCCATTTCTGTTGTGTTGGGGATGATACCCATTGTTCTAGGAAATATTTTAGACTTTGGTGATTAGTCTTGATGCAACAAGGATTCCCTAAGAGGTATGGCCACCACTTCTGTACTGCGTGCAAAATAGTCATCATTTCATTCTTATATGTGGAGGTAGATAAATTCTTTCCAGGAATGGATTTACTAGTGAATGCCATGGGATGTTCATCTTGAAAGAGGACAACACCAAGTCCATTGTCATAAGCATCACTCTCAAGAGTGAAGGGCTTGGAAAAATCAGGCATCTGAAGGGTGCATCAAAATGAAAGATCTAAGGGAGTATTTGAGATAGTCGAAGGTTGCATCTGGATGAAATGGATTTTATTGATGATACCATGTGAATTCTTCTTAAGGATTGTTTCCATGCAATGTGAACTGATGATGCTGAGAGACCCTGGTTGTAAGCCATTGAATGTGTGTTTTTTCCCATTGACTAAAAAATGTATCTACAGTTCAACAAAATACCATAAGATGGGTTCAAGTGTGTGTAACCATGGAGTGCCTGAAATCATAGAACAACCTCCTAGGGGTATGGAAAACATGTTAGAGAAAAAGTTATAATCTCCAATAGAGATACACACACTGTGACACTTTCCTTTGCAAGGTAAGGCGCTCCCATTGGAAACAATGACTTTAAAGCTGGAGCAAGGATGGACAAAACAATCAACTTGTTTAACAATCTGAGGGTCAATAGGCGGCTGCGAAATGTTGAACTGATCGTCTACTAGATCCTAAGCAGCGTCACAAATTTCAAGTGCAGGCGGAGAAGCCACATCCAAGAAAGAGGGCTTGTGTTCAGTACATTGATGTCCCCAAGTGAATTTATCATCACAATTATAACAAAGTCCTTTTTCCCTATGTGCCTGCATTTCGGCTTCAGACAAATGCTTGATAGGAGTGGTGCTAGGAGTCAGAGGGATTGGATGTCTTTGGGGAACCATATTTCTAAATGGAGCAAAAGTGGATTTGGGGCATTGCTGAGCCCTAATCTTGTCCTCCGCCAACTTAGCCAACCCTAGGATTTCCATCATTATGTTGGGACAGAACATTGTAATGTTAGATCGATTGTATCCTTAAGACCACTAATAAAACAACTCCTGTAGAATGCATCAGAAAATCCTTCTGTGTGCTTGACTAAGTTCTCAAATTCTGTCTGATACTCTCTCACATTGCCAGTCTTGTGAATTTTGGTGAGTGCTCCTGTGAATTCATCAAAACCACTAGGGCCAAATCAGTGCAAAATGAGTTGGCAAAAATTTGTCCATTGGGGCTCTTCATGATCTTTGATGTACCAATAGAACCATTGAAGGGATTCACGTTCCAAATGAAATGATGCAAGTGGGACTTTGGTAACATCAAAAGTGTTATGCATATTAAATTATTGTTTAGCCTTGTGTATCCATCCACTTGGATCATCACCTTTGAAGTGAGGGAATTCAATCTTCGGCCCACAAAAGTTGCTAGAAGTAGAGAACTCAGTGTCTATAGAAGACTCAGGCTATTGTCTGTTGCGCATGGCTGAATGTTGAAGATGGAGGTGGAGAAATCTTTGATCCAGATCTTCAAGTTTGGTCTTGAGGGTGACAAGTTCTTCTTCCATTTGTCTATTTGCTCCTACGCGGGTAACAACCATAAGCAAGATTTTTTATTATTATCAGAAATGGGTGGAAAAACAAAAACAGAGAGGGTTTTAGAAAAGGAAAATTTTGAGTCGGGAAAAATGCGAGTGGGTAACTAGGTTGTGGAAACTTTTTGAGGGACAAGGAAACAAATAATGTGAATTTTAGAAGCGGGGTAAAAGAAGGAGATGGAATTCGGGCTTTGAGAAGTGGACATGGGATAGGGTCCTCAATGAATAAAATATGTAGAATGGAATGCCATGGGTTACAGTGAATTTTCAAGGGAAACTGAGCTAAATAAGGGAATATATGGCTAAAAAATAGAAATGTATAACTTTTTTGTTTGAAGAAATGATCTGTGGCGGTGTTAGAAAGCTGTGCTTTATCAACTTGAATTGGACTAAATGATCTGTGGCAATTATGGAATTCTGTGCATTATCAACTGTAAATAGATATGGACCCTAGGTTTATTCGGCTTCCTAATGGTTCAAAGGTAGTCACTCGGACACCAAGGTTGTCTTAGGCTTGAGTATTGGGGTAGTACCCCTCACTTCATAGTGCAGGTAAAACTGCTAACTGCTTGGCCAAAAATGACAGCTCTTTGGTTTTCCTTGCTAATGGGAATCTAGTCAATCTAGTGGGGGTCATTTCCCTTTTCGCTTGGTAGGTCCTCTCAATGCCCAGCTACTTCGGGGTTCCTGTGATACTCCTCACAATGAGTTTTAGGGCTATTCCCAAGTACTTCCCACAGTTAAGCGGATAGGGTTTATTCCCTGATCCAAATGAAAAATACCGCTACAAGAATAAGAACTACTGCAATAATCATGGTGCTAGAAAAAATGTGGCAAAAATTCCACCCAATGCCCAAAAACCCGTAATTAGAGCTAGGGTTTTGAGCCGAAAACTTTTAAAAATGAGAATAACACAATCTACATTGCTCAGAATCGCTATTATAGCCTGTTTTTGGAGCTGGAACAACCACTCTACTTCTATCTATGAATTCGAATAGAAATCTGGGCACCCGGTCAAAATATTTTTGCTCAATTTCTGCGGCCGTCACCAACATTCTGAAAAATTGCTGATTTTAAATCCGCGATATCGCCACTTTTATAACTCCAAATGAGATGATTTTTTTTTGAAACTGCATATTTTTGAAAGAGGAATTCAGTTATGCAACTTGGTTTTCTTGAATCTGCATAGAAAGTTTCAAAAATGGATGTGAAATTCGCCGCCCAATTTTGCCCCTTTTTTTTCGAAAAAAATAAAATAAAAAAATTCCCACTTGTGCCAAGGAAAGTGCTCTGACACTAGATGTGAAGAACCTCTTGCAATAAACAATGAGAATGCATGATATAGCAGAAATTATGGATCACATAAGATATTTTATTAATCGCATGCCACTTCGAGGGGGCAACCTTCTTTGAGCAAGCTCAATACAAAATAACTCTTCGATGCTTTCATTAGCCTCAACACATACTTATATACTAAGTCTAATCTAAACAACTATTACCCCCCATGAATGTGGGATAATGCAACATAATAACTAGACAAATTAACAACTATTACTTACTCCCCATAAATGTGGGATGATACAACATACTGATGTGATGACTTACAAATCATATGCGTCTGATAAAATATACTAACAAAATAAAGAGGAGGGTTGAAACAGGTTATTAACAATGGAATTGTCTTCGAATAATCTACAACAAGTGTTTGTTAGCATCTTTGGTCTCGTAAAAATGAAAAGAGGCACTTATCAATCATGATGGGGAAATTAAGGGAAGGGAATCAGTTCATTTTGTAAATAAATGTCAGTTGTTTGTTAGCTTTGAACATGGCACTTGTCTGCATATCATTCAGTCAATTGGGTATTCAACTGGCTTACAATTCGATCCACTTTCATGAGTCATGTCACTCCTTTGAGTCTTTCAAAAGAATTCATTGTCATTTTCATATTGTGTGTCCGTCTGGTTCATTCATGCTGCCAATTCTATTGTCGTGCTGCCTAATGTTCAAAGGAGTAAGAATTTTACCTCTGTAGTTAAAACAACCTTTGTGTTAGTAATTTTGAATCAGTCCTATGGTTACATTATTTACAACATTCCAGAACTTTGTTGTGAGTTTCGTGTCGTTGATGTGGGATTCATCATGGCCCTCCTTCAATGAGACTATTCCTGTCGACATCAGCTCATCATCCGGGGGTTATTCTTAGAAACAAATTTAGTACCTTGAGATCTGTATGCCTCAATGACAAATTTCTCTCGCTTTCGACATAGGTTCACATGATTGACCTTTGATCAAGAGATTCAACTGAGTGTTTGACATCAAATCATCTATTCACACTTAGTAGATTGTACTAGGGTACCTTGGGAATCATTGACATCAATGGTGATCTCCCTCGCACTTGTTAACAATTCACATCATTGACTGATAATAAAGTGGTTTCTACCATGTTCAAATTCAGATCATTGTAATCACATGGATAGAATCATACTTTGTGGAAGACGAGACGAAGACCTTGGGTATTTGTTATAAATCACTCATAGCTTTCTCCCAGGTTGTGATGGAGTATATTGTATGAAGTGTCAACATGGATCCACATTTGTATGGTCATGGCTATGCTCAAATTTACGTCTGGATGACATAGATCTACGTTGTATGTCTGGTAGCTATGTCCAAGTTTGAGTCCTCTATCACATGGATCTACGTTGTATTCTAGTAGCCATGTTTGTTAATCTCTACCATGGATCTGCCTTGTATTGTCTACAGCCATGGTGAAGACACATTTTCTCATGAGTCAAAAATATTGATGTATTGCAAAGTCTTGTTTGATGTTGATCTCCGATCAAGCCGATTCTTGCCTCGAAGTGATAACTTGCTCTATCAAAGCTCTCGCCTATTGTATCCCTCTAGCCCCATGCTTTGGGGGGGATTTTGCTACACCCAAATATTGTCATCAACATTTGATAATATCCTAAATATCCATGTTTTCCCTCATTCCCAAATCTTGAAGTGAAAACATTGATACAGATGTTGAGCTTGCATATAAAAACCTAGCACCGCTTATACCCTCAAGCCTAGGAGCGGTACCTTCTTTAGCACCGCTTGAGTTGTGTTGAAGATAGGTGATGGAAACACCTTTATTATTTGTTTGAAGAGTGGTTCTTCCCTAGCACCACTCTTTCATCAACGAGTAGGAGCAGTGCCCTTGGTAAAAAGTAAAAAAGAGAGACTTCACGAATCTTCTAGATCAAAAGCTTTGTGGCAGGCCTTATCCCTATTCACCTGGTTGATGTTGATCTCTGATCAAGCCAATTCTTGCCTTGAAGTGATAACTTTCTCTATCAAAGCTCTCACCTATCGTATCCCTCTAGCCTCATGCTTTGGGGGGGATTCTGTTACACCCAAATCGCATCATCAACATGTGATAAGATCCTAAACATCCATGTTTTCCCTCATTCCCAAATATTGAAGTGAAAAAATTGATCTAGATGTTAAGCTTGCATATAAAAAACCCAGCGCTGCTTCTATCCTCAAGCCTAGGAGCAGTACCTTCTTCAACACCGATTGAGTTGTGTTGAAGATAGGCGGTGGCACCACCTTTATTCTTTGTTTAAAGAGCGGTTTTTCCCTAGCACTGCTCTGTCATCAAAGAGCAGGAGCGGTGCCCTTGGTAAAAAGTGAAAAAGATAGACTTCATGAAGCTTCTAGATCAAAAGCTGTGTGGCCAGCCTTATCCCTATTCACCTTATCAAAAGCTTCGTGGTTGCACAAGTACAACTCCTAGCGCAACGGATGAGGCATCGACATGGAAATGAAACTCCTTAGTCCAATCGGGGAACACAAGTATGGGTGTTGAAACCAGCTTGGCCTTCAATGTGTCGAAGCTACTTTGACATTCCTGGCTCCATACGAATGTAGTATCCTTCTTTAGCAGTTTCTCCATGGGGGTAGTAATCGTGGCATAACCGTGGATAAACTTGTGATAGTACCCAGTGTGTCCTAGTGTTTCTCTAAGCATCTTTGTATTTGTAGGTGACGACAGGCTCAAAATGAACACAATATTTGCTAGATCAACCAAAAGTCTATGCTTACAAATGATGTGACCCAACAGTATCCCAAATGGTGCACATAATATGCACTTCTTTTAATTCAATGCGATCTGATGCTATCGACACCTTTCCAGCATCAAGTGCAGGTTTTCCAAGTGATCTTTGATCAATCCGTAGACTATCCAGTCATCCATATATACTTGCAGAAACTTTTGAATAAAATATTTAAGTGCAGCGACAACGACCTAAGAACATACTGTAGGCACATTCTTCATCCCAAAGGGAATTACTGTGTACTGAAAGCAACCCCATTCAGTGACAAATGTGGTTTTGTGGCGGTCTTCCTTTGCAATTCTTATTTGGTGATAACAAAAAAATCCATCTGTAAAAGAGTACATTTCTTGACCACCTACTCCTTCAAGAACCTCATCAGTGAATTGTGTTAGGAAGGGGTCATGCAGGAAAGCATCATTTAGTTTTCTTAGATCGACATTGATTCGGACTTCCCTAGTCTTCTTGTCTTGGACCACCATAGGACTTATCCATTCTGATTCTTCAACATGCTCAATAATCCCTGCCTCTAGAATTTGATCCAGTTCAACCTTGACCTGTTCTTTATATCACAGATTCAAATGATATGGCCTCTGTTGTACTGTTTTGGCATCTGGTTTTAACGGGATTTTCATTTCCCCTAGGTCACCCAATATCCCCTTCATTTCTGAGAATTTTGTTGGGAACAAATCTTGAAATTCATGCAATAGATCTGTGATCTTTTCCATAGTCTCCTCATCTTAGTAGTCCCCAATATTGGCAAATTTCGGATTCTCCTCCGTCCCAATGTTAACTTTCTTAATCTTCAGTGATTGAGTCATGGGATCTGTTGGCACATTCGGTGCTGCGAAATCCTAAATTCCTTCAATCTCTGGAATATTAATATTGCGTAATTCATCATCATCTTCCGGCTCGGCAGAGAGGTTGTAGCATTCCATCATTGATTGCATGTGGAAATGCGCATGTGGGTCCACAGGATATGTGACTGGGACAACTTTCAAGACTATGTCCTGAATGATATATAGTGCATTGTTATACTCCGTGTTAGCATCTGCAAAGCCAAAGGTATGCGCTGAAAAAATAGTCATCTCCTCCCAAGTGGTGATTTCTTTGCGTAGCTCTGCTGATATGTACCAATACCTTGGCATTTCATCCAATGTGTGAATAAAAGCATGGACCCACTCATCCTTCGGTCACGATGCCCACAACATATGACATTCCATCAGATGACTACAAGGGCTATTCTATCCATCATACCTCCTAGTGTGATATACCTCCATATCTTTGAAGCGTACAATCATCAAACGTCGACATTGTTCCCATTCATGAATGATCTCCTTATGAACTGCCCACCTGCATGCTGGAGTTGCCTTCAATGTTTCTCCTAATGCCAACAATCGCTGAGGCTCAGATACCTCGAGGAACCCAGATAGTTTCGGTAGTCCTTCATATATTGGAAACTCAATTACCTCAGTCATGACATGGCATATTGATTGTGTGATCAGCTCGTATTTCCTGAGTGATACTTCATGCATCTAGTTTTTCCAATTTCCCAGTGCATCATTAGAATCAGAGGATGCAGAACTAGCGCTGCACCAAACCATCTCTCTGTCAGCGATATGATAGATGTAATCCTTAGAGATATTTTAAATGTGATACCATCCTCTTATGGCTTCATCTTTGAATGGTTCAATATATCACCTTCCTTCATTTGGATCCATATGGGCAATGAATCGGATATCCTGGTTCTCAAATGTCATCAACCGCTTCTTAAAGTTTATCATGGCCATGCTGTCATTGGCCCATCCAATCCCTAGTAGTGCGGGATAGGAGCCCCCTCCATCAACGACTTCGATTACATTGAAATCAGCGCGAGTCCTCATACCTTCAACATCTACAACCATATTCGACACATGACTGATCGGTTGAACTTTGGCTTGATTAGCCAATCTTAATTGCACTGGGGACCAACCAAGTTTTGGCTCGCCCATCGTTTGTCATGTCTATTTCGTTAGGATATTCACATCTGACCCAAGATCCAAAATAACTGAATCAACTTTGTAGTCCCCAATCTGGATGTTTATCCACATTTCCTTGCCCATCTTTTTCTTCTGTAAAGAATTTACCACAGAGTCCTACAACTCTCTATCCGGATGGTGCAAAAACTTCTCAATATCAACCAGAGCATCGAGATATTTTTCCAGGGATAAACAATTCTCAAATAACTATTGTAACGTACCATATTGTTGTGATGGTCCAGCTTATAGCGAAGAATCTAAAGCAGAAGGAATGCCAAAAATAGGTGTCTTACTAGGATTTATTCTAAGCGCCTCATGAGCTTCGAAAAAGGTCTCTCTCTCTCGGTTGCGATATCAAAATGTGCTTTCTTCTTGTCAGCCACTCGCACTTATGGTCATGGTCCATATTCTTCAGTCGTCGCACCTCCTCGAGTAACAATCCCAACATCACCATCCTCTATTCGCGGTTCTGCTAGAATGGTCGCAACTGTTGACCCTTGATTTTGGTTTTGCGACGAAGGCTGATTTAGAGGTGGATTCTGGTTCACCGGTGGATTCATAGGCTGATTGATATTTTGATTTTGTAATGGAATTTGGGGCTGACCTTGATTCTTTTTTTTTGTTGGTTCTGTATTTGATTATGGGCCTGGAACTGATTCTGATTCTATAATAAAGGAACATTTTCGACCTGCCATCTCACATTTAATTGAGGACAACTTTCAATAGTATGATCATTCACCGTGCAGTATACACATAAATGGGGACAATCCCTCTGGTAGTGGCCAAATGTCCCACAGTTGTAACATTGGATTGATGCACGACCTTGTCCTCCTCCACAGCTGAAACCTCCTCTTCCTTTGAATATGAATCCTTCACTGTATCCTCCTTGTTGTTGATATTGTGGTTGAGCTACTTGCTGCTAATACTGGGGTTGAACCACTTGTTGCTATGGGGGATTCGACTGTTGCTAAACATAGTGCACTGCTTGGACATACTATGGCTGTGGCGGAGCCATTGGGGTCTGGGTGTACTATGGTCTCTGTGCAAATCACAGCTATGGTGCAACATCCGTCTATGGTTGCAACAGAATAAATTGCATCTGCGGTGGAAATGTATACTGGACTTGAGGTGGCGTATCACCTATGGATGTGGCTGTAGGACCATGTGAGGATATTCACCTTTCACAAAATATGCATCATATGTTCGTTCTTTAAGAATATCATAAGCTCGACAAACCTTATCCTCGTGCCCAACTGAGTGACAGAAGGTGCAATATAAGCTTGCTGGCATCGTAACCATTTTCTGCATGTAGGTATAATCTTCATGTTGGTGCCCATACGCTTGACATATGCAACACCACGACACACTATTGCAACTCAACGGGTTTGACACTCCTGAGAGTAGATAATTCAGAAAAGAAGGACAAGTATCTTTCATGTGTCCATCCACATGACACCGAATGCACCCCGAATTATCATGTTCATCTTTCACCTTCTTGATATCCTGTAGTTGAATTGTCAATTTCACCAGCTATGCCTGGATTTGGTTCATGCCAAGAGCAGTTTCTCCGATAGGTGAAGCCTCTAGCTTCATCACAATTTTGAGAGCCTCGCTCTGTGTCACGATCTTTTGCTACATTAATGGGTGTTAGATATGAGGGACCAGTGCTGAAATGAACCATTCTTTATGTTGGATGTCACTCATATTGAAGCTGACCCGTGCCATTAGCGTATTAAACCTCTGATCAAAGTCCCAAACTGCCTCATTAGGGAATTATTTGATTTCCTTCAGCTCTGTAATGTACTGTGCTTTAGATTTTGGTTTCTTGAATTCTTCAAGCAGTACCTTCTGAATCTCATCCAAATTCTTTGCCTTGGTCCCCTGCAGAACCTGTATGAATCTCATGTACCAATCAAGCACATGACCGTAAAGGGTGGTCGCTAACTGGCCTTTCTTTACATCCTCATTGGTAGTCTGTCTGGCAGTCCAGACTGCCTCACATAAGAACCAATACTGTTCTAGGTCATCAGTGCCATTTCCATGGAACATAAGTAGCTTCATATCATCTCCTGCCATCCTAGACCTTCTTCCTTCAGATGTTGCTTTATTACTGGATGCTTCTTGGCACATTGGACACGTCGAAGTAGATTGCATATATTTTCCTGATGGTGTAGTAGTGTGCGGAGGTGTGGACACGTTGCTACTGGGGTTTGACCTTGCTGCTACCCTGGGCATAGCCTGGGTCTGCTCGTCCTCTTCGTCGCTATAGGGCTACTTCGTCCCATGTGGTTGTCCTTCGCAGTTTTTCATTTTGATCATAGCAGGACCTTCCCCTATCCTCTTCCTCTTCTCTACTCAAAACCTTTCTCCTCCCCTTGTACAACCACTCTCTTCCTTGACTTCCCTCATAGTCTCATCGAAACTTACACCCATATACCCCTTATATTTCCATTCATCGCCCCTCCTCTATTGTTAAAACCCACCAACAAAGCCTCATTGATGCCCAACCAGCAAAATATCCCTGAGCATCGGCCTAGATAGGTTTCACCCTGCTCAACAACACCTGTAGAGAAAATGAAGTCTCACCCGAGATGTTTGGTGGAGAGCTGTCGAAACCAATTTTTTGGTAGCAAGTAGGAGGATTGGGGCATCAATGATTTATCAACATAACTATCAGATCTAGTAGAACCATTTATCAGATATCACAACATCCATAACAAATCTACCGTTACAACCACACATCTAACAGATTGCATCATTCATCTATTCATCACAACAGTATTACATTCTTCATTCATAAAACATAACCATCATCAGACATCGACATCATAGTATATTAATACAGGAAAATACATCGCAACATATGAAAGTGGAAAAAGGACAACAATGATTCAACTAAATATCCATCGTATCATATTACTTTCATTGCAGCAGATCCAAAACAACAACTGTATTTCTCCACAGCGAGAGAAATATCAATCCACAAAGTCGCATACAGAATACAAAAGATTCAATCTCTTATTTTCTCTCTTCTATCACATCTCACTTCAGTATCAAGTTATAAGATATCCCGTTTACATTTGCAATTCTAATCTATATATAGGATTGCACCTTTACATTCAAGGTCAATTTCTAACTAAATCCTAAATGATTTAACCACTAATGACCTATATCCACAAAATGTGGTCAACCGATACAAAAATATGCATAAAATATTCAAAAGTGGTTTGTTTTTTTCCCATCACGCTATCTTGGCCTTGCGCGGTTTCACGTGAGCTTGCGCAGCCTTCGCGGTGGCGCACAACTCACTTACCCCAAAATCCATACCAACAATACAATATAAAATCACGAGATTAATCTGGCAGACACAACAAAGGAGCTAACAACAAATCTTTCTTTAATGCTGCTAAAGAAAGTTGTGCAGTTTCATCCCATACAAATGGGGTGTCCTGCTTCAACAGGTGCATGAAACCTTTGGTGATCTTGGCATAATTTGTTAGATTTTTATCATTCAATCTATCATTATTTTAGGATCTTATCTAAGAGAATAACATGCACAAAATAATCACAAGAGACAAGAGACACAAAGAATTTTCCTCAAGGAAACCATAAAGGAGAAAACACCGCAACTTCCTTAGAGATAGAATGAGCACCAATAGCAGCAGTAAAACCCAAAAACAGAAAAGATGATCTCCATAGCTTTTTCTCTCTCTCACACTTGAGAGAGCTTCTCCTCTCTCACTCATGTGCCCCAGTGAGTGAGTGTGTATATGATAAATAGAGAGGCTCAAGCTCTATTTATATTCTTTCGTTCACTTAATGTCCACTTTAACATGTCGGCCCCACTTAACAATTACTTACTAGAGCCGACATCTCTAGGAGAGTCTAAAAACCCTAGTGCCCCATAACTATGGGGACTTTTCCCTTCGATCAACAAGGAGGGTTAACCTTGACATAATTGTGGGGACTATTGTCCCGACTTACAATGGAGGGTTGGCCTCAATGACTTTGCATGAATTTTTTACATTATTGAATCTCCTGATCGAAACATCAAGACATGACATGGCTCAATTACATTATAGATACTTCCTGGAATAAACATCATGGTACAATACATAAGATATACAAGTGAATACATTCTGAAGTTACAAATACATCAGCACTCCCTCTTAACTAGGAAGGTATTCTCTCTACACAATTTATCAGCACAAGTCTTCTTCTCTGTATCATCTGGATCATCATCAAGTCATCTTTGTCTTCAAGTCATCTGCATCTTCAAGTCATCTTCATTATCAAGTCATCTTCATCAAGTCTGGATCATCACTGGATCATCACTACTGGATCATCTTCAAGTCTAGATCATCACTGCTGGATCATCATCAAATCTGGATCATCACTTGGTCTAGATCACCATCAAAGCTGGATCATCACTGAATCATCATCATCATTATTGCTTCTTCTATCTCAATCAAATGGTGCTATCTCTTCATTCTTCTTGTCAAAGGAAGTTCTACAGAGCCAACCCTTTTTCATGCTGGTTGTAGGCCTAGCCTCCATGTAGGTATTCTTCAGCACTTATATCTAACCCTAAGTCAAAATGGCCCACCCAGCACTTACATCTGATCTCATATTGTCAAAAAGGCACGACCAACACTCACATCTGACCTCATCTTATCAGAAATGACCAGCACACAGATCTGATGATGTGTAGACACATCGCACCAGAATGGCTCAGCACTTATATCTGACCATGTGCGAACACACCACATCGGAAGGGCTCTGCACTTACATCTGACCATGTGTGAACACACCACATCGGAAGGGCTTTGCACTTACATCCAACCATGTGCGAACAAACCACATCGAAAGGGCTCTGCACTTACATCTGACCATGTGTGAACAGACCGCATTGAAAGGGATCTACACTTACATCCGACCATGTGCAAACACACTACATCGAAAGGGCTCTCAGTCCCAGACTGAGGATTCTTGGTAACTGACCAAGTGCCTCCGTTCTCCCAGTAAATGGAATCTCAGCACCAAGCTGAGTATTCCTGGTAACTGACCAGGTGCCTCCATTCCAAGAATGGCATTCAACACTTATATCTGATCATGTAGGAACTAATCCTACAGTCACATCAGAATGGATTAGCACTCACATCTGACATGGAAGGAACCAATCCTCTCACCATGAGAGAATGGCTTATCCCTTACATCTAACCATTGAAGGAACCTGATCCTCTCACCATGTTAGAATGGCTCACAGGCTCATCATTTCCCCTTGAAGGGAACCTCAATCTGGAGAACACCAAGCTTCTCCCTGAAGTACTCAAACTTCACTTTGGCCATTTCTAGCATAGAATCACATCAGGGTTGATTACGTTCAAGGATAACCTGCAAGCTTTTCCAGGACCAATTACATTCAAGGACAACCTACAGGTCTGTTTACATCTGAGAAACCTACGAGCTTCACCAGGCTTTATGCTTAGACAACCTATCTCATCGACTATGCTAGAACTCCCTCTTTTGAGAGATCTCGATCTGAATCACATACTGGAGCTTCACTGCACCTCTTTGGATCATACAAAAATGCAAGTTAGATCAAGCAAATCAAATGGTAGTTTTCAAGAAAAACATACTACCTCCCAAATAGCAAGTGGAAACATCTTTTGCCTCAGCTGTACTCAGCACCATGCAGGACTCCAGCCTGCCAAACCAAGAGATCACACTTGATACCATATTGAAGTAGCACCTCGAAGTGCTCTTCCTATCAATTTCACTGTTTGCCCAATACGAATCCAAATAACCCTCCAGGTTAATTTTCTGATTCACCTCATACTTGAGCCCATAATCAACTGTACCCTTCAGGTACCTCATTGCATGCTTTGCAACCATCAGGTGAACATGTCTCAATGTGTTCATAGCAAAGCAAGTATATGGTCTCGTATTTGTCATGTACATCGTCTGATGATACATTGTGGCATCAACCGATTCTGATGAAGCAACACTAAATAGCTTTAGGTTCAATGCCATAGGTGTGGTCATGGCCTTGAAGTCCATCATCCTGAACCTATTTAGGATCTCTACTGCATACTTCCCTTGTCCACACCTCCATGCCTAAAACATAGTGTATCATCCCCAAGTCCTTTATCTCAAACTCGACAGCAAGTATTCTTCTTGCAAATTTAATGAGTTCCTCTTTTATGTCAGGAACAAGTCATCAACATATAAAAGGAGCATCACTGGTATTCCTCCTTCAACCTTGAAGCAAAGGATGGAATCCTCTTTACTCTCAGTAAATCCTAGAGTCATCAGTAATCTGTCCATCCTATCGTACCATGTTGAACCTCAGGATATTCTGCAGCCACGCCCTCTGAAGTGGAGCATCATTCTTTCTTTGTCTTTTGTACTCTATGAACTAAAACATTCTGTACCAGAGTGACAAGTAGCTTCCTCTGCTACTAATATTCTATGTATCCATCTAGGATCATTGGATACCAAGATCCTCTATCTTGAACTTTTTCAAAATTTCTTGCCGCACCCATCTATGAGCTTGTCATCCTCTATAGGCTTTCATATTCAACCTTGTAGGAAAGGTTAAGATCTTCATCAAGCTCTTCATGTATGTGTTATCTCATGGGTGTCTTCTGAGCTCGTACAAGGCCTTCTTTCATTTGGACACATGATTCTTCCTGTCATGTGTCTCAACTGCCATTGGCTACAAATTTCTCTTCGTTGTCTATGCCTTCTTTTTGTGAGAAGCCTCATGCTACAAATCTTGCCTTGTATCCCACTATGTTTCCATCTACTGCATGATGGAACTACGAACTTCCCTTCATGTATCGATACTACATCCTAGACATCATTCTTCTTGAACTGGTCTTCCCTTTCTTCTGGGTTACTTCTTCATGGCTAGAAGGTTCTCCATCAATGATGTCACTGCATATTATTCTTCATCTTGAACTGTTGTTACTTGTTCTTCGGAATAGGTATCATCCTTCTTTATTTGTAGGCGATTGTACGCAATCTTTCCTACAAGTCAAATACATTTGTATGGTTAGAAACATTTCACAAGGCATATTCATAATGGAAAATTCTTATGTATAAATATATGATCATACAACAATTTTCGCCAATACAACATTCATCCATATCTCACGGAAACTTTTTAGATGCCTTCCATCTCTACCAGGACAACATTGAGATTGTGCACTAATCCAATATGTTAGCAAAGAGGTTTCATTCTAGATAAGTAGCAATGGAGAGTTGTATAGCACCATGAGCTACTTACCCATTACATGCATATTAGTAGTATACTGGAATTAATTCAAACATTCTATCATGCATAATACATCAACTGAATATAAACAAATGCATACTCAAAACAATATCATGAAATGACAATTGAATACTTATCTTTATTTGTTTCGTAGGTAGATTCCTTCTTGAGCCTTCAGCTTCATCATCTTCTTCATTCATCATTTCTTATCCAAATGCTAAGATGGATAAGAGTTTCTTCAAGAGTTGAGTCCTTCGTATTCCTCATCGCTTGAGGGATCTTCTTTGGATGGGGAGAGCTTGATCTTCAGTTTCTCCCATCTTCTCTTCTCTTATTATGAGTCGAGCTTCTTCTTCTTCCCAGCATCTGCTGAAAGTAATCACTTCCTTCTGGCACATGTTCCTCGCATGAATGAATCCCATGATCCTGGGAGGCCATTCAAGGTGGTTATCACAACTTCTACATTCTCCACTTCTTCTTCTACCACTTCAAGTTGTTTTTTGATTTGAGAGACCCTTGTAAAGTATGACTGTATGGTCTCTGCATTCTAGATCTTCACATTCTTCAACTGGTTTCTTAAGGTCATATTCTGATTTATGTTCTTCGCAAATATTTTGGTCAAGGAATCAAACATTTTTTTTGGTGTCTTTAGGGAATACACTTATGGTATAAGGTGATCCATGATTGAATCAGCAATGATCTTCTTGGCCTTGAACAAGTTCTTCTGGTGTAAGGATTTTAGCCTCATCTCCCTCTGGAACTGGAACCTATCTACTTATGTAGGTGTTCAATTCATTTTCATCAGAGAGATCATATACTTCCATGCTTGGAAGTTGTCAACTTCACCAAGCTTATCATCAAGCCGATGTGATAGATCACTTTGAAATCAGAACCTCAAATGAAAATAGCAAAAGATTAGATCTTACCGATTTGAGGTGTCCGTCAGAGAAACCCTAATTTTCAAAACTTAGAATATTTCAGATATTGTTGGATAGAAACATAGACCTCTTCAAGGTGAGATGTCCAATGTACTCCTTTTCTGAAAACAGTGGAGGGAAGCTCTCAGAATAAGAAGCCCTAGTTTACCAATTTCTTTTGCAGAAATTCCTGATACTGTTTCTGTGGTATCTCTGAAACTACTATTTGTCATTGTCTGAAACTTCTCACTATGGTATCCTTTCTTGTCCCTATTCTAGCACCATAGGTTTCATCAGAATTTGTTTCACCAATTGGGACTTATGATCATTTTTCCAAGGTGAGCCGTTTCAGGACTGTTCAACATAGCGAAGTTGTACGGAATTCCACGTGTCGCTGTTTCCTCTTCTGGGTCTGAAACTTGGAACACATAAATTAAATTCTGTTCCCTTCTTGGAATAGTTTCATAAATGTAATTTTGACCTTTGTAGCCCGAGATATAGCAATTCTCCCCAGGTGTCTTGTTTAGGGATGAATCCTGGAAGAGGTTGGAACCCTAACTTGGAGAGATCATATCTCCTAGAATATAGTGAATCTAAGGCTGAAATTTGGAGATAGTGTAAACCAGGATTTTTTATTTGGCTTGTGAAAGTTTCAACTCCTAAGCCTCCTCCAACCCCAAGATATAGCGAATGTACCAAAACTTATCAATTTTAGTATTTTAGGGTTTTTCTAGCCTTGGGTCAAACTAGGGTTTGACTTTCCCAGAGTTTCACCCAACCAAAAATATCGACCCAGGTCTCTAAATTTCGATTTTGATGAGGAGAGAAATCCTATGCCAGGCTCACTCAAAAATTCCTCTTCTATAAGAATCCCTAATTTCCCACACCGAAAATTGAAAATGTACGGAATCGAATTCTGCTTTGACAAAAAGATACGCGCTTCAATGGAGAGTCATCCTAGCATACTTTTGATGATGGATTGAGGAGAGATACCCAAAAAGTAAGAAGCCCTAGCTTCTGCAGCTACACAATGTCTTGTTCTCAGGTTAGCTCTGATACCATGTTATATTTTTATCATTCAAGCTATCATTATTTTAGGATCTTATCTAAGAGAATAACATGCACAACAATAATCACAAGAGACAAGAGACACATAATTTTCCTCGTGGAAACCATAAAGGAGAAAACCACTCAACTTCCTCAGTGATAGAATGAGCACCAATAGCAGTAGTAAAACCCAAAAATAGAAAAGATGATCTCCACAGCTTGTTCTCTCTCTCACTCATGCACCCCAGTGAGTGAGTGTGTGTATAATAAATAGAGAGGCTCTCTCTCTATTTATATTCTTTCGTTCACTTAATGTCCACTTTAACATGTCGGCCCCACTTAACAATTACTTACTAGATCCGACATCTCTAGGAGAGTCTAATAACCCTAGTGCCCCACAATTGTGGGGACTTTGCCCTTTGATCAACAAGGAGGGTTAACCTTGACACAATTGTTGGGAATATTTCCCCGACTTACAATGGAGGGTTGACCTCAATGAATTTACATGACTTGTTTACATTATTGAATCTCCCAATCGAAACANTGACTCAATTACATTATAGATACTTCCTGGAATAAACATCGGGGTACAATACATAAGATATACAAGTGAATACATTCCGAAGTTACAAATACATCAACATAATTCACGATAAAACACTGAAGAAATTTAGACTTTCCTTGCAGGATCTGAAGTTTCCTAATGGAACGAGGAGGAGGTAGATTTACAATGGCCTCAACTTTCAAAGGATCCACTTGAATACCTTTGTTACAAACTATGACCCTGAGCAACCTATCTGAATCGACATAGAAAACACACTTGTGGGGATTCAAGCATATTTTGTAATGCCTGCATCGTTCAAAAATTAAGCGCAAGTGATCTGGATGATTGATCCTCTTATGAGAAAGCACAGGAAGATCATCTAGGTAGGGTTCAATAATAGTCTTGGTGTCATGGAAGGCAAAATTCATTGCCTGCTGAAAGGTAGCCCTTGCATTTTCCAATCCGAAAGAAATTTTCTTATACGCAAATGTACCCAAGGACACATGAAATCCATTTTATGTTTGTATTTCGACTTGATTTGAATCTGATTGTACCTGGAAAAACCATCCATAAATGAAAAAACCTCACTCCCCACACAAGCATCAATGATTTGATCTATGAATGGTGTGGGGTAGTTGTCTTTAGGACAAGCTTTGTTTAAATCGTGAAAGTCAGTACACACACATATCGTCCCTTGATTTTTATTATTGGGAACAAGATTGGATACCCACTCCGTCAAAGCAATAGGGTAAATAAAACAAGCTTTCAGCAGCTTTTCCACTTCAGCCTTAATGGCTGTCGCTTTATGTAGATTGTCAGGTCTAAGTTTTTGTCGAACTGGTTTGGCATCAGGATAGGTTCGAATTTCATGTTTGACTATCGATGGATCTATGCCTGGAATCTCCTCATATGACCAGGAAAACAAGTCGCGAAACTCCTTAAATAACGCCGTATAGATAGCAATCTCCTCCAGAGAGTAGTTTGCACCAATATATACATTTTCCACGATGTTGGGGTTCACAGATATGTTGATAGGGATAGTAACATAAATGTTTTCTATATTCCCCTCGGCAAAGATTCCCTCCCTTGGTAAGGGATTGATTAGTATATTAGTATCACTTTCCAGTCTCACATGGAACTCTTGATTTTCAATCCTGCTTAACTATGGAAGAAAGTAGGATCTATGGTGAATATCTTAGTAGATCTTATGTTGCCCACTTATAGCTTCCAAAATGGCTTCGTTTGAAGGAAAAACCATGTCTAAGCAATCGTCACTATACAAAGAGTTCTCTGCCCAAGCAAACAGATAGGATTCTTTTGACTCCTCTGAGAATGTAGGAGGAACTAGAATGGGATCAATAGTGGTGTTAAATATAGCTTTCTAAGTTACTTCCACTACCGATAAGGGCACTTTAGGTTCTTAATAGGAAGGAAGGACCCAAGGATTCGTTCCATCGACAACCGTTGCGATAGAATTCCCTACACTAGTAGAACCTAAGTAATGTATTAGGGATGGATATCAAAGGTGCCCATTCATGATGAATACATTCCAGCCCCCAAGCTCTCTGTAGTAGGTTTGACCTGATCAACCAAAGGAATGGTGGACTCATTAGTTTCCATACGGCCCTTTCAAGTGAAATTAAGTTGATCAACAGTAACAAACTTCCCTTTGTGTGGAATCACTACCACTCGAAGAATAGCCAAGGTGATTGCACACATAGCATAAGTCCAACTTCTCCCTAGAAGCAAGTTATAATCCAATGGGGAATCAATCACCTCTACTTGAATAGACACTACCTTCCCTGCAAACTTAATCTTAAAAGCTGGTAGGATACCATTTGGAAGAAATGACCTTCTGTCGAAAGAAGTAAGTAGGGTGTTTGAGGGAACTAGCTCTGGAGATCCAAGAGCCTTCCAGCAAGACAAAGACATGAAACATGTGGAAGCACCTTCGTCAACAATTGACCTTCCAATGGTCTTTCCACCATCGATGACATCTATTTACAAAGGAACATGATACAGTAAGCAAATTTTGACATTAGACAAATTAAACTTCTCCATAAGGCTTGATGAATCCATACTACCTAAGGCTTCTAAGAGTGCATCTCACTGGGTGGCACAACTCTGTAGCACCTCCAAAGCTGACATCGCACAAGGGGTTTGGTCTAAATATTCAATTATAGAGTAATTGGCTGCAACCCTTGCGTTAAAATTATGCAATGCTTTCTTAAAGACACCTTTTGGTATCTTAGGCATAGGTTCAGTAGGCTTCTCGATTGTGAGAGGGTTAGAAGTTTCACCTATAGACTTACCCTTCTCTAGAGCCTCTGTCTCATAGTTCTTGTTTCTAGTCTAGAGTAGTGTCTCAGATCAAACCATGTTGATGTACTTTTGGTCAGGGGAATTAGCAGTGCCCCCAGCTACATTAGAAACTGAAGCTGCATTTTTTCCTTGGGGAAATGGATCCTTTAGGACAACCAATTATTGATTTTTGAGCAGCTTCTAAGCTTGATCCGTAAGAGGGAATTGATGTGTCAGGTGATCTTCCTGGCACAACTTACAGGTAAATTTCACCTTTTTTTCTCTTTCCCCCCCATCAGCATTATTTATGGGTCTAGGATTGTTTTGGTTTCCCTCACCTTTATTCCCCTTTTTCTTTTTCCCACCGGGATGCTGATTTCCCTTTTGGGGGATTGAGCAAAAAAAATTGTGTTTTGGGGTGAGGGGGAAACCTTTACTGCCTCCATTTCAAACTGTTTAATAGACAACTCATGGAGTTGTTTTTCCAAAGACTCTATAGTTGGAGATTTAACTGAACCAACCACGCCATCAGCATGGGGTGTAGGCTTAGGTTTCTCGACACTATATGTTGGGTGCAGTGCATCAGGAATGATTTCATATAGTATCCCATATAGAGAGTATATCAAATATAACTGTTGGGCCCTGAGGATATCCTCTTCCTCATTAGTTACTCCAAAGGTGGATACATCCTTAGATATATACAGCAATAAGGACTTAAGGAACCATTCTAACAAAAACTCGGGAGGGATAGTGGCATTGATTAACCTCTTCCGCCTTCGCCACTCTTGGATATGATCCGAAATGTGAGTGGCTTTGTCTTTCCAAAAGGTGGATAATAAGTTTGTACCAGAATCATACCGGATAGGAATTTGGAAGTGGTTAAGGAACACATTGGCTAAGTCCCAAAATCTGTCAAACGTAGGAGAGGGCAATTCAATATACCACTTTGTTGCAGCACTAGTCAGAGTTCTTTGGAACAATCTCAACCGAACAGTGTCATCGTTCAGGGAGTTGGAAGAGCACCACAAGTGAAATTTGGTGATATGAGCCCCTAGGTCTTCACCAACTTTTCCCTCGAATTTTGGAATGTCCGAGGGTAGCTTGGCAGGGACAGGTGGCCAAGTGGCATCATGTTTCACCGAGTCATTCATTAACTTGGACAAATCTGGCAAGTTTAAAGTTGTCAGGAAAGGAATTTTGGGCCTAACATGAGCTTGAAAAGTACGAACTTGGGAGGTAGAAGGACTTTCCCCTCGGTTCCCAAATTTAAAGGTAGGGTTTCCCCCAGCTACCGGTTACGAAGTAGTTGGACTACTTTGAAATGGATTCCACCCATAAGACAAGAGATTATTTGTGTGTGGTGCAGTATATATGGTTTGATTCGCTCCAGTTGAGACAGGAGTCTGGAAAATAGGAGAAGGTATCCCTCCGCTAAAAAGCGAGAAGGGAAAGATCGTGAATGGAGCCAAAACCAAATTTTGGAAACCTTGACCATAAGAGTTAACGTTTCCAAACTGCATCCTCACATATGCAGGTATAGGGTCTACATAAGGAGTGGGTGGGGGAATTTTTCCCCCATTCCACGAGAAACCCTGTACAAATGAAGAGGATCCAACATAACCACTCTTATTAGTGTATGCAAAAGAGGGTGAAACAGAAGGTGCACTGGGGATCCCAGTGACCACCCCACTAGAAGTTCCTACTACATTTGTGGAAGTTGATGGTTGAACTACCCGACTAACTAGAGTTAAAGGAGTAGCAGGTATATTGGTTTTAGGAGTACCAACCGGGGGAGGTGGCACTCCTTCATCCGGAATAGATGAGATTGGGGTAGATGGACTCTTTCCTGAGCTAGCCATAAGTCTGCTCACAGGAACACCAATCATAGGTGAATCAAATGGAAGAACCTGGATGATCATAGGATCGTTTGAGTCAGTAAGAGGAAAATTAAAGTTTCCTTCAAACTTGTAAGCCTACAAGTCTTCTATCTCTATTGTATTTGTATCAACCTGGTTTGTCCTAAGTTCTAGTTCACCTAGAACTTCACTGATTCCTACTGGCTCAAAATAACTGTCTGTGTCTAATCTCCGCCTTTGAGGGGGCAGTGGAGTCTCCACTATAGTAGATGGAGGAAGGTTTTGAAAAATTCTTGAACTTCTAAGAGGTTGGTCCTCCATGATTGAAAATTGACTCTTCACACAAGGCTGGCTAAACACAAACAAACCACACAACAATCACTACAAAATTTCCTAAATCCAAAACAAACACAAAGAACACATATTTCATTAAATTTGGAATTAAACAGTGGATCTAGAATTCCAAAATAACCAAAAAAATCAATTCTAGCATTGTTCTTGTAATAAAATCTTTCCAAATTTATTGAAATATGTGTTAAAGGGTATAAGATATTATTTCCAAAAGAAAGCCGAGAGACAGTTACTTGGCGTCCCTATAGATGTTATTAGGAACAAGCGGAGGAATCAACCACCGCCCTCCCACACCTTCTACAGGGGTTACCAACTTACTATTAGACTTGTAGACAATCAACTTTTACAGAAAATGAAATGAGAATAGGAAGAGAGTTTGGCTTACCCGGTTTATGATGGTTGATCCAAGCTTGGTATTATCTCATTTCAATCTTCTCCAAAGCTTCTAGGGATGCTTCTTTTCACCTGCAAAGAGCCAATTCTTCAAGCAATATCTCATACATATATATATTAAAAGTTAGATGAAACATATATTAATAATATAAATAACATCATTCATTAATCCATATACATGAGAAAAGCACAATACACAGATTGGAAGAATAATTCTCTTTATTAACAAACAATGAATAGGTAAGAATACAACCCAACTTCTGACACAAGGACTCCTCTGCAACTGAGGACTATGAGTTTTGCTGCTTCAAAACTATGAAGGTATACCACCAGCATAGCTTTGCTCTTCTAAAATTGATTGATTAGCCCCATCCCAATGCCTCTATTTATACATTGAAAATATAGTGGTTTTGAAGGTTAGGAAGGTTGAGACAGTTGGGATAGTTATGGATTAAGTCCCAACCAATCTCATCTAATCACGATTTATATTTTTTAATGTTGAATTAAGGTACATGCGAGTGTTTGTATAAGTATGGTGCGTATGACACTCTTGTTGCTCAAAAGGAACTTGCGTGTTCCATGTACATGCGGGTTGCAATGCACATAGTTGAGTGTGACACGTAAGTTGAAATGCACATAGTCACATGTGCAACCCGAAACTCAGAATAAAAATATATCGGGCTGGTCTGGAGATCATGCATCAAATTTCATGCACATCTACAGTGTTTTTTCCACTTCAATCCTAACTGTCATTTTGTGTACCGACATAATGAATTTCAGCACTCAGATGAAGAAGTGCCATTTTGACTAATAACATGCACCCTCTGTGGAAACAAACCAGGAGTTTTTTCACATATGTGTTGGCCTGCAGGATATGGCTAAAGTGGGGCATGAATAGCAAGTGCATCAATCCTGCTTTCTTGGTGCTAACAACCCACTTCATCGGCTTTAGAACCTCGGGATTTCTCGGTCCAGCTTGAACCGCGACCATGTAGTTCTTCCTTTCCAACCCCAGCTGTAAGCGAGTATCATAATCCTCAAATTCCAACTTGGAGAACTTTGGAATTATGTCCATCAGTAGGGGTTTACACTCAGGGATCCATGGTGCTACTAACATTGTATTGGCTTTGGTGGGGAGTGTCACTAGCTCCGCCTCAGCTCTACTCAGTTGGAAATAGTGTGGGAAGCTTTCATCTTCATCCTCAATGCTCAGGTCTTTGCAAGGTGGGGAGTCCTCATCCATAAAATCTTTTTGAAGGACATCCTCCTCCATCAATGCTTTCCCAACATCATCCATGATGAACTTGGCCTTGCATTTTCTGGATAGTGGTGGCCCGGATGGCTCTCCAGGTGCTCTCTCCCCGTCTTGTCTCAGCTCCATGACAGGTCGTGTAGGTGCAGTGGGTGGGTTTTGAACAAGGTTTGGAACATGGTGTGAACCAGGGGGTTGAACAGGGCCCAAAACATGCACATGATAATTTCTCATTCGCCCCACTGCGTCGAATTATGGTTCTTGCTCTGGTTGCTATACTTTGGGTGATTGACTTTATTCCTCAATTGGGAAGCCCAGATTGACAGTCATGTCGGATAACTCACTTGCACGGGAGATCTCTATTACCATGGGTGTCGACTCACTCTATGATAGGCTTCAGTTTTGTAAAATATCATCTCTGTTTCTCTTGGATCTCTTTACGTGCGTAAAAGAATGCTTGATGGTGAAGCCTTGTATTTATACCCTCCAACGCATCTTACAGTCATCATACGATGGGAGGTCAAGGTATAATCGGTCACATGGGCTTCTCGGTCGACGTGTTCCTTTATTAACTTGATAGCTTGAGTACTACGTTGTACCTATCAGAATAGTTATGACAGTTATGTCGAGGATGACTGATGGGACCAAAAAGCACGTCGTCATTCTCCTCGTATCTCATCGAATTAATGACACTTAGCTATCATAACTGCCTCAAGATTCACAGAATATTTGCACTTTAATGTTGGCCAGCCTATCGTTTCCACTTTTTCCATCACTTTCCACCTTTTCTTGCGATGTGCATTTTTTCTTGTGCTTTCAATTGGTTCCACCGCAGACGTGCGATAAAACAGTTTACGTCTTTTCGCCTTTTCCCATTTTTTTTTCATGTGCAGCGAGATTCTAGCCAGGGATGTTATGACCATCATAGTATGGTTTTAGGAGACTATAGTTCACCATAACCATGACATCTGTACCATCCAGTTTCTGTAATTTTACAGCACCGACATCAGTGATATGCGCGATCGTGTATGGCCTTAGCCAATGTGTTTTCAACTTGCCTAGATGCTTGAAAAATTGGTTGTCATACAACAACATGAGTCCTATGAATTTGAATGGTTTAATCCAGATCTGGCAATGATGCCATGCTTTCTATTACTACTTCTCAACTATCTGATGAAATCCTGCGACAAAGGGTTCATCTTCCATTTGAACAAGTTGTGTAAATCTCTGTTCGACAACATTCCCGTCGGTCATCTCTGTCAGCACAACAATATGGAGGCTCAACAAAATGTACTCCATTGACACAACAAATTCATTTCCATATACTAGCCTGAATGGGGTGTGCCATGTCCGTTTCTTGCAAGTTGTGTGATATGCCCATAGCACAGCCAAGACTTTCTGATCCCAGTCATCTCAGTGCACATTACATACTTTGGTCAATGCATTCTCCAGAATCTTGTTGAAATATTTGACCGTTCCATTCACTTGAGGATGATAGGGTGTCATCTTGTTATGTTGGATCAAAAAATTTGCATTCATCTCAACAATCATTTTGTTAACAAAATGCGTACCTTGGTCACTTAGTAGTATTTTTGGACAGCCAAATCTGGTGACTAAGTTTTCAAACAAAAACTTTGCTGTAGTCGTAGTGGTACAATATTTAACAGGAACAGATTCATCCCATCTGGTTAAATAGTTCATCACAATGATAATGTAGCGTGCACCAGTTCTCTTTCTTGGTGGAATGATCGGTCCAACAAAATAAAAATCCCAATTTTCAAATGCTTGAAGGGTTATCTATGGCGCAAGCGGCATCTCGTCGTAGCGTGATGGTTTTCCTAGTCTCTGGCAGATATCATAGTGCTTGCAGGATATTTTAGTATCCATGTGTATGGTGTGTATGGTTGGCCACCATATTCCGACCTGCAATATCTTGTGCACAGTTTCTTTTCCCATGTAGTGTCCTCCTATGACACCAGCATGTGCTTCGCTTATTACCCAAGGTCATTCATAATAAAAAACATAGCGACGTAGTATTTCATCCATGCCCAACTTATACAGATGTCCCATAATTAATGTATAATCGACAGCTTTGACAACCAAATGTTTCTTCTGATTGGTTGACATTCCTTCAGGTGCATATCCTGTGCTCAAAAAGTGAATGATTACGTTAAACTCATGTTTCTGATCATCCACCATGTGGATTGAAAATAGTTGCATGTCAGGAGAATTATATTCCAGGCTGGTTGGCTCTTCACCACTCTCTATCCTTGATAGGTGGCCTGACCCAACATTTAGTCGACCAAGTTTGAAAACAACCTCAAAATAAAATTCTTGGAAGAGGAGAAGCCATCTACAGATCTTCCCCCCCAACACTGGCCTTATGACTAGGTATTTGAGCGTTGAATGGTCAGTGTACATCTGAAAATGACCACCCAACAAAGAGTGTCTGAACTTTTGAAACACATAGACCATGGTGAGGCCTTCTCTTTCCATCTTCGTGTAGTTATTTTCTATTGTTGATAGTTTTCTGCTTGCAAAAGCAATAGGATGGTCTAGTGCACCCTCTCCTGGTTGTGTCAAGACTATGTCGAGCACGACAGACGTCGCATTAACATGAACATGGAACTCCTTCTTCCAGCCAGGGAACACAAGTATTGGTGTAGTGGCCATATTCTTCTTTAATTTGTCCAAGCTTTCCTGGCAAGCTGGCGTCCACTAAAACTTTGCATCCTTTTTCAACAATTTCTCCATAGGTGCGGTGATCTCTGCATATCCTCTGATGAACTTTCTGTAGTAGCTCATGTGTCCTAGCACGGATCTTATTTACATGACTGATTTAGGTGGTGGTAAGTCGAGGATAATCACAATTTTTGCTGGATAGACCAAAATACCATTGCAACACACAACACGACCCAATAGAACACCAAATGGTGTGCAAAAGATACATTTCTTGGAATTGAGCACAAATTGAGCGCAATTTGGTATTGGTGACAGTGACCCAGAATCATGCACAAAATCTCAATATGGTCTCTTACTAGACCAAACACAGTCCAATCATCAAAGCAGACCTCAAGAAATTTATGAATAAAATCTTTAAAAGCAGAGATTACTATTCTAGAAAAAATAACAGGTGTATTCTTGAGTCCAAATGGCATTATCGTATATTGGTAGCATCCCCATTCGGTGACGAAGGTCATTTTGTGGTGATCCTCCTTCATGATTCTGACTTGATGATAGCCAGAGAAGCCATCAATGAATGAATACATTTCTTTCCCTTCGACGCTTTTAAGCACTTCATTTGTAAATGGTGTTGGGAATGGATCGTGTAAACATGCATCATTTAGCTTCCTCAGGTCAAAACAGATTCTGACTTCACCTGTTGTCTTCTTATGCTAGATTACTATAGGGATAATTCATTATGATTCCTCAATAGGATCAATGATTCCTATGTCGATCATGAGATCCAATTCTGCTTTTACCTTCTCTTTATACATTGGATTCAAGCTATACGGTCGCTGCTTACTGAGTTTAACATCTGGTCGCAGAGGTATTTTCATCTCCCCTAAATCTCCTACTATCCCCTTCATCTCCAAAATTTGGGAGGGAATATGTCCTTGTACTCATGCATCAAGTTTGTGATCTTCGTGCCTGTCTCTTCATCCCAATAATCTCCTATGTTGGCGAACTTTGGTTTCTCTGGTGACCCAATGTTTACTTTCTTGATTTTCAACGACTTAAGGAAATGGTCACTTGAAATACCAATTCCTTCTACAGCGCAGGTGTCCTATGATTTCGATATGTTTATGTAAGTCGGATCATCATCTGGGTCTCCAGCTAGATTGTAGCAATCCATCCATTGTTGAATGGTCGCACTGCACTGGTGAGCATTGGCCTCTTTGACAGGGATTTCAGTGAATATATTCTCCTTTATTGTTTAAAGCACAAAATCAACTGTAGGTTGCTCATCAACAAATTCAAATGTGTGTGTAAACTTCTTAGCGAGCCCTTCCCAATCCTGAGTTCCTTGTCGCAATTCCATAGATTCATACCAAGTTCTAGGTGTCATTTCCAATGTATGTATGAAATGGTGGACCCATTCCTGTCGCAGGTACTCTGCAAATACTGTATGATAGTGGTTAAGATGTTTAACAAGGTTTTCCAGTCCTGAATACTTGTGATTCATGAAGGTGACCTCTTCACCAAATCTGACTTGCATCAATCTTCTGAACTGTGCCCAATGTGTTATGGACTGCTTGTGTGCACCCCACCATCTAGCGGGTGTAGCTTTTAGCACATGGTCTAGCGTAGACAAGCACTGTGATTCTGTTACAAGTCCTTCAAACTCAGTTAAGAAGGTCGCAAGGTTACTTAAACCCTCATAGGTGGGTAACTCTCTTAACTCATTCTTCACCCATCGCATAGACCTTGTAACTCTTGTGCACCTCCTCATAGAGACCTCATGTAGTCTGTTTTGCCAATTCTCCAAGGCCTCCCTTGAGTCAGATGTGCAGGAACTAGCACTCTTCCAGCTTAGGTTTCCATCTACTATTGGATTGATGTAGTGTTCTTGCATGGTAGTATTAAATTGAGCACATATATCTATGGACAAACACACAACTCACAGGATAGATCATACAATTTACTCAGTTATTGAAGAATGAAATAGTGCAAAAATGGCTTGCAGCTGTGAATGCTTTTCATTAATCAAAGAGTAATTAGATAATAATTACAATGAAGTACAATGGCTTTAATAGCCACAAGCAATTCGAATCCACATGAGGAAATTTGAATTGATTAGACTCTACTTGACTGTAGGTAACTAAGACCTTGTCTAAATCACTATCAGAGGACTCAATAGTTAACTAACCTTGTCTAAACCAAAACCGGAGTTCATCGGAGTTATAAAACACAACTCAAGTGTTACTTTCAGTGTTGACTAAGGCTAACTGACTGTGGTAGGTGAGAAATGCGCCCCTCCTGAGTGCAATCAAGTAAACCTAGCGCTAACTGAATGTAGAGGACTAGAACTGAATGTAACTGACTCCTAACTTAGATTAACTAGTCATCAATTGAACTGAACTGACCTTGGTTGGTTTCAGCACTCCCAGTGGCTCCTAAATTGTAGGGATTGGTCTAGGAGGATCCTAAACTGATGCAATCAAGTGAAATCAGTGGAAGTGAGCCTTAATTAGTGTTCCCCACACTTTAGTAACTGGAACATGTGCCCCAATTAGGCCAAGTAGACCCAATGGTGTTAATGACTATAAATAGACTGGATGGACTCCTGATTTAGACATGACTCTCGATTTAGACATATGACCAAATTGGACAAGGGAGGATTAATAATCCTAAATCCCCCCCTGAATTCTAACTTGGAAAATCTATGGGCCCTGGTAACTAAGACCATAGGTCACCCATTACATCAAGTAAAGTAAAGTAACTACTCAGAAACAAGGTGCTGGGGGAAAAACCACATGGGAAAAAAATCCCCCCCTCTAATTAAGCAGGTAGAATCAGGATCAATCTTGTTCTTCTATGTATAGGAATCCTGGGGCCTAGCATGTGAACCTCTCCATCATTATGTCTGGAGGAATTTTCCTCTTTGGAAGAAGAATGATATGCTCAACTAAATCAGAAATATAGACAGCTGCCGGATGAAGACTGGACCCATGTAGAGAAACTAAAGTCAACTAATAAGTGAGAAAAGATTCTTGAAGATTTATAACATGTGAGGAACACTCAAGAAACTGATATGTTTCAGCCATGAACAGAAAACCATGAGTGGTAAGAACAGCCCCAAGTGTTAGGAGCAAGTGTCTAGGCAGATGCAGAAAATCTTCCTCTTTACCAGTTCTATGAGGAGATGAGCATGCAATCAATGGTAGAGAAGCACTGGGACTGTTGAGAGAGAATGCTTGAGCTCCATAGTCTTATATAGCTTCTGAAATAGCTAATGAATCACATAATAAAATATCAGCAACCTCATATGAGGAAACTAGCACCAAATCCCCATCAACAGTTTTGAAGAGAAAGTGTGGTACTTGATTTTTCACACCGGAATTGGTGAGAGAAGCTACAAGCATGACTGAAAGCTCTTGGATTTTAAAATATGAACCACATAATATCATATCAGAAATTAAATAAGATCTAAATAGGTTCAAAACATATCCAAAACTGTGAAATGGAATAAAATCCCCAGCAACAGTTTTGTAGGAGACTTGCGGTACTTGTTTCTTCACATCGTTGATGAGAATAGCTACAAGCAGTACTGAAAGATTATGAATTTGATATATTAAACCAAGAAATATCAGATCATATCTAAATAATATCATATCAGATCCAATAAATCTAATATCAGATTCAAATAAATGGTTAACCGAGACGGTGGATGCACAACTTTCTTCTTCTTCAAAATTCTGAATTTTGGTGCATGCAATCCTGCAAGAATTTGCCGGAAAATATAGATCATGGGGAGTAAATGGATCACTCTGGTAATCTGATATTTCTTCCAAAATATCCAAGGTATCACATATTTTCACACCAGCAGCAACATTAGAGGAAGAAAGATCAAATTTCTCTTCACTTTCGAAAGCAATTACTGGTAAATTTTGCACAGAATTCAAAGGAAAATCATTGGTGAATGTTTGCATGGAAGTGCGGCAGTGTTTTTCTTCAATATTAGAGATTCAAATGTATTATTATGTTTCAGCAATATGAGGAGATGAGATATCAGAGATCTCATAAACTTCTGGAGCATTAGGAGAAGGAGTCACTGCATGGAGACTATCTTCAATTCGAAGTGACTGTGTAGAAGCTTTTGCTTCTTCTTCATCTTGAACAACTTCATCAGAGAGAGTGGAGGCTGAGAATTTTGGATCAAGAGTGCCTATGGTGCTGGATATTCTCTCCAAAATACATTATGATCCTCATCAATCACTCCAAAGGTTCTGTCCAATCTTGTCCATAGTTCCTTCGGGTCTTCAATAGATCTAATGAGGTAGCGCAAGCTAGGAGAAGACCCATTGCTATTGTTCCAAAAGCTCCATCACTTTTATTCAGCTAGTCAATCTCACTAAAACACTCTTTACTGAGTCCAATAGACACCCGACAAAGACCTTGTCTCATTAGAGATGAAATCATCTTCTTCTTCCATTCTGAATAGTTTGTGGACAAAGAGAGAAGAGGAACTGATGAATCCATTCAAAGTTGTACCTGCAAAAAAAAAAGGGCACCGTAAGGTCGGACAACCTGCACTTTTGGAATTTTCTTCACACCCAACTTAGTTAATCAAGCAAGCTTGATCAACAATTCGTTTGGTTAGGGTATTAAGTGGTAAATTCTCCGCTTCTGGTGCAGTGCTGGAAGGAGCAATTTTGCTCAAAAAATGATCCAGTAGGATATTTGAGGAGGAGAAGTGCCTTGTCCACCGAGGATCTGATACCATATAAAATTGAGCACAAAGATCTATGGACAAACACACAACTCACAGGATAGATCACACAATTTACTCAGTTATTGAAGAATGAAACAGTGCAAAAATGGCTTGCAGATGTGAATGCTTTTCATTAATCAAAGAGTAATTAGATAATAATTACAATGAAGTGCAATGGCTTTAATAGCCACAAGCAATTCAAATCCACATGAGGAAATTCAAATTGATTAGACTCTACTTCACTGTAGGTAACTAAGACCTTTTCTAAATCACTATCGGAGGACTCAATAGTTAACTGACCTTGTCTAAACCATAACCGGATTTCATTGAAGTTCTAAAACACAACTCAAGTGTTACTTTCATTGTTGACTAAGGCTAATTGACTGTGGTAGGTGAGAAATGCGCCCCTCATGAGTGCAGTCAAGTAAACCTAGCACTAACTGAATGTAGAGGACTAGAACTGAATGTAACTAACTCCTAACTTAGCTTAACTAGTCATCAACTGAACTGAACTGACCTTGGTTGGTTTCGACACTCCTAGTGGCTCCTAAATTGTAGGGATTGGTCTAGGAGGATCCTAAACTGACGTAATCAAGTGCAATCAGTGGCAGTGAGCCTCAATTAGTGTTCCCCACACTTTAGTAACTGGAACATGTGCCCCAATTAGGCCAAGTGGACCCAATGGTGGTAATGACTATAAATAGACTGGATGGACTCCTGATTTAGACATGACTCTCGATTTAGACATATGACCAAATTGGACAAGGGAGGATTAATAATACTAACAGGCAATGGCATTGTAGATCTGGTTGAGATAGTCAACCTGTTCCTTATTGTAGACATGCTCAACGTATATCTGTCCCTCTAATGGATCAATTAGCGTCACTACCCTCATCTTGTCATCCTCAAATGAGAGAATCCTTTTCTTGAAGTTTATAATGGTCTGGTTGTATAAGGCCAAATCTATCCCCAGCAACCCGGGGTATGGGTTCATGTCATCAACAATGTTAATAAATTCAAAGTCTGCAAATGTGCCCAACCCTTCAATGTTGACATGAACCTGACTCAACCGGACAATGGGTAGGACCTTCACCTGATTTGCAAGTCACAGCTAGACAAGGGACCAGTCCAAATGCGGATTGCCCATACTTTCCCAAGTTTTTCGCATCAAAATTTTGACATCAGAGCCCAGGTCTAAGATGATGTAATCCATGTCGTAGTCGCCTATCTGCGCAATCATTCTTAACTCGCGCTCAGTTTTGAATTTCTTTCTTACTTGGTTAACTTTATTTTCAGGTTGCGGCTCTATGGGTGTCTCTTCTATCATTACTTGTAGTTCTATGAAAGCATCTTTGTCTTGTATTAGCGTTAAGCAACTTGAGCTTACTAACCTTTTGTGGGATATTTTTTCTAGAATATGTGATGAAATCATTCAGGCATCTCCCTGACTTCCTCTGATGTCAACAGTTCTTCTAGACCCACAAATTCTGGTCGCATGTCCAAGAATACTTCCTTCTATTTCTGGATGTCGAATGGCACCTTCTTTTGTGCCATGGGTCATGCCTGCGGCTGCAGTTGTTCTCATGGTGTATCCTGATCAGCTTCAGTCGCAACACTTCCTCATGTTACAACAACGACATTCATATCTCTTAGTTCAGCCGCAATCATATGGAAATTCATTTTAGGATTTGGGGTTGATTTCTCCAGAGGGTTAGGTCCTGCAATGGTCCTTGCTTGCCATTTTGCGATCAACTAAGGACATTGCTCCACATTATGGTCCTGTCCCCTATAGTATGAACATGTCTTTGCAGGTTCCAGGACATCTCTAGTATAGTGACATGGTTGTCAATATTTATAGGATGTAACCTGACCTCTCCCTCTACCAAAGCCTCCTCCTCGGCCTCTTCCTCTGAAGTTTCCACCACCCCTTCCCTGAGGGTGTGGTTGATGTGGCGAGTATTGATTTTGCTGGTAGTGCGACTGGTAGTTATTTTGTTGTGCATATGGTTGTTGTGGTGCATACTAAGGCTGATACTAGTTCTGATACTGATTGGGTGGGAACTGCGTAGGCTAATATGACAGTTGTGTTGATTCAGCCTAAGCCTGCCCCTCATTCTTCATCAAGTAGGTATTGACAGTTTTTTCCTTCAGGAGCTGGTATGATCTGCAATCTTTATCTTCATTCCCTATTTACTTCAAGAATTTACAAAATAGGTTTGCTAGGGTACTTACAACCTTTTTCAAGTATAAACACTCTTCGTCGCGATGCCCTCTAGACTGGAATATGCGGCACCAGGCTAGTCCATGGCCATTTAATGGGTTTGGTGCACCAGATGAGACATAATTCATGAAGGTCGAATAATTATGCTTGGTGTGTCTATCCATTCTACATTTTGTGTAACATAAATCTTCTTGTGCTTCCTTTCCTTTCTTGATGTCCTGCAGTTGTATCGTCAGGTTAGCCAACTGCAACTGAATTTGCACCATTCCTACGACACCGTTTCTAATTGGCGAGGCTTCTAGATTCATTTCCAACTTTAGCGCTTCTGTCTGTGACTCAATCTTTTGTTGCATTAATGGACCTTGGATGTGTGGTAATAGGGAAGCAATAAAACAGTCTTTATGCTGTACATTTGACATTTGGAAGATTACTTTGGCTGTCAAAGTTTTAAACTGTTGGTCAAAATCCCATACAATTTCTTCCAATGCTTGTTCTATCTCCTTGATATCAGTAATGCACTGTGACTCAGATTTAGGTTTTCTGAACTCAGAAATCATTGCGACTCGTATTTCTTCAAGATTCTTCTGTGGGGTTCTATTCTGTGTGGCATAGAACTTCATAAACTAGTCCAATGCACGACCCCTCAGAGTCATGATCATCTGCGTCTTTCTTATGTTCATGTTATGGACTAAACAAACCATCCAAATAGCTTCATAGAGGAACCAATGCTGTTATATATCTTCTGCTCCATTCGAATTGAATGTGGGTAACCAAATATCTGCCCTAGCCATTGAGTTGGAATAGACGTTTTTTGGTAAGGGTTTCAAAGGAGGTGTACCCTCTTACGCACTAGTCGCAGTACTAGCACTGTCAGTATTAAAAGTCCTTTCTAGGGACGAGACTCTATATCTTACCTCTGGTGATACTCCTGTTGTGATTTAGTTGTGTCTTGACCTTGGTGTCTCTGTAGAGTCTTTAGATTCCTCTGGTCCTTCCAAAATCGGGCTACAGTCCTCCTCTTCATCATAAGATCCTTCATCTACCTACGACTAAAGTTTGTGTTTAGTATCTTTGAACAAACTAGGGATCCATCGACCTCCTTATGTCTTTCTTCGCTTCCCTGATCTGAATCTCCTTCCACTCCTTAGCAATCCAACTTCTAGTTCAGGTTCTGTACTTCCTGGGAACATCTCAACTCATCATTTCCCATTTTCTTGACAGGTTTTTTGTGACATAACCTTCTTACTGGGTATGAGACTCAACTATTCAACTACAAGATACCCTTCTCATAGATGAGCAGGTTGATCCATGTACTGATGGATAGCAAATATCTTCTTTGGTGTCCTTGGAAAAAAATTATTTCACCCTCACTATATGAGGTTATGGCCTTTACTGCAGACTCGGTAATGTATCCTTGCAAAATACTGTCAGCCAAAAATTCAACAACTCTAGAGATGGTGTTACTTACACTGGTTACCTCATGAACCAACTAATCACTCCATTCTACGAATTCTCTTCTCTGGAAATTCATCTACCTCCTTTCCAATCTTGACAACCACTCATGCAGTATAACGGGGAAATTTGCAAAGAAGATCTCGTAAATATCAGGAATATATATATTCGTCCACCCAGTTTTTTGTGCTAAACCATGATTCTATTCTCTCCTCTTGCGCGATGGTATCATTTTAGACTCCAGCCAGTCCTCTACCTCGTTATTTGTCAGATGCCAAAACATTTCCCATGACTCAAATGATTAAATATCCTGGCAATGGAACCATATGTTGGTCTCTTTCTCTTCCTTGTCTTGACCCACGGTTCAATAACAACACAATAGCAGCAAGACACCATAAGACATCATCCCAACATAGCAATCTCAGTTGGAAACTCCTGTGAGGTTGGCATAGTCTCACCTGAGATATATTTATGGGTAATTGCCAAAACCATGTTTTCACAGTTGGTGAGGGATTATAGTCCCTTAACACACAACCAAGGTGCTTAACAAAGGTGATAGGATGATGGAGTCTGTCACTGCGCTACCGGGGCACAACTATATGTCAGTGTGCATGCGACACAACCCTGTCCTTAACCTCAACAACTGCCGCAAGTTGAGGGACGCAGTTGATTCCCTGCACTTGACAAATAGTGCATGAATTATAGTTTAACTTAGCAGTTTAACCATGAAATCATACATAAAATTCCAATAATGCTTTAAACATCCATTCATTCACTGATAAATAAGATGGTGTCATACATTCAACAGTAACTCATCAATATACAGTAAGAAAATACTTGATATTCACATAAACATTCAACATTAGTCAATCATTCAACACAGGAAATAACGTGGAAACCCATCTAGGAAAAACCACCAAGGTGCTCTTCATCTGGCATGAGAAATTGTGTATAGCACCTTGCAGTCTGCGATCTACAGACTATTCTTAATATATGTCTTTCTGACTCAATATTCTTGCTCTCATGCTCTCTGGTTTATTCTTCTATATACTCCTACTGATCAACACACAACCTAGATCAACTCTTCTACCTCTACTATCTGCGCACTCAACTGTAGATTACTTCTACTACTAGCGTTCTACGCACATAGCTGCAAGATCCATGGCTCAACAACCTTCTACTACTACCAGACTCTTCTTTGATTCTTCTTTCCTACCAACCCTAACTTCCTTAACAAAATTGAGTGACTTAGCGAATGAAAAACAATAAAAAACCCTTATACAGAGTGGGTTCTTCCTATTTATAACTTTTACAAGACCACGCAGGGTCGACTACATACTACTCATATGTTACAGGTCGTAATCAGCCATAAAAAATGGTTACAAGCTGTCATAGATTGACACAAGGCGCTATCGTCCTGACTTACATATAGTCCTTCATACGTGTGCTGTCTACTGGCTTACACTGACTTTAGCAGCCATGATCTTCTTGACCTGTCGCTTTCTAACCATTACCCATTTGCACTCCTGCAAGCTCACTTTCCCTCCATCATGTGCATGTTCTACCTTTCTGCACCAATCCCTTTGCTTCCTTCCTGAACCACTTTCCCCTTCTGTTGCATGCACACTTTTCCTTCTCTTACTTGCACGTTAGATTCTTCCTTGTGCACTTTTCTTGGCCCAACAAATTATCTCAGAATCACCAAATATTTTTGAATTTTTAACTTTAAGATCGATGGCATTTTTCAAGCCCTGGACTAGAGCTTCATATTCAGTGGTGTTATTCGTGCATTCAAACTCTAGTCGACAAGAGAGAAAATGTTTGTTCCTTTCAGAATCAATAAGGACACACCCTAATCCTGATCCCTCTTGAGTTTTGGAACCATCAAAATACAAAACCAAAATATATCTTCTAAATTTATAGGATTAGTGTTACTTTCTAAGTTAGAAACTAAATTAACTATATTACATTCAATATTATCAGTCCGTGAAAACTGAAGGATCTCGAACTGTGTGTTTGACTCATTATTGGCTTCTTCCATTTGATAATTTCCAGGCTCCATCTCTATAAAGTAATTTCCTAAAACTGAATGTGAGAAATTTATAGGTTCTTTTTTTTCTTCCAATTGAGTCACATTGTGCTTCATGTGTGCTTCCCTCATCACCTTGATCCAATTCTGACTGTTCTTATAGGGCAGCCACAAGTGTGACCAATCAATTGCAAAGTATCCATTGAGTTTTGCACACCAGTCCTTGCTCAAAATAAAACCATATGCCTCTGGTATATTTACCACCATGATGTTTATAAATTGGTAGACCCTTTCATCTGCAAATAACCAAATCAGCACATTCTTCATTTCTCCTACTACCTTGACTACTGATCTATCCAACTAAATGATCTTACATGAATAGGGTGTAGGTTAACCATTTATCTTTCTACAAACTAAAAGAGGCATGACATTAGAGGAAGCTCCAGAATGTACCAAACAATTATGCACATTAAGGTTGAAAATCTCAAAAGATAGTAAAAATGGCAGAGTTTGAGATTTGGACTTCCCTCCAATGCTAGATTCATTGGTTTCTTTATCTGATTGAATGTCATCTTGGGGTCTACTGGGTTGTGGATCAAAAACCTCCAGGCTCTTCTTTCTTTGTTAATGTAGGTTACACATTTCAAATAAGGAAATATTTTCTTGATGTCCTATATTATGTCATATCCCATGTTGTAGTCCATTGAACCTTTCTTATTGTTTTCTTCCTTACTCTTTAATATCTTCATAGGCTTACTAACTACTGTAACTTTATATTTTGTGATGACCATATCAGGATTATGTGGTGTTTGGGTATTACTACTATTCTTCTTCATACTTTCTTGTATCCTCCTAATCTTAGGCAGTAATAGGCTCTCATATATTATTGTTCCTTTTCTTCTAGTTGTGTCATTAATTGCTAAAAGTTGAATTTCTTCGATAGGTTCCTCTTTGTCCAACCCAAGTGTAGGTGCACAATCGCACAAGACCATGGTTGTTTCATGCAATTCTTCTGGTTCATTTGTCTTTTCTTCTTCCACCACAGAATCTATTATTTGAGTGTCTAATATTTGATTCATAACTAAAGTCATTGAGTTAATCCATTGTGGGCAACTTTTTTCAGATTAAGGTTCTTGATTAAAAGTGCAGAAATAATCCATTCCTACCTCATTAAAATTTAAAACAGAAGAACTATACACATGTGGTTGGTATGTTCCGCCTTCCTCTCTTTTATTGAAATAAGGTTTGAACTATTTTTTGGATGAACCGACTTCTTTATCCTTTTCTAGATTGAAAATCTTGTTTGATAACTTTTGTACCATTTTAGCCACGTTTTCTAATTCAGTCGAATGTTCTTCCTTAGGTCTTGTTAACAACAAATGTTTTTTACCACTGAAAGTCTTTATCTCGAGTCCTACAGAATGTTTGTTTATGCTTTCAATTTCAGCCTCTACTTTATTTGCTTCTTCATAAGTTTCTACCAAAGAAGGATTTACTGACCTCTTAACAAACATTGCTATGCTGGGGCAAAGTGCTGAAGTGTAGTATTCTATTAAAGTTTCTTTAGCCGGTTTTATTGTAGCACTGAAATTATTTAAATGGGCAGCAAACCTCTGATTAAAATATTGCACCTTTTATTTCTTGTCCATCCTTAGGGTTAACAATTCTTTCATGAGGGTGGCTACCAAACTTTCCTTTAAACACCCTTACAAAAGTATCCCAATATAGTATCGAATTTGATTGTAAACCAAAATACCAAGCATATGCCTTAGCTTCAAAGGTATGTGGAAAAAGTATGCATACCACATTTTCATGCTCGACGGCTAAAAGTTCCAAAGCCAAATAAAAACTTTGCAGGTGGTCATCCATAGAAACTTGGGTAATTCCTTTTCAACATTCTGAGGCAAAGCATGTAAAGGAGCTGTTAGAATAACCAACCCATAGTTACCTACCTTAGACATTAATTAAATCATTTTTGTCTTATTACCTAGTCTCCTAGATTCCACTCTATGCTAGTTTCCTTCTACATGTCATAGAAGTCAACACTTGCTAAAACTGAGTCATGGAGCACTTGGGAAACCTCCTAGAAACTATATTTAGCATGTATTCTTTATTCCAGATCCTCCAAAGTGCATATCTGCTTTTTCTGTAAAGCTGCCTGTTTTATTGAGAATTAAGGCAAAAGGGAAAGCTAGACTAGGTGTAGTTGACTTGTTTTTTGCCCACATCATCCTCCATCCTTTTCTCCTAATAAAAGCATGTATCAGTTTTCTTTCCATCCCTTATTAGCTTTCCTACTTGACTTTGCCAATTCGTGAGAATCCTAGTGGATTTGGAAACTACTTTATGCACCTATGGGGGATTTGACTAGATTTAGTAAGCCTAATTTTTGACTATTTTGGGCATCCTTATGCATTCGAATCTCTCATGTAATTATATATTGCAGTAGCCTATTACTTCACAAGGTTGTATATTGTACACTTATTCAATACAGATTAGTGTTATGCTCCAATTTTAGTCTCCTTTGATGTTAATTTTGCATGTTTGATTAGAAATTTTGTGAATGTAATTTTTCTATCACTTGGGTTCAATTTACACATGGTATCAGATCCTTTGTAGATTGATTTCTCTCCTTCCATATTGCTATTGTAGGTTCGACATCTTGACTGGGAGCATATTTTGCTAACTAAAGGGCACAATTTCTGAGCTATGGACCAATCTCAGAATATCATCTTGACTCCATTTAATTTCTTTGAATGGAAAGTTGAGATGGAGATATTGTTGAGAGCGAAATATCTCTACAGGGTTACTATGGAAACTAAGGTGGATCCCAATGTAGTTGCAAAGAAAATAAAATGGCACAACAGGAGGGATGAGGCCTATGGTCTTTTGTGTCTAAGCATTTCAAGAGACCTCCTCTTCCATATTGATGGCTTGACATCACCTAATGAAGTGTGGGAGAAGCTTGTAGATATTTTTGGTAAGATAGATGAGATGAGAGGACATGGAATCGAGAATGAGCTGATCTCCTTGATTCCCAGCAGCTTCGAATCCTTGCAACTCTATTTTTCCAAGTTCAAAGCCCTTGTTTTGCAGCTAAAATAGTGTGGGATTGAAAAGAAGGAGGAGCAACTAGTTTTGACCATACTCTTGAGGCTTGGCCCTAACTATTCAGTGTTTGTTTCAACCTTCCATGCCACCAAATTAACAGCTCGATCTTGGAAGATGCCTAAGCTTGCAGAGTTCATGGAATCCCTCACATAGGAACAAGATAAGTTGGTGATGATGGGAACCATCAAACCTTCCAAATACCAAGTTTTGGTTTCTGGAGATTCAAGGGTGGATTCAAAACGCAAGAAAAAAGCTAAAAATCCACTTGAGAAAAAGAGAGACAAGAAAAAGTCTCAAGAGGAGCCCCAAGGCTCCAGGAAGAACTTCTAGAAGAAGAAGAACAAAGGAGAAATGAGCAAGTGCACATACTGCAGTAAGGGATATCATCCTGAAAGCTCTTGTATGAAGAAGCAAATTAACATGTTGACCCAACTCCTGGAGAAGAATAACATCTCCCTTCCTAATTGCTCAAAGAAGAGGGAAGGAGGATCAAATTCAGAGGACATAAAGAGAGTACATGCTTTGGTTGCTAGCACATCAAGCTCACCTAGCTTCATCATAGACTCTAGAGATTCTAGACATATGGTTTCAACAAAAGAGGCATTCTACTCTCTTGACATGTCAAAAGGTCCACCAATAGTTTTGGGAGATGACTCTCTCATTGATAGTTTGGGGAAAGGAAGGATTGATCTTGACCATGGTAAGTTCAATAGTGTGTTGTATGTTCCAGGTCTTGCCTCTAATCTCTTTTCAGTGTATTATATGACTCACACAAGGTCTCCAAAGAAGGTCATATTCTCTCCTGATGATGTTGAAATCACAGAGATTTCGAATGGTAAATTCATAGAAAAAGGTGTTGTTGATCACACTTTGAAGGTATACATGTTTTCCCATTTTCTACCCTACTCAAACCCCTCTGCTCTTCTGATTCATGCTAATGAGGCAAGCAAGATTTGGCATGAAATATTTGGCCATCTTAAATACAAGTATATTTCTAATTTGAGTGAAAAATATATGGTCATAGGGTTACCAAAGATCAAGTTTTCCAAGGGATTCTGTCAAGGTTGTATCCTAGAGCACAAATTTGAGAGAGCTAGTCATGAGAGAACCTATGCACCTCTTGAGTTGATCCATAGTTACATTTCTAGTCCATTTCCTCATATGTCAATGATTCAAGACAAATATGCACTGACATTCATAGATGACTTTTCTAGGTATTGTTGGGTTCTCTTCCTAAAGCATAAGTCTGAAGTTTTTGACCTCTTCAAAGTTTTTAAATCCTTGGTTGAAAACCAGTCTGGGAGGAAACTCAAGATCCTAAGATATGACAATGGTGGTGAGTATGTCAAGTCTGAGTTCATTTAGTATTGTAAAGATGCAGGTATTCAGATGCAGCATTCCATCCCTTACACACCACAACAAAATGGTGTTGCTGAGAGAAAGAACATGTGACTAAAGGAGATGGCAACCTGTATGATGGAGGCTAAGACTTTGCCACCAAAGTTTTGGGCTGAGGCTATAAATTGTGAATCCTACATCCAGAATAGGGTTCCTCATAAGCAGCTCGATGGTATGACTCCTTTCGAAGCTTGGAGTGGGCACAAGCTAGATGTGACCCATTTCAGGATTTTTGGCTCAAAGGCTTGGGCTAGAATTCCAACTGAAAAGAGAAAGGATTTGCATCTCCAAAGAAAAGAGTGCCTATTTGTTGGGTATTCTAAAGATTCAAAAGGGTACAATCTTATCAACTTTATCACTAACAAATCTTTCATTGAAAGAAGTGTTCAGTTCCAAGAAGAGCCTTTAGTAGCAGTTGAAGTTGGAGAGTCTTCTTTACCACCAGATCGATTGATTGTAAAAGGAGAGACTAATGAGTTTTATGATTCTGATATGTCTGATAATGACGATTTTATTGCATATCCTAATAGTCATACAAGACCAAAATGGGCAGCAAAGACCATTCATGCAGCTGGGAAACTAGCTGAAAATCCTAGTGACACTAGGAGGAGTAGATCTCAGTTTGAGAGTGCCCTGTGTATGAAATATCCCTTATTTGATGAGAAGTGCTATCTGATGGTTGAATCAGATCCATAGACATATGAATATGCAGCACATGATCCAATATGGAAAACAACCATGAAATAAGAATTCAGCTCGCTCCAGAAGAACAACACTTAGGAACTGTTTGATATTCCCTCAAGGAGGAAGCTAGTCCAATGTAAGTGGGTCTTCAAGACTAAGTTTGCTGCTGATGGTTCACCTTTGAAATATAAGGAAATATTGGTAGCCAAGGGCTACTCACAAGTACATGGTATTGACTACAATGAAACCTTTGCACCAGTGGCAAAGATGGACTCCATAAGGCTAGCTTTAGCCATTGCAGCTTCGAAGCAGTGCGAGGTACATCACATGGATGTGAAATGTGCTTTACTAAATGGAGATCTCAATGAAGAGATTTAAATGCAGAAAACTAAAGGGTTTGTTTCTAATCCATATTTTGTGTGCAGGTTAAATAAATCATTGTATGGGCTCAAGCAAGCCCCCAGGGCTTGGTATGCCAAGATTGATGGCTTTCTGCTGTCATTGAGTTTTGTTCGATGCAAGTCTAATCCTAATGTTTATTTGAAGATCATTAATGGTTCTTTTATGATTATTTTCTTGTATGTGTATGACCTTCTAATTACATGAAGTTCAAAGAAAGAGATTGGCTCCTTGAAGGATGCAATGAACCATGCATTTTCTATGACTAATTTGGGATTGTTGAGCCAATTCTTGGGTCTCGAAATTTCTCAATCCCAACATGGAATCAAAGTACATCAGTCCAAGTATGCCTTAGATTTTCTGAACAAGTTCAACATGAAATATTGCAAGCCAAGAAAGACTCCCTTCCTTTCAGGAGTTAAGCTTGAAGAAGCAGGTTCTTCTCCTATGGTAAATAATACACTGTATAGGCAGTTGATTGGGTGTTTGCTTTATCTTACACACACTCAACCTGATCTATATTATGTAGTTAGTGTTTCTTCAATATACATGGATCAGCCTTATGAGATCCATTGGAGAGCAGCCAAAAGGATCCTTAACTTTGTTCAAGGAACAAGAACTCATGGGATCTTCTACAAAGCTAAATCTGATCTCGCTTTGATTGGGTTTGCTGACAGTGATTGGGTAGGTGAAAACATAGATCGAAATTCAACATCAGGTTATGTGCTCATGCTTGTATAAGGACTAATCAGCTGGTCAAGCAAGAATCAGAGTGCCATAGCACTCTCATCTACAGAAGCAGAGTACAGAGGAGTTGTAAATGCAACAACTCAATGTTTGTGGTTGCAGGGAATTCCTGGAGAGTGTGGCTTCGAATCATAGTTTTCAACTATTATCTACTGTGATAATCAGAGTACCATTTGAATCTGCAATGATCCAGTTCATAGACAGTGAACCAAACACATTGAGATCCATATGCACTACATCAGACAGCTTGTGCATGATGGAACCATTCATCTACTCTTCTGTGCATCTTCAGAACAAGTACCAGAGATATTCATCAAAGTTTTTTGTGAGAAGACATTCAGCAATCTCAAATCACTGTTCTGGTCGAGGAAGAGGCTCTGTTGGCTCCTTTGCTAGTTCGGTTGGTTTGTCGGGAGGACCTGCAGAAGTGGAAGGTAGGTCAGAGGTCGAAGGTGTGTGGGTCGGAAGAGTTGGTTCAGTGGTCGGGGGTTTTTCGGATTGGGGATGTGGTATGTCCACCTCCGGCTGTGGGGATGATGGTGGTCTCGGCTGTGAATCAGGTGGGGGTGGAGGTGGTGGAGATGACGGTGGTGGGGGTGGTGATGGTGCGGAGGAAAGGTATCCGGATCCTGGGGGTGATGGAGAATGGTGTTGGGCACTTTGGCCGGAAGATAGAACGTCTTCTTCCGGTGGGACTTGGTAATCGGTGAAAGTCTGTTCGTGTCCCGCAATGTCACCATCGTCATGTACCCTTGTAAAGACAGTTGTTTGGTGGGCGTATGTTTTGTCGCTTGCTTTAAGGGGAGTTGTTGTCTTGATTGTCTGCGCTGTTTTGAACAGGGCAGGCAATGTTGCAAAGAAAGCTCGAAGCTCCTGGTCTGAGCTTTCCCTGGCTCTGAGTGCCTCAGGGATGACTCTTGCAATGTCTTCAGGGGATAGGTCGGCCTGCTGCACTGGTGGTTTCTCTTCAACTATTTTAGTCGGAGATGGACGAGGAGGAGTCGTCACCAGGTCGACCACATCTTCGGACAGTGGTGTTGTTTTGGCCTTCTTCGGCCGACCTTCGGGCGCTCCTGCTTCGACAAACCATTGAAACTGGGTTTCAACAGTTACCTTATTTGCTCTGGCATCCTCGACAATATCAAGTGCTGAGGCTGCCAGTTCGTCTTCGTCATCTGTGGAGTCAGCAAGGACCAGCTTGCGCTTACCTTTGCCTTGCTGTCGTTTTTGCAGTTTGAGGTTCCTTCTGGCAGTGGCGATCTCCTTTGCCAGTTTCTTGAGAATGCCCTTAGACACAGCATACTCAGGATTGTCTTCCTCGACTTCTCCTGTCAGAGTCTGAGCCGGGTCGACCGTCTGAGTAGCCGGGGGAGCTGTTTGTTGTACCGGTTGTTGCGCTGGTGGTGGTGTCTGGTGTTGCTCGGTCGGCGGGTCCACGACTGGTGCGGTCGGGTGCTTCACTATTAAGTGCACCCGACCAGGAGTGCCACTTGGAGTATCTTCCGTCACAAAGGTGCTAATGTACAAGTGCAGCTCGTAATCTTCTTCCTTCTCCTGGTCAGTCAGAGGTTCGACTATAGAGAAGTCGATCTGTGTTGCAGCCTCCAGGATTTGAATTTTGGTTCTTGTCTGCCGAGACAACTCCCGAAAGATCTGCTCGACTGTGGGGTAGTAGTCGAGGTCCCTGGCGTTAGAATCCTGAGTGTTGGACGACCATACGGATGTATGGTCGAGCTCCAGTTGTATGTGTGAGTCGGCTGGGAGGTGTCGTCGGATGTTCTGGGGCACCCTCCACCTTGTCGTGCACAGCTTAAGCTGCTGGAACCAGTTTTTTTTTTTCAATTTTTGTATCGTTTGAGTCGGGCTCCATTAACAAGCTTCCGAAATACCAGGCCTTGAAGTGTTTTTAGTCGAACCCACCCATTAGGATGTATTTCTTCGACAACATAAGGTCCCATCCACTCTGTGTGAAGTTTCTTAGGCTTGCCTTTGACTTGACTGTTATACAGTAGGGCAAGGTCACCGACTGACAGATTTTTGTTTTTGATATTACAGTCATGCCAAGCTTTCTGTTGTTGTTTTTGTATCTCTTGGTGCTGGATGGCCATGAGTCGGTGTTCTTCCAATTTATTAAGTTGAAGTAGTCGATCTTTCCTGGCCTGTTCGACGTCGACATGTAATATCTGTGCAACTATAGGTGCCTGTTGTCTGAAGTGTAGAGGGACGACTGCTTCTTGTCCATATACCAGTCTAAAGGGGGTTTGATCAGTCGACCGTTTGTAGGCTGTTCTATATGCCCATAAAACTGCAGGAATCTTGTCATCCCAATTATCTTTGTCAGCACTGCATATTTTAGTCAGTCCTTTTGTCAGGGTTTTATTGAAGGATTCAATTGCACCATTCGACTGAGGGTGGTAGGCTGTACTCCGTCGGTGGTCGATGTGAAACTGGTCGGTTAGATGTTTGATAGTTTTATTGACAAAGTGTGATCCTTGGTCGCTGATCAGAGTGAGTGGACATCCAAATCGAGTAATAATATTTTCATAAATAAATTTAGCGGCTACTTCACTTGAACAGGTCTCGACAGGTTCTGCTTCTGCCCATTTAGTAACATATTCGACTGCAGTGATAATATACCTTGCACCTGATCGTCGGGCTGGGACAGGGAATGGTCCTATGAAGTCGATAGCCCAAATTTCAAATGTAAGACTAGGGTTGACAGAGATCAAGGGCATTTCTGTACTCGGCAGTGGTCGACCAAGGCGTTGGCATCTGTCACATCGACTAACAAAGGTTTTACAATCCTTGTGAAGCGTCGGCCACCATAATCCAGACTGTTGAATTTTCTTAGCAGTTGTGTCGGCCTGAAAGTGTCCTCCTGCTGGTGTGTAGTGTGCTTCGTGCATGATTTGCTCTCGTTCATGGGCAAGGACACATCTTCGAAGAACGTAATCTAACCCCATTTTGTATAGAAATCCGTTGATGAGGCTGTAGGGGGCAGCCTTCATAGCTAAGATTTGCTTCTTTTTAGTGTTCAGACCTTCTGGGGCCTGACCTGTTTCTAGGAACTGAGCAATTTCCTCCAGTTCTTCTGGTATGGCTTCTATACGAAATAGATGTGCATCTGGTAGGTCGTCGTCGATTCCAGTCGGTTCCTCTCCCGTGTCAGGT
>LPNX010507043.1:740229-824162 GCA_001517045.1 Pseudotsuga menziesii | reverse complement strand
TTGACAGTCGCAGAAGCAAAAGCCCGATTTTTCACTGAAACTCACGAAAAATTTGTCGAATCCGTGCCCCACCTACTGAAGCAGCTTTTGGATGAGAAATCCGGACGACGCGAAAGAAGCACAGTTACTCCAGAAACTGATCCGAGGAGGACGTACGAATCTCTCGGAGTGGTTCGAAAAGATAGCCGACGACTTCTGCGAGGAACAAGCCGTCGAAGACAGGACTTCTGTGGAAACCGTCCGACAGAAATTTTTCACAGAATTTACTGATCAATTCTTGTGTTCCTTGCCAGCTTTACTGTTCAAGTTTTTAATAGAGAAAGGAGTCGGGCACATTGTTGAACCTCGACCTCTATTACTAGACCCACCCTCAAACACTAATTGGGCGGAGAAGCAAAAGCAGTGGGAAAAATTCATTGCTGAAAGGGAGTGGGAATACTTCCTGAGTAAGTAGTCACTATCCGAGCTTTCTAAAAAGCGTCGGGTAGGCTATGGGGGGGTAGCTGGTCGTGTGTCGGACCTAGAGCATAGTGGATCCTAGTCGACCAGAGTCGTCGTCGCCAGTAATGCAGAATCGACCGAAGAGGAACTGAAGTCATAGTATTGTACTACAGTATGTCGGACATTAAGAGAATCGAAAGGGATGAAAGACAGAAGAAAAGGGAAGCCAGAAGAGAAAGGGCCGCAGAGCTGCAGCAAAACCCTAGGGAGACCGACCATGATGAAGTACCGCCAGAGTCGGGTCATGACCGACGCACAGAAGGCGAAGAAGACGAAGCGGCGTCCCCTGGAGATGACGAAATGTGGATAGAGCAGCCAGAAGCTCTCCAACTAATTGTTCCCGATGAAGGAGTAACCCTTTCCACAGTAAGTCCGCGTACCAGAATACAAACTATTATTGAAGATGACCTTCGACTACGAGCTGGTGACATTACGCTCTGGAGCCGACTAGGCGATGAACCATACCCGGGTCGACATCTTGTCATACGTCGATCGATCGAAGGAAATTGGGTGACCTTTCAAACGGCACCTTCCTTTTGTAGTATCCACTTGCTCCTGCCGACACATGAAGGAGCACCCCCCCTGCCACACACAACTTCAGAAGATACACAAGAGTCAGACTTGAGCACGCAAAGTGACAGTGGGTCAATAAGAAGACAAATTATCAACAATCCGTTCTTCGACAAGACAGAGTCGACACCCGACGGGAGCACAAGCTCCATCGACCAAAACCCCATCGTCACCCCGACAGATTCGTCCGACTCAACAACCCCACCTCTTACAACACCAACTCCCCCACCCCCTCCACCTCCTCCTCCGACATCATCAGAAAGTAGTGACAGTGACTCCGACATGGGTCACGGATCTTCTCAGATTCCCCTTTATGAGGGTGACGAAGACCCCAGATGACACTGGTTTGTTTGCGAGTCGATATGGGAGGCTAATAAAGTAACAGAAGAGGACCGACAGATAGCCCAGTTCGCAGGAGCCCTTCGGAAAATAGCTCTCACATGGTACATGACCTTTCCTGAAAGGCAGCCTAGAGCAACAAAATCAGAGATCAAAACGCAATTCCTCTCCTTCTTAAAGACTCCCGATGCTAAACACCTGGCGGCCAAGAAGCTGAAGACGACCCACCAGAAGCCAGGAGAAACAGTCCACGATTATGATAAAAGATGGAAGGAACTGAACTGCGTTCTTGAGTGGCTCAACAGCCTAATATACAGGTTACAAACAGTTACAATCATAACTACCTGTCGGTTCACCGAACCGACACGACTATTAGTTAACAGACTAACTACTATGTTTACTCAGCCGACCGACGTAGTCGGTCTCTCGACTTAGTCGGCTGATCGACTAAGTCGGTCTTCGTTCAAGTCGACTTATGTCGACTTGCTCCTTCTACAGGGTACATTTCTAGCCATGATTCTATGAGGAGTTGGTGGTGGAGACTGAACCAATAATTGAAATGGAGACTGGAAAACAAGGGAATTCGGCCCCAAATTATCAAGTGGTTGAACAATATCATGAATAGATAAGTTTAACAACTCTTCCAAATTTCCCATCAAGATGGAATCTTCAGTGTAAGTAGGTATTCTTCTGGGAGCCCTCCTTCTCGGTAATTCAGGGATTGTCTATAATCCTCCAAGATTATTTACATAAGACCTTGTATGTATCCTTAGGTGGTTAAATAATTCAAAAGGAACATGATAGAGGTGTTCCACAACTTCTACTTCAGGGTCTACTCTTTCTTCGGAAATGAAATCTTCGGGAAAACTAGTTTTAGAGTTATCACCAGTGGAATAGTTTTGTGTAAACATAATTATTCTTCCAGCCATGCACTGGTGGTCCTCCTTTTATTGCAAAAAATGTTGATGCCTAGAAAATCCCAGGTACCAATAGTAGGGATTCTCCCCAATAACCGTTCCTAATTAGATCGTTTATTGTTTGGAATGGGGAATCCGTTCGGTTAGCCGCCCGGTTACCGTAGAATTAAAATAACATTTTAATTCTGTTTTACCGATTGCGGCCCAGTCCACCATTTATGTAATTTTATATTTATGAATGAAATGCAAGATCCTAAGCTAAATACAAGTGACCAGTGAGTAAGAGCCTCACTATAGATGCACACATTCTTACCTCCCGTCTTACCACTCTTGCCTCACAATCACTTCTACGAAAGCAAAAGAAACATCTAATCTATTCTAATCTACTCTAACTAACCTATCCCCAGGGGTGAAAAGATTAATTAACTGAGTAATGTACTGTAAATGATGCTTAGTGGAATTTGATAGGTATCTGTCAAACTCTACATACATAATTATAGCAATAAAAGATAAACAAAGGTAGCTATGTTTAATTACCACATTCATTACTCATTCACATGTACAAGATTTTGAATGGAAAGAAAAATCATTCATAAAATTGCAGAAGTAATTCAACAAGTTAGAATGATATCACAGTTGTATAATATGCTAAAACATAAATAGTCCATCATTCGACAATCTACACAATCCATTTGGAACTCGTACAGTCTTTCCTCCATCAAAACTTGATTCTCTTTATTTATAAAAGAAGTAGTTCTCATACAAATAGCTTCAACATATGTGCGCTAGAAAAATTCCTCTATTATACTATTCAATCCTCTATTTATACATTTTACAAGTGACTTTTGAGTTACCCCAGCCTTTTAGGCTTCCTTGACTCTTGAATTACAAAATTTTGTCCTCTAGTGACGTGCACTAGGAAAATACAAATAAAAATAGATAATCTGCAAAAAGTGCCACATGTACATAAGACAAAAATTAGGAGGGCCTAGCTGACCCTACAATGAAATCCTTCTATGCAACAACTTCTATAGAAATGGTCTTGAAGTCCATATGCTCTAACAATCTGATTGTTACTTCATGTATGTCCAACTCTGACTTTATCTCTGCTACTCTGGGGGGGATTACCCTGAGCTGGTTTTCAAGTAGGAAATTATTGATCACGACTTATGCAACCAAACTCTTTACCACTTTATCAGTAATGCCTTTAACTTGTTGTATCCTAAGCTCATCTTCCTGTGACCTATCCTGCAGGTATTTCAAATGTTCCTCATGTTTAGGAAACTTCTGGATTCATTTTTCCGTAGAGGGTTGGCATCTATTGTGTGTTACGATCACCCTCTTATAAAAATCCACACATTTCTCCAACGTTTTTTTGAAACCGACAGTTAATCTTGTAGCATCCTTGCTGCTGAAATCCATGAGTTCGAACTCAATATTCAGGTTCTCAGGAGTCTTTTGTGGCAGATGTGTCGACCATGCTACATTAGTTTTTTTCCAGGTCAATTTCCCCTGAATAATTTCTGCAATCTCTAATGTCATATCCTGAAATTGGTTGATATCACTGACATGTCTCTTGTATTTTGGTTTCTACCTCTTTAATTCTATGAACCTCATCCGCAAGCTTTAATTGTACCTGATATATTTTTCTTTTGATCAGGAGAGCATTCTCTCGGAGGGGGGTGATATCAATTTTCTGCTCATTTATTGTCTTAAACCGAATCTCCAAAGAACTATTTTGTGCCTTCAACTCTGCAACTCGGGCCTTTAACTCCTCTTCTTGTTTATCAGCTGTGGCACTTTGTGTGTCTAGCCCTAAAATCTTACCTTCTAGGTCTTTATTTTATCCATCAATAATCGTGTTTGACAATACCAAGGCCTCCTTTTCTGATTCTGAGACCTAGTAAGCCTCCTGAATCCTCTCGAACTATGAAAGCATAGCCTCATTTTTTCTCTTCATTTCTTGGCCTTCCCCCCTTTTTTTCATCAAAGTGTCCTTGACTCTCACCATATTATCCTTGTATTGTTATACAGTTTCTTTCAATTTATCCACATTATAAGCATTTTCTTGAGCAACTTATACACCAATTAAGGCCATCAGTTGTGGATCTTCGTCGATACGTTTCATGACTGGTATTTCCATAATTGTAGGCACCTCAGGATGGGTTCCTACCTTTAACTTCTTTTCGACCCTTCGAACTATTGCTTTCCTTTTAGGGTCGAAAACAACCTTATCCCCGGATGCAACCGCATTTTTCTTGGACGGGGTGAAAGGTACTAGCACTATGTATGCAAAATGGAGGTAACCTCCTGTTATTATGTCTCCTAAGGTAGAAGGAGGATCTTCAGGATTTTCCTCAGTAGCATCCCTTTCCTGATTATCTCTATCTTACTCCTCTTGCTCTTTTCTACTCAGTTCTTCTACTACATTATCTACCTCTCTCTCTTTTCCATCTAATTCTTTTTTTATCCTCTCCTCTGCTTCACTTTTCCTTTGTTCTTCTTCTCTTTGACTTTGTTCTTCCTCTTCCCTTTTCCTTTGTGCCTCCTCAACTGCTGATTTCTCTGCTTCCTCCACTAATATTTGAGCTTCTTCTTCCTTCTTCCTGGAAGCTTCTTCTTTTAGTTTCTGCTGCTCAACAGTGCTACTGCTACTACCTTTGCCCCCTGCTGTTATACTCTTTTGTCTGAACCACTTGTTTAAAGCAGTCATATTACATGCATTCTTGAAAATTTCTTCATCCTTATCCAAGTAGTTAGAGTATTCAAAATTTTCCTTCACCAGTGCATAGTGTGCAACAACTTTGCTCTGGGAATCGTTCCTATGAAACATTTTCTTACCGAAGTGAAACTCTTCTAGGTCCTTCACAAAATACGGTTCACTTTTAACTTTCAAAACCCTGTAGCTACCGACATAGAAAGGCATGGGTGGGTAGACTGATTTCTTTATGTTAAACAAAAAATTCTTGAATCCATCCAAAAATAACTGTCTTACTGCTTCCTTATGCATAATGTAATCAGTGACATACATAGGAAGCAATGATGGGGATCTAGTTCCCCCATACATCCTCAGATAGGTTTCTTCTTTGTAGAATAAATAGTCTCCATGTTCACTTATCACCTCAAGTGCTCCCTCAGACATACACTTGCATTCTTCAAGAAATATCAAGTGGTAAATTGGCATCAAAAGCTCCTCACATATAAGCTTATAGAAATTGTGATACTTATGGGCCCATAAGATATGATATGCTGTGTAGATGGGGGTCTTGGCATCCTTCCAATTGCAGTTCAATTTCAAGAATGGGTACTAGCATAAGATGCAATCAATTAGATATGATCCCATGTAGAATTCAGATTTCCTTTCAAGCAGTCCTCTCAGTGCAGCGCCTATGCAAGAAGACAAGCCGTTGGCAACAATGTTCGCCCAGTTGAAAATAGTGCCTTGCATAGTCACATGATACATTAGTGGGATCCAACTTATCTTATAAAACTTTCCATTGGCCCTTTCGAATATTCTATTGGGAATCAATGCTACAAGTCTATGAGGAGTGTGCAAGCTGGCAGTTTCATATTCGCCAGAGGATCTTTGTCGAAATGGATTGCCTGCTATCATCATTAGCTTTGCACATTCAATATAGTTTAAACTTAGACTATCTATCCAGTCCTCTGTCATGTTGATTTTTGGAACTGGTAGATTGCATGATTTTGATATGTAAGTAGAAGTGAAAGAGGAAAAACCCTTTCCTTCAATGTTGTATTTGATCATATTATTTACATCCGCTTTAGGTAAAATCCAACCAATCACCTCGGCACAGGGAAAATTTTCAGGTCGTGTAGATACCTTTGTGATCCCATACCTTAAGATGTTTTCATATTGGGGAATATCTTCCAAGCATGCATTAGGGACCTGCTGATCCTTGATCATGGGGTATATTTGTCCGCATTTGAACTCGGGTTTGACTCCAGTGACAACCTTGGTATCTTCATAGATTATCTCTATTCTCGACATAATTTCCAAATATGACTCCTCCTCTGCAACCTTGCCTTTCTTCTTTCCTTTCTTTTCCATGGTACTTTGTGGGGGCTGTGGCTGTGACAAAAAAAATCAACACATAGTTTAGTGGAACTATGGTTAAACCCATGCATTCATGAAAATGAAAAAGTACTGTAAAATCATAAGATATACAAGAAAGATTTAACGAATCATATTTTTCCTGCATTCATGGAGAAATAACTAATATCATTTTTACCAAGTCATCCATCATAAAAAAACTCGAAGCAAGGTTAAACCTGAAAAGAGACGATTAGTTCAAGAGCGGGTTCTATTTGTGGCTTTGGGAGCTCCAACCCTAAATCATCTGGTGTTATAAGAATCACCAAAACACAGCTTCAAAACCAGCGCAAAACCTCCCCTTATTAACCGCAAGAAAAACCAGTCTATGGGGACATTGATATGTCCAACCATCTAGGTCAACTTTGTTAGAATATTTAGACACTTAGGAGTTAGTTAAGATCAACTTTTGTAATATATCCGTTAGGTAAAAGTGTTTTTCTTTAGTATGCATTAGTATGCATTTGTAAATATTCTAATCCGATGGTCACGATATGTTCTAGACATAGAGTGATCCGACGGTTCAACTTCTCTTAGATCATACCTACCATTGATTCATGGCTTAACACTCGATTGGTATATGATCTCTATTTAAAGAGCATAGAGGGTCCTTGGCTAGTTGATCGATTATGAGAAGCTCATATAACTTTATTTCTTTTGCATAATAAATTGCTCCAAGTAGCTATTTGGCTGGGGCCATGGACTGTTTCTCTCTTGAGTGTTTTAACCACGTGACAAACATCGGTGTGTTGATCTGTGATATATTTGTGTGAAGTGGTTACTCAAGGTGTTTGGTCTTTTGGGAGTGCCCTGTGTACCCGAAGATGGTATCAGAGCTTTTATGAAGAGCCACTTTTGGTTTTGATCAAGATCTAGAACCGGTGTTGTCGAAACTTTGAAAGGGTTTCTGGTTCTAGATTTTGTATGCATTTTTGGCCTATGGGAGCTGTTCCATTATGTCTAGAGTGTTGTTTCCATTGGGAAATATTTTTTATTTTGCCGAAAACCGTTTCCGTTTGCTCCAGAAACACCCATTTCGGCAAATCTGAAGGTATAATGTTACAGTGACGGATTTGTTTTTTTGTAAATCTCTCATATTTTATCAGTTTATTATTAGATATTTTTTGTTTTAGTCTCGTACTGTTGCCTTCCCTAACTGCGTATGCTATTTTCTGTGCACCTTGCGCGATCGCAGCGAATCAGAAACAGTAAGGGAAAGTTTTTTTTCTTGTCTTCTTGGCTATGTATGCTCTTTGCCGTGCACCTTGTGTGATCACGGAAAATCAGAAATAGCGAGAAAACTTGAAAACATAGACTTTCTAGGTAAGCTAACCAAGATCTAACCCCATTGTGTGGAAACGTTTTTTTTTGTTTTTGTTTTTCATTTTTTTTTGTGATTTGCAGGAAAAGAAAGCAAGCACAGAGAATGAGAGAGAAGAGTAAAAAAAAAGCCCCCTTACTCTTTCCATATGGGAAAATATATGTGATGAAGCTTGTGGATTGATTGGGATGTCAATCTCTACTGATTTGTGATTCCACATATCTAGAATTGATGAACCTAATCTCGCTTGGGAAAAGTTGGAATCTGTGTTTGGTAAACACAATGAAATTCGGGGTCATCAACTTGAGAATGAGTTGCCTTCCTTGAATCCAAATGATTTTTCATTCATTCAAGACTATTTATCTAAGTATAAAAATATTAGACTATTATGTGCAGAATGCAAGATTAAGAAAGAAGACAAACAATGTATTTATCATATTCTTTCAAAACTTGGACCTACATATTGTGTTTTTGTATCTACATTCTACTCCATGAAAGAATCCTTGACTGCAGCTAGCTATCAAGAGCCTAGTCATGAATCCTTTTGTGATTCCTTAATTAGAGAGCAGTATAAGCTCATTCATCTTGGAATAATTAACAATGCAGATACATATGGGAAATCCTTATTGTCCCAACAGAAAGAAAAGTCCAAGCCTCCCAAGAAACAAAATTTTCGCAATAATAAGCAAAACAACAAGGGTCCCAAACATTCTCAGTCAGCTCCTTCTTTAAAAAATGACAAAGGATCCATGCAAAAAGGAAAGAAGACTGAGCGTCATTGCAATTTTTGTGGGAAATATAATCATGATGAATCTAAGTGTTTTAAGAAGATGGCATCCTTGGAAGAAGCAATGAAGAAGCACCACATCAGCCTAGATTTGTCTTTAGAATCTACCTCTCATGGACATGCCCTTTGTGATTCTGGTTACTCTTATACTCCATCTTCTTCATCTACTTCAATTGAATGGCTCATTGATTCTAGAGCATCTTATCATATGGCTAAGGATAAATCCATCTTTTCTACTATGCATGAATGTAACACCAAACAAATATTTGTTGGTGATGATAGATCTCTAAGTGTTGTAGGATCTGGAACAGTTCCAGTAGAAAATGGTCATTTCAATGATTTACTATGTGTTCCAAAAATTTCTTGCAATTTGCTATCAGTCTATGAAATTACTCATTTAGGTGAAGGTAAAACTGTGATGTTTACACCTCACCAAGTTGTAATCAAGGATTTTAAAAATCCTCAAAATGTCCTTGCTACTAGAACTGTTGATGATATTACTAGGTTGTAAAAATTTATCAACTTTGGGTCGTCACCTTTTCCTTCAGCTTTTGTTGCTCATAGTGATAACTTGAGCAAAATTTGGCATGAGCGATTTGGTCACTTAAATTATCGCTCATTGCAACAACTATGTAAAGACAATATGGTGACCGTTCTTCCACTGGTATCTTGCAAGGATGGTGTTTGTTCCGGTTGTGTACACGAAAAACGTCATCGTGATAGTTTTGACAAATGTGCCTCTTGGCACGCCTTGATTCCCTTGGAGCTTGTGCATAGTGACTTGTGTGGCCCTCTTCCATCTGCTTCCTTTTCTGGTTTCAAATATTTCGCAACTTTCATTCATGACTACTCCAGATGCACTTGGGTTTACTTCCTAAAACTTAAGAGTGAAGTATTTAACATGTTCTTGGCCTACAAGGCCCTTGTTGAAAAACAATTTGGTCATCAAATTATTAAGTTAAGATTTGACAATGGAGGAGATTATGTTAACAACAAGTTCACTACTTTTTGCACTGAACAAGGAATCCAACAACAACACACTGTTCCATATACACCACAACAAAATGGTGTAGCTGAACATAAGAACTGCACTTTAAAAGAAATGGCTAATTGTATGATCCAATCTAAGGGACTAAGTCTTCAATATTGGGCTGAGGCCATAAATATTGTAACTTACATATTTAATCACACACCCACTAAAGTTTTACAAGATATAACACCGGAACCAGATGTAAGTCACTTTCATGTGTTTGGTTGTGAAGCATGGGCTCACATTCTGGATGAAAAATAGAAAGCATTGCAGCCTAAAAGTGAAAAGTGCATATTTGTTGGTTATTCTGAAGATGTAAAAGGTTATAGACTTCTTCAGCCCCATTCACATGATATAATCATTAGAAGAGATGTTAAATTTGATGAAAATATCTTGGCCTGCGAGCCTAACTTAGCAGGTGTGCCATCTTTGGCATGCGAGCCTGATTCAACGATTGTGCCTTCTTCTTCTTCTTCCAACTTCCTTGACAGGTTTCCAACTCCAGTTTCTGATGATGATAGTGAGGATGAAAATCAACCTCTTCCTTCTCATGTTCCTCCAATTGCACCAACCCGAATACTTCCTCGATGGGTCTATTCAACATGTGAAGCAGCTGGTGATCTTGCCGGTGATCCTAGAGATCAATGTCGAACACGTTCTCAGTTTCAGCAAGCCTCTTCTCTTTTGGATCAAGTTTTCGAGAATCATGATCCAGAAAATTTTGCAGAAGCTTCAGGAAATCCAGATTGGGATGCAGCTATGGATGAAGAATATCGTTCCTTAATGGCAAATGATACTTGGGATCTTGTTCCTCTTCCAAAAGGAAGAAAACTTCTCAGATGTAAATGGGTCTATAGAACTAAGTATGCATCATATGGAAGTGTTGAAAGACTTAAGGCAAGGTTAGTTGCCAAAGGTTTTTCTCAAGTTGAAGGGATTGACTACAATGAAGCCTTTGCCCCTGTAGCAAAAATGAACTCCATCCACCTTGTTCTTTCCCTTGCATCCTTACATAACTAGGAAGTCCATCAAATGGATGTCAAGTATACCTTCTTACATGGTGATTTAGATGAGGAAATTTACATGGAACAACCTCCTAGATATGTTTAGAATAACTCTAGCCTTGTTTGTCTCCTTAAGAAATCCTTATATGACCTTAAGCAAGCTCCTAGAGCTTGGTATGCCAGAATGGATAGCTTTCTCCTTGACACTGGTTTTTCTAGATCCCATTCTGACCCCAATGTCTATACCAAGAAATTAAGAAACCATCTCATCATACTTGTTCTTTATGTTGATGATCTTATTCTTACTGGTAGTGACCCTAAACTTATAACCCATGTGAAATCCATTCTTAAGCAAAATATTGAAATGTCAGACTTAGGACATTTTATTTTCTTGGTCTCCAAGTCTTGCAAACCAAAGAAGGAATATTTCTTTCCCAGTCTAAGTATGCTTTTGACCTTCTTCGTCACTTCCACATGGAAGATTATAAACCAGACCCTTCTCCCTTTCATTCTGGAGTCAAACTTTCTGCCACTTGTACCTCCCCTGAAGTAGATGCCACCTTGTATCGTCAGCTTGTTGGTAGTCTGTTATACTTGACTCATTCCTGTCCTGACCTTTCCTTTGCCGTTGGTCGTGTTTCCCGTTATATGCAAAATCCTCATGAAAGTCATTAGAAAGCAGCAAAAAGAAGACTTCGATATATTCAAGGTACAATTCAGTTTGGGATTCATTACAGTACAGGGGGGGGAACCTTTGTTGGTTGGTTTCACTAATTCAGATTGGGCCGGCAATCTTGATGATCGAAAGTCTACTGCAGTTTATGTTTTTAGTCTGGGATCTGGACCTATCACTTGGGCTTGTAAGAAACAACAAGCTCTTGCTCTTTCTTCAGCAGAAGTAGAATATCGAGCCGCAGTTAGTGCCAGTCAGGAATATTTATGGCTTCAATAGATCCTTTCGGAGTTTGGATTCGAGCAGCAGCAGCCTACTCCACTTTGGTGTGACAATCAAAGTGCCATCAACCTTGCCAAATATCCAGTTCTACATCAGCGCAGCAAACACATTGAGCTACACATGCACTTCATTAGAAATCTTGTTCATGATAGTGTTATTGAAGTTCTCTATTGCCCTACAGATGATCAAGTTGCAGACATCTTCACTAAGTCTCTTACAGAAGTGAATTTTTCTAAACTTTGGTCTATGTTAGGAGTTCAGGAATGTGTCCTTAAGGGGGGATAGGCTCTAATGCCTCCTTCCTTCTCCTAATAGTGTCACTTTTGTAAATCCTTCAATCATATCCCAAGTTGTTCTTAAGGGGGGATGTTAGGATATTTAGACACTTAGGAGTTATTTAAGATCAACTTGTGTAATATATCCGTCAAGTAAAAGTGTGTTTCTTTAGTATGCATTAGTATGCATTTGTAAATATTCTAATCCGATGGTCATGATATGTTCTAGACATAGAGTGATTCGACGGTTCAAATTCTCTTAGATAATACCTACCATTGATCCGTGGATTAACACCCAATTGGTCTATGATCTCTATTTAAAGATCATAGAGGGTCCTTGGCTAGTTGATCAATTATGAGAAGCTCATGTAACTTTCTTTCTTTTGAATAATAAATTGCTCCAAGTAGATATTTGGCTGGGGCCATGGACTGTTTCCCTCTCGAGGGTTTTAACCACGTGACAAACATCGGTGTGTTGATCTACGATCTATTTGTGTGAAGCGATTGCTCAAGGTGTTAAGTCTTTTGGGAGTACCCTGTGTACTCGAACAAAATTCAAAACTGCTAAAACAAAGGCAATGAACACAGAGGGAAAAAATTCTTCTTGATGGAAACCCTAGGCTAGAACCCAAAAGGCAACGACGACCTCTTGAGATCTCTAATCCCCCTATCACTGTAAACAAATATGAACCAGGCGATGAAAATTCGATGAAAAAATTGACTCACCCTAGTCTTATCCTCAACATACTAGGGGTCTGAGCTATCCATAGCTAGGGCCAGAGTGGTAGAGGCAAAAAATGACTTGGAGCAGTGAACAACCATGACTAGTGGAAAACTAGGTCAAACAAAAAATGGGGGCTGGTTAATTTAACTTAAAGCAAACCAATACCTAAACAGGCTGAAAGATAGACTTTAACCACGGCAGGGATAGAAAACCTAAACCATACATGAAGAGATCCTAAAACACTTAGTACCAAACCCCGTAAAAAGTAAATCTCCACACTCTGTTTTACGAAAACTGAAATCACAACAAGGAATGAAGCCTACCTGGAAAAAGGTGGCTCGAAGGTTGGTGAAAATGTCTAGCTCAACGCTGCGTAGGCTCCAATTGGCAGATTTCCATAAGGCACGCTCAAAATGGGCTATCCTTAACAAACTATAACACCCGTAACAAAAATCCCCAAGGCTATATATAGAAAAACAAAAGAACACACATTTAATGTGGTGGTTGGGGAATTAAGACACGCGAGTGGAAAACACCGTTTGACATCCAAGTTTGAAACTCATCGACACCCCACTACATCGACGAGAGTAAAGCGAGAACCGTCTGATAGTGTTAGATCAAAACCAAAGATATATCCCTAATTGTCAAATTGCTCCGTGAAAACCAACCACAAACGTCATTGGAAGGATTATCTGACATTGCGACAGTGAAGGACTAGCTATAAGCAATAAATTTTTCCGCCTTCGTCGAAAAGAAAATCAAATGCCTACCGACACTGTCGGAGAAAATGCACTGGGAACTCCCGACCAAAGGCTTGTTGGCAAACATAGATACCTGATAAGAAATTAAATCCTAAGATGAGCCGACACTTCGACATTGAAAGGAATATCTAGCCGTAATGGTCGTCCAAACTATGGTGATACGACTCCCTAAAGAACCGTAGACTTCAAAGGTAGAAATCTGTTGATCGTATGGGCTCCGAAACTCAAAACTATCCACAACCCTTGGCTGAAACTCAAAATTTTTTCTGACACAATGTGAAATCGGCGGGAAAGTGTTGGGCCAAAAGTCAGGTTTTTTCCGCTATATCGGCAAAAATCCAAAATTTCTTCTGACACACCGAGAAAAGAAAAAGATTTTTAACTTGAAGCAAAACTTTTGGGGAGTGGTTGCAGAGGAAAATTAAGTCATGAAAAATAAAACTTGATGGGCAAAGAAATCAAAAGTTAGAATTCTAAGGAGGGGCCGTAAAATCATCAAAATTTTGGGGAGTGGTTGCAGTAGCAAAATGAAGAAAACAAACATTCAGTTGATCAGGATCTCTCAAGAAGTTTTGAGAGGAAGAACTTGAACATCTGAATACGTAAGGAAATCAAACCATAATAGAGATGTCTATTGTTAGGAATACTCAGGCTAGACCTATAAAGGGAGGCCCTTCACCTTCTATCACTAATAAGTAATGCACATTGTCTCTTGGAATTGCAGGGGGCTGGGAAATCCTTTGAAATCTAAAGCTGTTAAAGACCTCATAAAAATGGCTTCACCTGATGTCCTATTGGTCATAGAGACAAAAATATAAGAGGAAACTCTTTTCTTTGTAAGCAAAATGAAATTGAAAAATAAAATAGGAAAGGCAGTGAGTGCACGGGGTTCATCTGGTGGACTTGCAACCCTGTGGACAGAGGATATGTTTTCTATGGAAAATTCATTTGAAACTCAGCATTGGATATATACTGAACTCTGACATTTTTCAAGTAAGATCTCTCTGGCTATTTTTAATCTTTATGTTCTTGTAAAATTTATAGCAGAAAAATAATGTTGGAATTCTCTTGCAGATTTTGTTGCTACATATGCCCCCTCCAATATCATTATGGCTGATGATCTTAATATCACAATGGATCCCAAAGAAAAACAAGGAGGAGTTTGTGGGAGGGACCCAATGCATAAAATGGTGGAGAATTTTATCCAATTATGGGATCTGCTAGATTTTAAGCCAAAGAAAGGTAGATATACATGGACGAATAATAGAGTAGGAGCGACCAACATCTTAGCAAGATTAGACCGTTTCTTGGTTCAGAGCTCATTTTTGTTGGAGAAAAAAATAATCTCCTCTAGCATTCTTCCTAAACTAACTTCACATCGTAAGCCTATATTGCTCCATCTTGAAGATGAAGAAGATATCGAGGCAATCCATTTTTGGTTTATTCCACTCTAGATAGATCGCAAAGGATTTATGAATATAGTTTCAAAGTCTTGGTATCTCCTAGTGTCAGGATCTCCAAGTTATGTCTGGGAGAAAAAGTTAAAAACCACAAAATTTGCTCTCAAGGAATGGGTTAAAAATTCACTTAAATATCCATCCAGTGACATAAAATAGGATTTGAAAAATTTGGAGGTGATTCAAATGGAAATGGAAGAAACATTAATTAGCTCAGCTTCACTGGAAAAAGAGCAACAAGCCTAGCTCAACTCCTTCTGAGCTTTTAGACAGGAAGAAGAATACTGGAGATTAAAGTCTCGCAACCTATGGTTGAAAGTAGGAGATCATAGCACCTCATTTTTCCATAGGAATTATAGAGGAAGAATCTCCCTCAATCTCATTTTGGAAATATCCTCCTGAGCTGGTGAAACTTTTAAAGGAAATTCTCAAATAAAGCAGGCAACTGAAACACTTTTTCAGGGTCTGTTTAGAGAGGATGGTTTAATTGAGAATGATTCAACCATAGATTTTTTATCCAATATCCCCTCTTTGGTTAGTGAGGAGGTAAATGAAGAGCTTATGAATCCATTTACAGAGGAGGAGATCATTGAAGTTATATGGTCTATGAAGCCGGATAAAGCCCCAGGACCAGACGACTTCTCTATTCATTTTTTAAAAGTTTGTTGGTTAGTAATTAGAAAATATCTCCTAAGGATGATCAAAGCCTTTCAACTAAAATCCAAATTTGGTGGATGCACCAACTCTACCTTCCTTGCGTTAATTCCTAAAGAAGTCAATCTGATCACGTTTGAAAGATTCATGCCAATTTCACTTTGCAACGCCTCTTATAAAATCCTTTCTAAACTCTTAGCTAATCGGCTCAAGCATCTGTTAGGGAAGTTGATCTCCCCTCTTCAAGGTGGGTTTGTCAAAGGGAGACACATTCTGGATAATCTGATTCAAGTTTAGGAATCCATGCAATACAGCTATCAAAGACAGGATAAATGCATGCTAATCAAGCTTGATATGGAAAATGCTTTTGATAGGGTAAGGCTATCCTTCCTTTACAAAGTTCATCGTTAATTTGGGTTCAACTAAAAATTTGTAAATTTGATAAAAGAATGTACAAAATACCTTTGATAGCACCATTAGTAAATGACAAATGAACAAATTTATTTCAAGCAACAAGGGGTCTTTGACAAGGCTACCTGCTCTCGCCGTTCCTGTATATTCTGATGGCTGATACCTTGAGCAGAAAGTTATCTGTAGAAAAAGAAGTTGGAATTATTCTGGGAATCAAGTTGGCAAGAGGGGTAAACTCTATCAATCATGCTCTCTTTGCAGATGTCTTACCTCTCTTGGGAGGGGCCTTGCTCAGGATGGTAAGAGCCTTTGAAGAAATTCTGCAAAACTTTTGTCTTATTTCAGGATCTCTTATTAATAATAGAAAGATAATAGTGTATGGTTGGAACACCGATAACTCAAAAATCTTGAACATATCACACATATTAGAATTTTCTAGATATGACACATGGGATAAGATTACATATCTGGGTCTTTCTTTAACCCTGGGCCAAAACAAACCTTCTCTTTGGCTGGAAGTAATCAATAAGGTAAAATAAAAAATTTCCTCTTGGGGTGGCCAATGGTTCATGAAGGAATAGAAACTTATAATGATTAAGTCAATACTGTCAGCCCTTCCAATATATCAATCCTCTATTCTTGTTGCTCCAAAAGCAATTATGGACCAGATTTCCAAGCTTATTCAAGACTTCCTTCGGAGAGGTGGAAAAGGAAATCAGAATAAATTGCATCTAGTTAGCTGGGATATTATTAAAATACATGTTTTAGAAGGTGGCTTACAAATCAGAGATCTAGGCATGGAAAACTTCACTATGGGAGGAAAAATTATGTGGCAACTCTTTGCTGATGGAAAACACCCAGTTAGTCAAATTTTGTGGCAAAAATATCTCTTGCAAGGAACTCTGAGAAATATCCAGGTAAAAAATACTCCCAAAGGCTCTCCAACATGGAATTGATGTCGAAAAGGGCTTGAAATTTTTCAAAAGCACTTATACTGCATCCTAGGGAATGGAAGAAAAATACTAATGTGGGAAGATAATATTAAAGGGGATGCTCCATTAGCAACCAAATTATCCCTCACAGATATCAAGATTTAGCTTGTCAATAAAGGTCTCTTACAACTAGCAGATATTTCATCGTGGGATAGAAAAGGGAATTGGGTAGCGTGGAAATTTCTAGAACTACCAGAATGACTTAATTCACAAAAAAAATTGATGTTGACAGAGCTGACAAGATTAGCTCCAATCCATTATTCACTCAAGGATAAATGGGGATGGGGAAATTAAGGGAGATACACATCAATCAAGGTTATACTCTACTCTCTGATCAAATACGATACTGTTGGAGACATTTACCACCTTACACACTCATTTTGGTCAGTTTGGCCTAGTTAAACCACTATCCTAAGTATTATTCACTTAATTGACATTAGAGGAGCACTAGATGACATCAGCTATATCACACCCACACCTACCTTCAGTCAAGGAGGCTAACTTATCCTTATCCTACATTTAAGGAGGCTAACTGGAGCACTTCGGGGGTCATCTAAGTGTCATTAATGCCCCATATTGCTAACTGATGGTTACAATCCGTTAAATAGAGTAGTGAAGGCGCCCTCTATCATTAAATTGATTATTTAATGAACTGGAGTCAACAGGGGCGCCTCCAACAAATTCTGATGTTCAGTTACATTTCAGTTAACCTCATCGGGGTTCATTGGAGTCATTGATGCACTACCACTTGATGGTTGGCTTGTTGTTACATGTGTCTGACCTACTTTCAGTTAGACTCAGTCATTTATTGCAATCAGACTTTAGTTAGGGCTCAGTTGAGTCAATTAGGGTTTTGATCAGTGGTTATCTTGAGTGTTGACTGTGGCTTACATTTAGTTAATCTAGACTCACTCATTCAATTCGAATGACCTCCTTGGGAATTCGAATTGCTTTTTCATTCATGATTGGAGCATGATCTTGTATCGTATTACTCATTCTTTGTGTGAATATATAGAGTGACTACTCATTTTGTAGCACAATTACACCATTTTCATGCCTTATTGTTATTAATATTTGATGAGACTTGTGTTTAGTCCCTAGATTACTGTGACAGATTAATATGGTATCAGAGCTCACAGTGGGACAAAGCTCAGATCTCTCAAAAACAAGGTTTTTGACAAATCTTGCATGAAAATTGAGCAATCGCTAAAAAATCCAGCACTGCACCAGAAGCCAAGGCTTACCACTTAATACCCCAAGTAAAGAAAGCCTAAAATGTGCAGGCTTTCCAACCTTACATTTCCCTTTCAGCTTTTTGACAGGTGAAAGCATTCGCTCCAGCAGATTTAGATGGATTCTTCCATAGATATTTTGAATTCGTTCAATTTCCAGTCATGGAAAAGAGACATGGAGATCCAGCTATGTTCCAGAGGACTCTATAGGGTCACCATGGACACTGAAGAAGAGCCTGGTTCTGCAATAGACAAATCTAGATTCTTGAACAAGAAAGATGAAGCATTTGGATTCTTGTGCCTCTCTATTTCCTGAGATATTCTTTTCCATATTTTCGGATTGAAGACTCCAAAGGAAATTTGGGACAAATTAGAAACCCTGTATGGAAAGCAGGATGATTTGAGAGTTTACCAGCTTGAAAATGAATTGATGTCTCTCTAGCCTTCCAATTTCGAGACCTTAAATGATTTTTTCACAAAGTTCAAGCACATTGTCTTACTATTGAAGCAATGCAAAGTGGAGAAGGAGGATGATCAGCTCATCCTTGCCATACTCTCCAAAATTGGAGCTGATTATTTAGTTTTTGTCTCTACATTCTGTGTGGGGAAGCTCACAACCCTTGGATGGAAGATTCCTACACTCAATGCCTTCGTTTAGTCCCTAACAAGTGAACATGATAAGCTTGTCCAGATGGGGATCATCAGATCCTCCCGTGATCAAGCCCTCCATGTCTCAGGGCCCAAAGATCTGAAGGGTAAAGGAAATTAGTAGAATAACCCAAAAACTAAATTCGAAGCTCCTAATCCTAAATTTGAAAACCAGCAGCATGATGAGTCTTCCGGATCAAAGAAGAACAAAGGGAAAGGGCATCATGGAAAGGAAAAAGTCAAGTGTTCATACTGTCAGAAGGGCTTCCACCCTGAACATACCTGGAGGAAGAAGAAGCTTGATGAAGCTACCTCTCTTGTTAAGAGAAATCACATCAATCTTTCGAAAATCTTTCAGAGGAGAGATCAACGAGATCAAGAACCACAACATGAAAAAGGTCATGGCCTCATGGAAAGCACTTCGAAGTCCAAAGAACTCTTGATTGATTCTGGATCTTTGAACCACATGATGGCTGAAAGATATTCCTTTTCATCCTTGGAGACCAGAAAATCCATTCCCATCCACATGGGAGATGACTCCACCATCATTTCAGAAGGACAAGGTATGGTTGATCTTGAGAATAGCTATTTTTCAAATGTTTTGTATGTACCGTCTCTGGCATCAAATCTCCTTAGTGTCTATTAGATGACACATACAGGAGTGCCTAAGAGAGTATCTTTCAGCCTGAATGATGTTGAGATAACAGAACTTGCATCCGAGAAACTCATTGCTAAAGGCCTTGCAAACCATCATGCAAAAGCCTATGAGTTCTCCCACTTTGTGGCGTATGCAAAGCCCACCACACTGATAACAAATGGAAATGAAGTTAGTAGGCTGTGGAATGAAAGGTTTGGGCATATAAATTTCAAATATTTGGAGCAATTATAGAAAAAATCCATGGTTGAAGGCCTCCCGGTCATCAAGGCAACCACTGGAATTTGCAAGGGTTGTGTGGTTGGAAAACATCCTGAGCACAAGTACGATCGGGGGAAGGAAAATAGAGCTACATGCATATTGGGGCTGATACATTTTGATATCAACAGTTCGATTCCTGTCATATACATGAAGGGATCAAGGTATCTTCTGAATTTTATTGATGATTTTTCAAGGTACACATGGGTCTTCTTTCTCAAAAAGAAGTCTGAAGTACGTGAACAATTATCTGAACTGAAGGCCTTGATCGAGAATTCCTCTGGGATTAAGATCAAGATCTTGAGATATGATAATGGTAGGGAGTATGTTAGTAATGAGTTTCTGCACATATTCTCCCAAAGTGGTATTCAGGTCCAACATTCAATTCCCTACACTCCCCAGCAGAATGGTGTAGCGGAAAGGAAGAATCGGTCTCTCAAGGAGATGACCACCTGTATGTTGGAATCAAAGAAGTTGGATAAAAATTTGTGGGCTGAAGCCATGCATGCTACATCATACATTCAAAACAGAGTTCCACATTCATCTATGAAAGGGAAAAACCCTTTCAAAGCATACTTTGGACACAAGCCATATGTGCCGAACCTACGGGTGTTTGGGTCCACTGCATGGGCCCGAATTCCACTTGATAAAAGAAGGGCCTTGCAACCACAAAGCATAGAATGTATGTTTATTGGGTATCCTGATGAATCAAAAGGTTTCAATCTCCTATATATCAAAACAAAATAGATCATCATCGAGAGAAGTGTCAAGTTTGATGAGCCTCTTCAGGAGGTGGAACTAGTGAAGGAGAAAACTGCTGAACTTCCTTTCTATTCTACTGAATATTTGGATGATGAAATTGGGGGTGATGAACTTGATTTGGATCCTATAATTTATGATATCAGTGTACAGCAAACATTAGATTCTGAATCAGAACCTAAAGTACAAAATTATCTTCCCACATGGGCCCAACAGACACTCTCCTCTGCAGGAGATAACATTGGAAATCCAGATGATCCAAGGAGAACCCGGTCTGATTTCCAAAGAGCAGGTATTGTGCTATCTTGTCCTAATAATTTGCTGTATGAAATTTGTTATTTGATGATTATTTTAGACCCAAAATCCTACTACCATGCTCAGAAGGATCTGATATGGCAAGTTGCCATGGATGAAGAGATGAATTCTCTTCAGAAAAACACTACTTGGGAGCTAGTTTCTCCTCCTCCGGGAAGGAAATTGGTTCAATGCAAGTGGTTGTTTCAGACCAAGGTTGATGATTATGGAAGAACCTAAAAATATAATGCAAGGCTGGTAGAAAAATGTTTCTCTCATGTCCAATGTGTGGACTACCATGAGACCTTTGCACTGGTTGCAAAAATGGACTCCATCCGCCTAGTTTTGGCAATTTCAGCATCCAAGCACTGGGAAGTGCATCATATGGATGTTAAGTCAGAATTTATGCATGGATATCTTCATGAGGAGATATACATGAATCAGCCTAAGGGCTACATCTCTTATCCATCTTTTTTTTGCAAGCTAAAGAAGTCACTATACAGGTTAAAACAGGCCCTAAGAGAGTGGTATTCCAAGATGGATTCCTTCCTTCTCTTGCAAAACTTCCAAAGGTGTATATTAGATCCAAATGTGTATATACAGTAGTATGATGGTCATTTGATTATTATTTTTTTATATTTTTATGACTTACTGATAACAGGTAGCACAGTTGCTTCTATTTCAGCCATCAAAACTGCTCTCCACAATGCCTTTAAAATGAGCGATTTGGGGCTCCTAAAAAATTTTTTGGGGATCGAAATTGAGAAAAATTATGATGGGATAATGGTCACTCAGTACAAATACATATAATACCTGTTAGTCAAGTTTAGCATGGCTGAATGTATGCCTGCACCATTCCCTTTCCTTTTAGGTATCGGCCTTGAAGAAGGAAAAAGCACACCTTCCATGGACTGCACTATCTATCGACAACTGATTGGTAGCTTGTTGTACTTGAAACATTCTTGGCCTGATATATGTTATGCCATGAATACTGTATCAAGATACATGCAGTAGCCTCATGATCTTCATTGGAAGGTAGCCAAGAGGATCCTCCAGTATATTCAAGGAACTAGGACCTACGACATTCACTATGCTGTAGACTCCGAGCTAGAGCTGGTTGGATACACAGATTCCAATTGGATGAGTGATTCTATTGATAATAAGTCTACTTTTGGATATGTATTCATGTTTGGTGGTGTCCCCATTTGTTGTTCTAGCAAAAAGCAGGCTGCCATAGCATTATATTCAGCAGAGGTCGAGTATTGAGGAGTGGTGAATGCTTACATCCAAGCAGTTTGGTTGCAAGGCATTATTTCAGAGTTTGATCTTCATAGTACTTTGTCCACTGTCCTATTTTGTGATAATCAAAGTTCTATTAAGATATCCACAGATCCAGTTACCATGCAGAGGACCAAGCATGTAGAGATCCACATGCACTATATCAGGGAGCTAGTGCATGACAGGACCATCATTATGCAATACTTCTCGACTGATGAGCAGATTGCAGCCATCTTCACCAAGATATTTTTAGAAAAGAAGTTCACTTACCTCCGTTCACTGTTGGGGGTGAGTCCATCAGGGTGGTCAAACTACTTTCAGTGTTCAGCTTGAGGGGGGGGGTTTCCCACTGGGTTTTCCCTCTTTTCCTCACTTAGTTTGTTTTTGAGCATTGTTTCAGTTTCAGTATTGTACGGGATGACCTATGGCCTTAGTTATCGAGGCCCTAGCATTTTTATGCATTTTATGTTTTCTAACTCCTACTGAGTATAGCTTAAGGGGGGGTGTTGGACACATTTACCACTTTACACACTCATTTTGGTCAATTTGGCCTAGTTAAACCACAATCCTAAGTATTATTGACTTAATTGACATCAGAGGAGCACTAGATGACATCAGCTAGATCACACCCATGCCCAAGGAGGCTAACTTAGCCTTCTCCTACATTCGGGGAGGCTAACTGGAGCACTTCGGGGGTGATCTTAGTGTCATTAATGTATCATATTGCTAACTGATGGTTACAATCAGTTAAATAGAGCAGTGAAGCTGCCCTCCATCATTAAATTGATTATTTAATGAACTGGAGTCAATAACGGCACCTCCAACCACTTCTGATGTTCAGTTACACTTCAGTTAACCTCATCGAGGTTCATTGGAGTCATTGATGTGCTACCCCTTGATGGTTGGCTTGCTGTGACATGTGTCTAACCTACTTTCATTTAGAATCAGTCATTTATTACACTTTGACTTCAGTTAGGGCTCAGTTGAGTCAATTAGGGTTTTGATCAGTGGTTAACTTGAGTGTTGACTGTGGCGTACATTTAATTAAGCTAGACTCACTCATTCAATTCGAATGACCTCCTTGGTAATTCAAATTGATTTGTCATTCATGCTTGCAACGTGATCTTGTATTGTATTACTCATTCTTTGTGTGAATATACAGAGAGACTACTCATTTTGTAGCACAATTCCACCATTTTCATGCCTTATTGTTATTAATCTTTGATGAGACTTCTGTTTAGTCCCTAGATTACTGTGACAGATTAATAGATACAACTACAAGCAATCTCTCTCTGGAAATCCGTGTGCTCCAAGTATCCCCAAGGTAAATTTATTTACATGGTTTTTCATGCATAAGAAATAATTAACAAGTGAAAACCTGACTAGGAGGGGATTTTTAGGCCCGTTGTAACAACTCCCCAAAATCCATAAATAAATAAAAGATTAATATGTAAGATCAAGAAAAACCTACTGTGGTATAACTTAACTCTTCATCTCAGAACCAACTTAGGATTTAGCATATGCTTAAAACTTCTGTGCAAAAGAAACTTGAAATAAGATTTCTCTATATGAATTCATATGACGTTCTACTGCATTACGACCTTGCAACTTATGATAATAAACCGTTTTCATTTGTTGGAATATTATGTCTATTAGTCATAAGTTTACAGTTTATGTGTTTTGCGTGTATAGATTTGTCATGAACCTTTTTTTTCTAACCCTATTTAGCTGCTAGGGTTACAGACTAAAAGGTCTTACTTAGCTTTTAAAATCTAATGCATGCTTTAAACCTGTTTACCGCAAGGTGTCCAACAAAGAGGGTTTAGTCCCAACCCTAACAACCTAAACAAACTAAGGAGTTTAATAACAATGAGCTCCAAGGTGACTTAGCACCACAACTATGAAAATGTTATTTTTAAAACTAAGTTTTTGACCCTGTTTAACAATCTTATGCCATGGATAGATATACCAACATAGTTTTTGTTTAGTTTAAAACTATAGGGAAAAGGGTATGAAAACAAATCTATCTATGTGGAGGTAAAGGTACATGAGCACATGTGAAATGGTGCCATCCAATTGTAAAGGGTAAGTTTAAGCCCTAGCGAAAGGCCAAGAGTTTTGATCATTTGCACTATTCATTTGCATGAGGAGCTGAGGGCTCTTGGCTAGGGTATTTTTAGGGGCGAAATTTCGCCAATTGGCTATTTTTTTGTTTTTTTTCAAAAAATAAATTCACTATTTGGTCATTTTTAGTGTCTAATATCACCTATATTTACATTGAATATGTTTTTTTATCATAATATTCACCAAAATTTACACATCTCAGTGTTAATTTTATGTTTCATATTTAATAATCGCCTACCTACCTATAAACATGTTTTTTTCAATCCAAAACAATCGCCTAGAATACTATACTTAAGTATAATATTAGAATCCTTAAAAAACACCCTACTCTCAACCCTTTGTTTCCATGACTTCCAATATCTTTACGCTCCTGCTACAACATCTCAAGTCTATGGCTCCAACATTAAACCATCTCTGGTGATTTTAACCACAGTAGTGGATACAAATCCTTCACATAGTGCATGGGTCTGGCTTGCTACCAGTTCCTTTGGGAGTTGATACCTCAGTTTCCTTTGTCGCGATTTGTAAATGTTAGTTTTTCAACATTAAAGCTAGCATTATGTTAGGATCTTTACTGAGAGAACAACAAGTACAACAATCAAACACAAGAGACAACGAACACAGTGTTTTTCATCAGGGAAACCATAAATGGAGAAAACCCTGCAAATTCCTCAGAGATAGAATCAAAACAAGATGTAAAACCCCAAAATAGTAAGATGCACTCTCGACAGTAGTAATCTTCTTCTTGTCTAGCCCCAGTGTCTTCTCCTTCCTCAACTATGCGCTACACTTGAGTGTGTGAGTGATGTGTACTAAATAGAGACCCTAACTCTCTATTTATACTAATCCAGGCATGACTAAAACCCTACTAGGGCCGAACTCTACTAGGAGAGTCTAATAACCCTAGTGCCTGGGAACTGTGGGGACTTTGACCCTTACACAATTGGAGGGTTACCCACTATGACTTGACATGACTTGTTTACATTATTGATTCTCCCTATCGAAACATCGGGGCATGACAACATGACTCAAATACATAATATATACATCCCAGAATAAACATCAGGTTACAATACATAAGATACATAGATGAATACATTCCGAAGTTATAAATACATCAAGAATCCCTCTTAACTAGGAAGGTATTCTTTCGAAACAATTTTCAGCACTGGTCTTCTTCTCTGTATCAACTGGATCATCTCATCATCTGCATCTCGAGTCTTCTGAGTCTTCAAGTCATCTTCATTCTTCAAATATGGATCATCTCTCTATCTGGATCATCATGGGACATCATCACTGGATCTGGATCATCTCTCAATCTGGATCAACATCACTGGATCTGGATCATCACTTGATCTGGATCATCATCACTGGACTGGATCTGGATCATCACTCGATCTGGATCATCATCACTAGATCTGGATCATCTCTCGATCTGGGTCATCACTGTTGGATATGGATCATCACTCGATCTGGATCTCTTAGAGTCATCATAACTGGATCTGGATCATAGCTCGATCTAGATCTCATCTGGTCATCATCATGTGTGTTATCTCATCATAGGAAGTTCTACAGAGCTAGCCTTCTTTCATGCTAGTTTTAGGCCTAGCCATCAGGTAGGTCTTTGCCCAACACTTACATCTGACCTACTCATCAGAAAGGCATGCCCAACACTTATATTTGACCTACTCATTAGAAAGGCACGCCCAACACTGACATCTGATCATGTAGTAAACTACAATCACATAAGAAAGGCCCAACACTCACATTTGACATGGAAGGAACTGAATCCTCTCACCATGGAAAAATGGCCAGCACTTACATCTGACATGGAAGGAACTGAATCCTCTCACCATGACAGAATAGCCCACACTTACATCTAACATGGAAGGAACTGAATCCTCTCACCATGACAGAATGGCCTGCACTTACATCTGACATGGAAGGAACTGAATCTTCTCACCATGACAGAATGGCCTGCACTCACCTTTGACCTGGAAGGAACCAAATCCTCCACCCTCATCAAAAAGGTCCCCAGTCCCAGACTGAGATACCTAGTAATGGACCAGGTGCCTTCACTCTCCTGGAGAGTGGAAGTTTCCCTTACATCTGTCCTACTCGACATAATGGCCAGCACTCATATCTAACATGGAAGGAACTGAATCCTCTCACCATTACAGAATGGCTCAACCCTTACATCTGACCTGCTTATCAGAATGGCTTTGGATCTTAGCACTCATATCTGACATGGAAGGAACTGAATCCTCTCACCATGACAGAATGGCTCAGCCATTACATCACTTTCCCTTAGAGGAAACCTCGATCTGGAGAACACCAAGCTTCTCCCTGAAGTACTCAAACTTCACTTAGGCAAATGGCTTCATCAACACATCAGCTATCTGTTCCTCCATCGCAACATACTAGAGCTTCACTGCTCCTCTCTGCACCATATCCTTGATATAGTGATACTTGATCTCGTTGTGCTTCAACTTGTCATGGAACACTAGATTCTCTGACAACTTCATGCAACTCTGATTGCCACAATGTATACAAGTAGCATCCATCCGGAGATCAAATAAATCAGACAGTAGCTTCCTCAGCCATACTACCTCACAACTAGATAAATAAGCTGTGACATACTCTATTTCATCTGTACTTAGTGCCACACAGGATTTCTTCCTGCTAAACCAAGAGATCACGCCTGATCCCATACTAAAGCAACACCCTGAAGTGCTCTTCCTATCGATGGAACTACCTTCCCAATCTGAATCAACATAACCCTCCAGGTTAATATTCTAATTCACATTGTACTTAAGCCCGTAATCAACTATACCCCTCAGGTACCTCATAACATGCTTTGCAGCAATCAAATGAACATTTCTCGGATTTGTCAAGAACTGGCTCAAGGTGTTCACAACAAAGCAAATGTCTGGTCTCGTGTTTGTCAGGTACATCAATAACCCAATCATCTAACAATACATCGTAGCATCAACCAACTCTGAAGAAGCATCACTCAATAGATTCAGGTTCGATTCCATAGGTGTGGCCATAGTCTTGTAGTCCATCATCCCAAAACTCTTCAGGATCTCTACTGCATACTTCCCTTGTCCAAGGAAGATTCCATCTGCACTCTGCCACACCTCCATACCTAGAAAGTAATGCATCATACCCAATTCCTTCATCTTGAACTCGGCAGCAAGCTTTCTCTTCGTATTAGTAATCAACCCATCCATACCTGTCACGAATAGATCATCTACATATAGTAGAAGTATCACTGGGTTGCCATCTTCAACCTTGTAGTAAAGGTTGGAATCTGCTTTACTCTTGGTGAAGCCCAAATTGGATAGAAAGCTATCAATTTTGCTGTACCATGTCCTAGGTGCCTGTTTCAAGCCATGCAGGGCTTTCTTCAATTTGCATACATGAGACTCCCTGTCATGTGTCTCAAAACTGAGTGATTGTTCTACATACACTTCCTCTTCCACTACACCATTCAAGAAATCAGTCTTGACATCCATCTGGTGTATCTTCCATTTCATCACTGTAGCTAGAGCAAGTACTGATCTGATGGAAGTGTATCTGGCTAGAAGTGCAAAGGTTTCTTCATAGTCTATTCCCTCTTTCTAAGAGAAACCTCGAGCTACAAATCTTGCCTTATATTTTTCAATGCTATCGTCTGCAGCATGTTTGATCTTATAGATCCATTTGGAAGTTACAACTGACTTCCCATCAGGTCTTGGGACAACATCCCAAACATAATTCTTCATGATCGATTGGTACTCTTCGATCATAGCATCCTTCCATTCTTTCCGTTCTGCCGCTTGTTCATAACTGGAAGGTTCTTTATCAATGAAATCACATAGTAAAGCTACATACTTGGAACAGGATCTGGTCCTCTTTCTTTCTCTGTGATTCCCTTTTGGAGCCCCATATCTTTCCACACCTTAGATAAGTTCTCATACCCAAGCATGTTTCCTCTTATGAGGATTCTTCTCCAGAGGTGGATCTACAAGTCTTTGTTGTTCTTCAAATTCTCGATCTTCTTCTCGAGTTTCTTCATTCATGGTGGTATCATGAATTCTGGGTGCTTCTGCTTCTTCAGCAGGTCTCTTTCTAGATTTGTTGTAAGCTGTGTCTTCATCAAATGTCACATCCTTGCTGATATCAATCTTCTTGTATCTTGGGAAATATATTATGAGATGGATGACTTTTGGTTTCTTGCCGAAGAATCTTCTTTAGGAGTCTTGTTCTCGAGTACTCTATGTGTAGTATGGTTCTGTACATACATTTTTGTTCTGGTAGCTTCTTCCCAAAGATGCATAAGAAGGTCTTAATCATGAAGCATTGCTTTTGCAGCTTCCATGATAGTTCTGTTTTTCCGTTCCACAAACCCATTCTGTTGTGGATTATAAGGAGTGGACAACTCCCTCTTAATCCCTGATTCTTTGCATAGCTCTTTGAATTCATTTGAAGTGAATTCTCCGCCATTATCTGATCGAATGGTATTGATCTTCTTTTTAGTATGGTTCTTGATCAAGGCTTTGAATTCCTTGAACTGACTGAATACTTCGTCTTTGTTCTTCATGAAGCAAACCCATGTCTTCCTAGAAAAGTCATCAATAAAAGAAACATAATATGTATACCCTCTTAGAGAGTTTGATGACATAGGACCGCATACATCAGAGTGGATGATTTCCAAGATTCCTTTTGCATTGCTTTCACTACTTGGAAATGTCTTCTTTGTATTCTTTCCTTTCGCACATCCTTTGCAGACCCCATCATGTTTTGCTTGGATTTCTAGAAGACCTTCGACAGCTTTGCTTGCAATAGGTAGTGCTCTGTAATGCACATGTACAAGCCTTCTATGCCAAAGTTCACTTGGTTCTACTGTGTCATGGACCAAGGCTTGTTCTAGATGGCCTTTTAATTTGTACAATCCTCCTTCTTGTTCTCCAATCACTACCGCATCATCGATAGTCTTTCCTTTTGGCCACATGATGACTTGACCATCTATGAATGCAACCTGCATTCCTTTTGCATCTAATGCTGATATGGAGAGAAGGTTCTTCTTGAGTCCTGGCACAAACAATACTTCTTTCATTGTTAGAGACTTTCCAAAGTCTAATTTATAGGAATATTCCCCACTACCTTTTCTTGGATATTGGTAGTCATCTCCTAGCTTTACCTTGTGAGGTGATTCATGTTCTGACAGTCTCATAAAGGATTCCTTGAATCTAGTCATATGTTTGCAAGCCCCACTGTCTATAATCCAATCATCACTTCCATGAGTAATGTTACCTGTGAGAGTGGATATCAGAACATATTCATCAACGCTTGAAGAATCTTCACTTTCATATCTGGATCTCTTCCTGGATGGTTCATCATCCTCTGTAGCATGAGCATGATGTCTTCTTTTGTTGCTCTTCTTTACTATCTTCTGTTTGTTAGGACAATTCCTTGCATAGTGTCCTGCTTCATCACATGTATAGCATACGATCCTAGATACATCTTTTGTAGTGTTATCTTTGTGAGAGTGCTTACCTCTGGAGCTATGAGGTCTTCTTTTGCTTGACTTGGAGTGAGACTTGGAGTGTGCCATGAGAGCTTGGTATTCACTTCCCATCTTCTCTTCTCGAGCTGCTATCCGAGCTTCTTCTTGAGAGCACTCTTCCCATAGTCTGCTGAACTTGACTAACTTCTTTCTAGCATAGATTCCTTGGATGAAAGAATCCCATGACCTAGGAAGACTATTCAATGTAGTCATTACAATATTTACATTTTCCACTTCTTCATCAACTGCTTCTAGTTTCTCTTTGATCTGAGAAACTCTTGTGAAGTAATACTGGATTGTTTCTGCATTCTAAATATTCACATTCTTCAGTTGGTTTCTCAGGGTCATCTTCCGATTTATGTTCTTCCCTTCAAACAATTTGGTTAGGGCATCAAACATAGCTGTAGGTGTCTTGAGAGAGGACACCTGTGGGATAAGGTGATCCTTGATAGAATCATCAATGATCCTCTTTTCCATAACCATATTATTCTTATGTAAGGCCTTTTCCTGATCTCCCTATGGAACTGGAACCTCCTCCTGGAAGTATAGGAGATCCTATACTTCCAGGATCGAAAGTTATCAGCCCCCTCAAGCTTTTTATCAAGATTGGTATGATGAGACATCTTAACGAAGAATATCAAATGGAAATACAAAATATTTTAGATCTTACTAGGTTCAAGATGTCAGATCTGAAACTTGAGTTGAAATCCCGCAGAGCTGGTTCAGGAGAAAATTAGGGTTTTGCTTTTCCGAAGTTCTGTCCACCCAAATGCCTTGAAATTTGTCCCTAACTTCGATTTTGGGGAGGAGATCAATCCAAGCTTGGGCTCATTGAAAAATTCCTCTTCTATGAAAATCCCTAATTTCCGACAGTAGTGATGGGTCCAAAACTGAAAAACCTCAGAATTGGATTCTGCTTCGACAGAAAGATGCGCCCTAAGGAGGAGATTTATTCCACCTTACTTTTGCTGAAAATCTGTGGATGAAGATCCACAAACTAGGAAGCCCTAGTTCCCGCAGCTGCACAGTGTCTTCTTCTCAGGTTAGCCCTGATACCATGTTAGTTTTTCAACATTAAAGCTAGCATTATGTTAGGATCTTTACTGAGAGAACAACAAGTACAACAGTCAAACACAAGAGACAATGGACACAGTGTTTTTCATCAGGGAAACCATAAATGGAGAAACCCCTACAACTTCCTCACAGATAGAATCAACACAAGATGTAAAACCCCAAAACAGTAAGATGCACTCCCGACAGCAGTAATCTTCTTCTTGTCTAGCCCCAGTGTCTTCTCCTTCCTCAACTATGTGCTACACTTGAGTGTGTGAGTGATGTGTACTAAATAGAGACCCCAAATCTCTATCTATACTAATCCTGACATGACTAAAACCCTACTAGGGCCGACCTCTACTAGGAGAGTCTATTAACCCTAGTGCCCCAGAACTGCGGGGACTTTAACCCTTACACAATCAGAGGGTTACCCACTATGACTTGACATGACTTGTTTACATTATTGATTCTCCCGATTGAAACATCGAGGCATGGCAACATGACTCAATTACATAATAGATACATCCTAGAATAAACATTGGGTTACAATACATAAGATACATAGATGAATACATTCCGAAGTTATAAACACATCAACAGTAAACTGGCGCAAGTTTTTTGTTTTGTTTTTTTCTATATTTTTTTTTCTAAAAGTATTCAAAGTTCAAGTACAGGAACTAAAATTCATAGTTTTTAACCTCTGTAATGTTTGAACTTACAGGGAGTCGGCTGTCACTGCTTGGCTTTGAGGGATTTCTGGTCGACAGTGTTTGGTGTTACAAGCACTAATAAGACCTTGAGCTTTGTACCCCTCTGCTTTGGCAGTGTGAAAATTTATGGGAAGGTTGTACCACGTTCCTTGTTTGGCTCTGGTTTCATTTTTGTATTTTTTCGAGTCACCTTCATTTCGAATGGTAAATTTTCTTGACTTTTTCCTTTAATGGCAGGGTTTTAAACTAGTTCCAAGCCTATGGGATTTGTTTAGGTTTAAACAAGATAAAATATAAGAAATCCCCTTTTGTTGTAGACTGTGGAGTCTGTGGGGTATTTTGTTTCAGTACTTCAAAAACTCAATGTAAAGTTTTACCAACGTTTAAGTAAATACATTACTGTGTTTTTGTTTTGATTTTAAATCTTTGTTTTGCTCTATTATGTACATTATCATTTGCTTATATTAATACTATTATGTATATTGGTTATTACTCCCTAATTTTTCAAAGGGTTTTAATAATATAAGAAAAAGGTTATGTAAATGCTTAGTTAACCTAAGCATAAATGTAGTCATTGAAAGAGTGTCCTTTAATTTACAGTTACAGCCCCACTGGGTATAATTTGTTTACAACTCTTCTTTGCAGATGCTAAGTTATGATTTTCTTTGTTGTAGTTCTCATTTGTAAACTTTCTGTAAGATATTACCATTACGGGTTTCGAAATCCCGACCTATAGAATTTCCTTAATTGAGGAAGTTGTGTTATTTAATATGGTTATATAAATGTTTCTTTAAAACTATATTGTGGAGACACTAATTATCATTTTTGGAATACATAAAGCCTTTTGACTGTAAATATTTATAATGCATAATTATTTACAGGTATTTACCCTATAGGTTTCGACCATTGGTCTTGTATTATCTGAGCTTATAAAAGAGATACTTGTTAAATTTTACAGTTAAAGTGATTCTTTTAAATTCCTTAATATGGATTGTTTCACCCTAAGTCGTCTTTGTAGAAGAAAAATGGCCTATTGGTTGTGTGTGTTCGGTAAAAGTAAAAAGCCTTTCGGCTGTATAATTCTTATATTGATTAAGTTATTAATATTCTTGTGGGTTTTGAACCCTGGTTGGATGCCATCATGCTTTTAGATTAGGTTTGCTGAAAATGTGGGATTTCTGCGTTCAAACAGAGCAAATCCTAACTGTAATTGTAGCTCATTACTTAGTTAACTAGTGATAACACTATTTTATCTTTTTAATAAATTTTGCTACTTATTTGTTATTATGTAACCTAAAAGTATTTCTACAAAGGTATAAAGAAGAACTAGAGTAATACTAACTATTCAAAATCCATATAATACTATAAGAAAACTATATATGAAAATATGATACTATTTCTAGATAAGAAATATAAGATAACCTACTAGTTTTACTATAAAAATTCTGGGTAAACAATAACATTCATTTACTGATAAAATTGATAGGAAATAAGGAATATTTCCCTACTTATTACAGAGCAGGTAAAAGTTTTGAAAAAGCTTTAACATTTATAAATCCTACAGATATAAACATAAAATAAATTCAAGGTTGATAACCAGAATGACTTGAAACATGTTAACTGCTGAAGGGGACAAACACCCAAAAAAGACCATTCCTCCCAATCGTCTCTTAAAAGCAGCCAATATTACTTGATTTAGGACCCCCAAGCTTGTTCAATGAACCAACAGGACGAAGATGCTGTGTAGAAACTTGTACATTACTCTTAGTAACCTAGCAGTCACACTTGTAGACATAAACTATCAACAATTCCCTCCAGCCTTCCCCTCATCGAATTCGACTTGCGTGCCTCAGTTTTCAGTTTTCAGCAATTCTAAAAGGTTCTAATCTCTTAGAATGTAGTGAGCCTCTTGCTCATTTGAAGGTATTTATAATCTTTCCTAGGTCTTTGGGTCAGTTTTGCAATTAAATGAGCCACATGCTCAGCTCCTCTTTCCTTGGGAAATTGACCACAATTATAGGGATGTTGCCTCCTGCAACAACTAGAAAGTGAATGTTGTTGCTTCCATTTGTCATTTTGTCCTTCTATAGCAGATCATTCCTCCTTGTGGGTCAGTGAACACTCTTTAAAAGTCTTATTTGGATAGGTGTCTCTTCTTTTAATTATTTAAATGGATAAAATATTCAATTACAGTAATATTTGACCATCCTTGGTCAATAAGATAAAAATTTACAATAATTTCTAAAGTAACATCTTCTTAAAAATAAAATGTTTTCAGTTCTAGGTGGGTTACAAACATCCCCTCTTAAGTTCAACATCCTCCTCAATGTTGATTAAGTATCATCTGAGTCTTCCTAGAAAAAAATTGGATATGCCTCCCGCAAATGACTCTTCAATTCCTAGGTTGCTTCATCTAGACTAAGGTGCTTCAATTGCACATTTACTTGTCCAATGGTGTGATTCTAGAGAAAAATTCTCTCTATTACAGAAAGAAACTTACTATGGCTTGCGGTATAACAACAGACATCTTAACACTAGAAATCAATCTTTCTCGATATGCAAGAGAAACCAAACATCTAACACTAAGAGATACCGAATCGTACCTTGTTTTGAACGGTTGAAGTAGATCCCCATTGAGCTTTTTCAATTAACACTTGCATTAGAAATTTTCTCTCAACAACAACAAACAAGGACAAGCATGCTCTATAATAATGTGTTAGACCTACTCTAGCATATATATTCAACAATGTATAAGCAATTAAATATATCAATGGATTCAATATTCATATTCAAATGCACATAATTGGACAAGAAAATATATTTCTATTAATAAAATTAGAGATTACAATAGTGACAACCTATGTCGGCACATCTACGAACCAGAGAAACTGAGTCCTCCACCACCTCAATCCTCCATCTCTTGATAGAAAGCTCACAAAGCAAATACAAGATTGGGAATAAAACAAAGAGCTCTAAGGGACAAAGGGATGCAGACTCAAGTATAAGAAAATTGAGGAAACAATGGACTATAGTTTCTTTGCTCTTCAATTCCTCCTCTTCAATGTATCTAAGGGGTCCCTTATATAACACTCCAAAAGGGTAATGGAGGGTCGAATACGAGCGATCTCAAAGCATATGGAAGGCCAAGAGTAAGGATCTTCAAACTAATATGAGGAAAAATCCAAAAATATTTGGATTTATGCACACATCTCGATGTACATGGGTTTGAGGTCAAAAGTCGTGTGCACACGCGAGTATGGGTTTAAAAGTTGCAGACAACAATAAACAGGTGTTTTTTAGGGATGATCTTGGGACATCAAAGTATAATATAAGTCCATGGGGTCTAAAGAGTCTACAGAGGGACATGGAAGGCCATAAACATGTGATCAACCATGTGTGGTAAAATCAACTCTAACAGATGCCCCCTAATGTGTGAGGTCAGAGGGGTAACATGATGGCTGAAATACATTATTAAATCCATCCCAGAAGTGGAGTGATGAGGACCTAGCTAGAAGAACCAGCCACTCATTAGTACAACACAATAATCAATCTCTGCATGTGACTGCAAATACATATAGCAGTCCCGGATACGTAAGAGTACAATGGCCATGAATAGGCATGATATACAAAATGTGACATGTGTGGTCATCGCGATGTACAATATACAATAGATCAGAATCTCCAAAGTGGATGAAGATATACAATAGATCAAGATCTCCATAAAATATGAAGATATACAACGGATCAATATCTCCATAGTGGAGGAAGATATCTGATATACACTGGAATCAAATCACGGGAGTTGGTATCTCATGAAAACTGGCACGATCAAGGAGGTAACATAAATGGAATGCCACCAAGTTGGAAGGTGTTCTACATGAATTGCTATGCGTAATGTCCTACTATGCGAATAGATGTGTTGAGGTCGAACATAGCATTCCATTGTCTGATTACCGGTCATTGATGTATACCGTTAACAGATGTGAGATCACCCACCGATAATAAAAATGGGAATCAAGGTACAAAGTGAAATCTAACAAGTGTGAATAGACGTGTTGAGGTTGAACACTTGGAAGAATCCATCGATCAGGGGACATTGATGTATTCCCAAAACTTTTGATGGTGAGAGAACCTACCACTGATGATTGTAAGTCTCAAGGCACTCAAATCACTCTAGACTCCTATTCCAGAATAAATGATCTGAAGTTGATGGAATGGAATCCGTTGGAAGGAGGGAATTCAGGCATCCCTCATCAACCAACACAAGGTACTCAGAAACATTGTATAATGTGGAAGAAATCGAACAATATGTGCATGAACCAGCAACAATACTAGGAATTGCCGACATGCAAAGTCAAGATAACTGAGGAATGGCTGGCTCAGGATTCAACTTCCTTCGAACAATAGCATAAATGTGAATGGTGACTGAAGGTAGGCAACATGGACTCAATATGCAAACTGGGACATCTCTGTGACATAGGAGGCATCAACATAGGCTCCATAGGGGCTAGAAGCTTAATGAATCAATGGATATAAACTCAGACTAACGATTACAACTCCTAAAGTCAAACTAAACCAACGGATGTGATATACAATTCTCTATTCAAAGGTAGCATGACTCAACTACTGTCAAAAATAACATCTTTTCCTATCTGGATTTTTAGTTTTTTGAATTTTTTTTTGGGAATTTTTCAGATATTTTGAAAAGCTTAAAAAAGAATAAAAGTGCTTTATAGTACAAGTCTAGGAGGAGACGAGTGTCAAGGGACAAGCAAACTAGTTCCAAGTAGTGGAACATGCTTATGCTCAATGCAAGGAAATATGTGCAGGATAACGACACTCGAGGGAAGGTCTCCTTCTGGTAAAAGGGGTGATCAAGCTGCAAAAGATATGTAAAAAGGCTCTTCTTGGCTAGACATGAGACACGCTCGGGCTATATGGCTGATAACTCAAAGTCAGGGAGCCAGCATAAAGCTCAATAAGGAAAGAAAAAATCATGAAAATGCAATTACAACTTGATATGTACAAGGGAGTCCAGGGGGAATGGCCAACATAAAGTTCAAGAGGAGTATGAAGCTCTTGCTCAAAGACATGGAAGCACTAAAAAAGGGACTCCCACAACCTAAAGGAGAAATGTAAGCATGGGCACCAAATGCACAAAAGGATCTAACTAGGGCACCCATGTATAGGAAAGCTCTGCCATTCACATAATACCACTTCTAACAACAACATGAAGGTTCTGTGATATCATCGAATGGGTTCACACCTAAGGTCCAAATGAAACGGTCATAAGGCAATGCATAATGCAAGCGGATGTGGAGTCCTAAACTATATGCCAGTTCAAAATTATACCTGTAATAGGAACAAATGGGTAAAATACCTTGGAGAGAGTGTGCAAAACATGGACCCTACATGATAAAAATATTAGTCCAAAACAACTAGAAATGGTCAGTAAAGAGTCCAAACTATATGATATGGGGAGGATTGATCATGACAAGACATTCAAAGGAAACAACGCAGTGGACGATGGGCCATAAGAAGGAATGTAAGGTGAAGACCCAATGTTCACATATCCACTACCACCCCCATGAGGGTGAACACTGGTGCAAAGATCGAGCGAAGGGAATAAAAATCCTCCACAAATGGAGTAGAGGATGGAATATGACCATTCCCAAATCCATGAGCATAGTAAGGGGCTGTGATGCCCCCAAGTCCGACACTAAGGTCTATACTAGGACCAAGCACAGGTGACATGATACTGGGCACGCCAAAAATAAAAGGATCCGAACTCACGAGACCATAAATCAACTCAAGTAGCCACAATCCCAAAATCCCAATAGCGTACAAAGAGCACAGTCCTAAGAGAATCTACAACCAAAATACAAGCAAACCAAGGGGAGGATATGTGAGCTCTCAAATGCAGCAGGTATGTCTTGCATAGGAGGCTCAAAACTCCCATACACTACAAGCGGAGGTATGTAACCAATTATAGTGTCCCTCAGCTTCAACACGTAAAGTGACTATGCTGTCCGAACCCTACCTGGCTAGGACACCTGCATAATAACCTTTGCAAATACCCCTTTGATACATAGGTAAGGAAACTAAGGTCACCTCAATATAACCAATGCTCAGGTGGATAGTCACAAGCGGTATAGACCGTATGGGTAGGGTAGCAAAGCCCGAAGCCTAAAATCACAAAACGGTACCCTAAGGGTGCATCGACCATACCTCAAAGGCCCCCAGATAAGAATACAATCCTGGAAATATCTCTGGTGCTCACAGAAAGTGACTAGGGGTCATCCCAATCACAATCGCGTGCACTTCCTCGTGCTTAAATCCCATGTAAGAGGAGCATCCTGAGAAACACTAATTATACCAAGGGTTTCACACTCTCACCTAGACAAACACCTACTTGTTTGTTTTTAGTAGTCTTGGAGAATTAACTCACAATGAACTATTCCAAGACCCTAAAACCTAATATTGTTGATGTACCCTATAAAAGAAAATGGCGTAATTTTTTTTTAAAATTTAAGCGTTGATTTTAATGGCTGTAATTACTCAAAGGGAAATGGTTGTGAAACTAATGAAGTTATGACTCAACAGTGAAATAAATATGCACACCTAACAAGCAATGACAAGTGCAATCTTGTAGAATGAAAATAAGGGTGTGCCACTACATGAGATGCAAAAATATCCATTCCTTTCAAAATGTCAATGCAATCCTTCCTATATGAAAGACTAAACACAACTCTCATCCAAGTAATCCAATGCAAGTACCTCCTCAAATCCATATGCAAAAAATGAAACTACTTTGTATTTTTCAATATAAAAGAATGAAAAATGCAATAAAAGTCATCTAAAACTCTTAGTATCTATAACAAGTATAAAACACAATCCCAACAAGACACCGAGACAAAAAGATTAATGCACCAATGGAAAAACAAAAAGATAAATGACTAAAACTATTTTCGAAGAAAAATCAATGAAAAAATGGTCTCTAGTCACAACGGAAGCAGTCGATAGTCAACATCAGCACCCAGCCACACTCACAACCCACCCATCAACTTCTCACATCAAAGACTCAACCAAAAGGGAGGATGCACGTGGCTATTGAAGGAACAACAACATATGTACGCACATTTTTAGCTAAAACCCACGTATGTACGTGACTGTTCAACTAAAACCCGTGTATATAGAGAAAACAGTGGTAAAAAGCAGGCTAACGATCAAAATAATCAAGGGGAGTGTCACTGGATGAACATACTATAAAATGCGACATAGAAATGAGGAGAAACAAAGAGAAAGTATAAAACACATTGTGCCCCCAACCCCAAAGAAAAAATAACTAGGAACCTCCCTAATGGAGTCACCAATTCTATTACAAAGAGAAACTTCCTATGGCTTGGGGGTACCACAAAGGATAGCTTGACACTAGAAGTCAATATTTCTTGATATGCAAGAGAACCCAAACATTTAAAACTAAGAGATACCGAATCGTACCTTGTTTCGAACGGTTGAAGTAGATCCCCGTTGAGGTTTTCCAATTCACGCTTGCATTAGCAATTTTCTCTCAACAACAACAAACAAGGATGAGCATGCTCTATAATAATGTGTTAGACCTACTCTAGCATATATATTCAACAATGTATAAGAAATTCAATACATCCATGGATACAATATTCATATTCAAATGCACATAATTGGACAGAAAAATATATTTCCATTAATAAAATTAGAGATTACAATAGTGACAACCTCTGCCGGCACGTCTACGAACTGGAGAAACTGAGTCCTCCACCACCTCAATCCTCCATCTCTCAATAGCAAGCTCACAAAGCAAAGGAAATATTGGGAAGAACATAAATTTCTCCAAGGGACAAAGGGATGCAGACTCAAGTATAAGCAAACTGAGGCAACAATGGACTGTAGTTTCTTTACTTTTCAATTCCTCCTCTTCAATGTATCCAAGGGGTTCCTTATATAGCACTCCAAAAGGGTAATGGAGGGTCGAATCTGAGCGATCTCAAGGCATATGGAAGGCCAAGAGTCAGGATCTTCAGAATCATATGAGGAAAACTCCAAAAATATTTGGATTTATGCATACATCCCGATGTATGCGAGTTTGAGGTCAAAAGTCAGATGTACACATGAGTATGGGTTTAAAAGTCCCATACAACAATAAACATGTGTTTTTTAGGGATGATATTGGGACATCAAAGTATAATATAATTCCATGGGGTCTAAAGAGTATACAGAGGGACATGGAAGACCATAAACATGTGATCAACCATGTGTGGTAAAATCAACTATAACACTCTCTTGTCGAGGATATAATCTGGTTCCACCGAAAAATATCCTTCTAGTTCTACCTGAATAACATTCCAATTGATTACATGAGTAGCATCATGCACATACTTTTTCAATATAGAAATATGAAATACGTTATGTATTCTGAGATTAGGTGGAAAGCTAACTGATAAGCCATTGATCCAACTCTTGACAATATCTCATACGGTCCACAATACCTAGGTGCTAATTTATCATAACTCCCCAACTTAAAGGAGATTTTTCTAGGTTTTACCTTGACAAAAACATGCTCACCTAGTTGGAATTATTTCCGAGTTATTTTAAGGTTTGCATGACTCTTTTTTCTGTCTTGTGCAATTTTCAGATTGCGTTGTACTTATTTCATTGTTAGTTCCATTTATTTTAACAAGTGAGGTCCTAACATCAATCTTTCAACCAGATTACTCCATGAAATGGGATTATTACATTTCCTACCATACAATATTTCAAAAGGACTGATTTTAGCTGAAGATTGATAATGATTGTTATAAGCAAACTCGGCTAAGTGCATATATTCCTCCCATTTCTTTGGATGATCCCTAACATATCTTCTAAAACTTGATTTACTCCTTCTGTTTGTCCTTCTGTTTGTAGATGATAAGCAAGACTAAAATTTAACTTAGTGTCTAATCCTTTAAACAGTGACTTCCAGAAATTACCAGTAAATCTGGGATCCCTTTAAAAATTATCACCTTAGGAATTCCATGCAACCGAAAATTTTCCTTCATAAAAATATCGACAATATTAGTAGCCTTATAAGTAGTTTTTACTGGTATAAAGTGTGCTACTTTGCTTATTTTATCTACTATTACCATCACAAAATCATTTTGCTTTTGATTTTTAGGTAGCCCCATTATGAAATCAAGGCTGATAATTTCCAATTTCCAATCTGGGATTGGTAATGGTTGTAAAAGACCTGATGGGTGTCGATGCTCAACCTTAACTTGTTGGCATTCTATACACCTAGCTATATATTCAACCACTTCATTCTTCATATTAGGCCATAAACAATATTTTCTTAACATTGTTATCATCTTTTGGTAACCGAGATGTCCTGAGTAAGGACTTTTATGTACTTCATTTAAAATAACAATTTAATTTCTGGTACACTAGGTACATATAATCTATTTTTATACAACATTAAACCTTTTTCATTCAAACTGAAATCTATTTTTATGTTTTCAGATTCATTTTCTGTAACTTTTTCTCTTAAGTTTTGATATTCTTTGTCCATTTTACTCCATCTTCAAACTTATTGTCCAATTCTATTTTATAGCTGCCAACATCGGCTATAAAATTCAGATTTCATTTCTGCTTAAAGGCATCAACCACCTTATTCTCTTTCCCTTTTATATGTTTAATATCAAAATCATATTCAGTAAGGAAAGCTAACCATCTTGCTTGCCTTGCATTCAGATTTTGTTGATCAAACAAGTATTTCGAACTTATGTTATCAGGCATTAATAATAATCTTCTTCCAATTAGATGATGGCACCACATTTTTAAGGCATGTATTATGACATCCAACTCTAAATCATAGATAGTGTAATTCTTTTCATGTATTTTTAACTTTCTTGACTCATATGCTATTACATGACCTTCTTGCATTAACACTCCAACCAGGACTTCATTGCATGCATCAGTGCATATAGCAAAGTCCTTATTTGGATATGTTATTTTTAAGAAGGGTGCAGTGGTTAATAATTATTTTAACTTGTTAAAACCTTCTTCACATTTTTCATCCCATACAAATATTTTTCCCTTTTTCTGTAAGGTTGTTATGGGATTTGCGATCTTTGAGAATCTTTCTATGAATTTTCGATAATAACCTGTAATCCCCATGAATGATCGTACATCCAATACGTCCTTAGGAACATGCCATTCCATTATTGCTCTTATCTTATTAGGATCCTCTGATATCCCTTCCTTGGATATCACATGGACTGGATACTGTATTTTATCCTTAAAGAATTCACATTTACTAAATTTAGCATACAAATTGTGTTCTCTTAGAACTTGTAATATTATCTATAGATGTTCATCATGTTCTTCTTTTGTTTTTGAATAAATCAGTATTTCATTTATGAAGACAACTATGAATTTATCCAAATATTTACTTAAGACACTGTTCATTAAACACATAAAATATGCTGGAGCGTTTGTTAGCCCAAATGGCATAACTACAAATTCGTAATGCCCATAACAGGTTCTGAATGCAGTTTTAAAAATATCTTCATCTTTAATTCTAAATTGATGATATCCAGATCTCAAGTCCATTTTTGAGAATATCATTTCTCCCTGTATCTGATCAAACAGATCGTTTATGCGGGGCAATTGATATCTATTTTTAATTGTCATCTTGTTTAACTAATGGTAATCTATACATAAACATAAGGCATCATATTTATTTTTAACAAATAAAACAGGTGCTTCCCAAGGGGATACACTTGGTATTATGTAATTATTATCTATTAACTCTTGTAGTTGTAATTTTAATTCATTAAGTTCTAGGATATTCATCTGGTAAGGAGCCTTTGAATTGGGTACAACTCCTGGTACTAATTCAATAGTAAAATCCAATTCTCTTTTCAGAGGTAATGTTGGAATCTCTTTTGGGAATACATCTGAAAATTCTTTTAAGATTGGTATATCATCGAATTTTAACTTATCTTCTTTATTCATGTGTTCATCATTCATTACATGCACAACAAAAAATTTACAAGCTTTACGTACAAACTTTTTCATTTGCAAAGCTGAAATCTGTCTAACATAAACTTTTCTAGTTATTCCTTTTATTGTAACTATTTCTCCTTTTTCATCAATACATGTAAATTTTTTCTCAAAACAATTTAAAACTACTTTGTGTTTTTTCAGCCATTCCATACCTATTAGGACATCATATGACCCTAGTGGTAATACATTTAATTTCACTTGAGTTTTGATTTGATTCATAAACATTTCACAATTTTCAACATAGCTAACTACCTTTATTTTGGTTCCTGTGCTTAACTGAACCAACCAAGATTTTTCAAACTTTTTCAAACTCAAGTTACAACTTTATGCTATACTAGGTAACACATAGCTTAAACTAGAACATGGGTCTATCAAAATAGAAATAGGTTTTCTCTGTATCATACCTTCTATTTTGACCATGGATGTTTGGTGCTCAGATGTTGATTCTCCAAAGCTGCACTAATTCTGGGCATTCCATTCGCTACGTCACCAGCAATTGCTTCTTCCTGTATTTTATGCACATAGCTGAGTTTCCTCTTCCTGTTTGGACAATACTTCGGATAAAGAGGTCCCTGACATTCCCAACATTTTACAGGTTCTCTTTGTTCATTATTTTTAACATAATTTTTAGGCATGTCTCTGTTCTTTGGTGCTGTAAAATTCTGCTATATTTTACTATTAAAATCTGTCCCTTGATAAGTATTCTTAGAATAGTTTCAGAAATTATTTCTGAAATTTCTATTGGACTTAAAACCTTTAATTTTTTGTTCAAATTTATTAGTTCTTTTACGTTTCCACTTAGGTACAACTTCTCTTTAACTTTTAGTTTGTTCAAAACAAAAATTAGCCTTCCTCATTGCTTCCTCAAGGGTTTTTAGATTATCGTATTCAATTCTATCCTTGAAGCTAAGAGGTAAACAACTCATAAACATCTGTATCTTAGGATTTCCATTGATAATATAAGGTACATATCATAATAAACTTAAAAATTTACTACTTATTTTCTTCATAGACATTGAACCTAGCTTAAGATCATAAAATTCCTTAGCTCTTTCTTTGTAGTACTGCTTAGACAAAAACTTCCTTTTAAAGTATTTCTTAAAAGTCCTCCAAGGTACATACTTTTCTTTAATGTTTTTCACTTTTTTCATATCCTGCCACCATATATCATCTTTTCAAGTTAAGTTATAGATATCCATTCTAGCTTTCAACCTATTTGAGTAATTTTAAATTTGAAAGTATTTTTTCATGCCTGACAACCATGCCTCAGCTTCTTCACCCTTTTCCACCTCACCATTAAACATAGGGGGTTTTATCTTCTTAAACTCTCCTAAAATTTATTCATAAGGTTTATAATTTCTCTTCTTAGGACTTCTGCCACTATCACTACTTTCACTGGAATATTTATGTTTATCTATGTGTGACCTAGCATTAATTCCTGAAGAGGAATTACTTTCATTATCAGAAAATTTTAACTTCTTACCTTTACGCTTGTAGGAAATAGTTCCAGATTCATATTCAAGTTCTTTTTATTTTATCCTTTCCTTCGTTATGTAATTTATCCAGCAGTATCTAATTTAATTCTTCCTATGCTCTTAGGATTCTTTCATTATCTTCCTTTACAGTCTGTAATTTATCTTTTAAGTCTTTTACAGTTTGAAGTAATTCAGATGGTTGATTATTTAGTTCCACATATATATTATCTGGATTATTATGATGCGATCCATCTTCAACAGATGCCTCTACTTCTTCCATTCCCTGCAAAATAAAAATTTATATTTCTATACATAAACAATTTTTTTGAACATAGTCAATATTTTTATTTTCCGGTTTTGTATGTGAGTTGAGCCAATTTTAGGCCTAGTGTTTAGAAACTCGCTCTTATACCACATGTAACAACTCCCAAAAATCCATAAATAAAAAAAATTAATATGTAAGATCAAGACAAACCTACTCTGTTATAATTGAACCCTTCCTTTCAGAACCAGTTTAGGATTTTAGCCTATGCTTAAAACTTTTGCGTAAAAGAAACTTGAAATAAGATTTATGTATACGAAGTCATATGATGTTCTACTGCATTACGACCTTCCAACTTATGATAATAAATTGTTTTTATTTGTTGGAATATTATGTCCATTAGTTGTAAGTTTAGAGTTTATGTGTTTTGTGTGTATAGATTCATCATGAACCTTTTTGTTTGCTAACCCTATCTAGCTGCTAGGGTTACATGCTAAAAGGTATTGCTTATCTTTTAAAAGCTAATGAATGCTTTAAACTTGTTTACTGCAGGGTGTTCAACAAAGAGGGTTTAGTCCCAACCCTAACAACCTAAAAAAACTAAGGAGTTTAAGAACAACGAGCTCCAAGGTGAGTTAGCACCACAACTATGAAAACGTTATTTTTAAAACTAATTTTTTGACCCTATTTAACAATCTTATGCCATGGATCGATATACCAAAATAGTTTTTGTTTTATTTACAACTTTAGGGAAAATGGTATGAAAATAAATCTATCTACGTGGAGGTAAAGGTACTCACGCCCATGTGAAATGGTGCCATCCAACTGTAAAGGGTAAGTTTAAACCCTAGCGAAAGGACAAGGGTTTTGATCATTTTCACTGTCCATTTGCATGAGGATCTGAGGGTTCTCGGCCCTTCATTTCCATGACCTCCAATACCTCTACGCTCCTGCTACAACATCTCCAGTCTACGGCTCCAACGTTAAACTGTCTCTGGTGCTTTTAGCCATGGTAGTGGATACAAATCCTTCACATAGTGCATGGGTTTGGCCTGCTACCAGTTCCTTTACAGAGTTGATACCTCAGTTTCCTTTGCTGCGATTTGTAAACTGGGGTAATTTTTTTTTTTATATTTTGTTTTCTAAAAGTATTCAAAGTTCAAGTATAGGAACTAAACTTCATAGTTTTTAACCTCTGTAATTTTTGAATTGGCTGGGATTCAACTGTCATTGCTTGGCTTGGATGGTTTTTTAGTCGAGGGTGGTTAGCATTACAAGTGTTAGTAAGGCCTTGTAGCTTTGTACCCCTTGGATTTGGCGGTGTGAAAAGTTATGGGAAGGATGTACCGCATTCCTTTTCTGGTTCTGTTTTCATTTTTGAAGTTTTTCGAGTCACCTTCATTTCGAATGGTAGATTTTCTTGAGTTTTTCCTTTAATAGCAGGGTTTTATACTAGTTCCAAGCCTGTAGGCTTTGTTTGGGTTTAAACATGATATAATATAAGAAATCCCCTTTTGTTGCAGACCATGGAGTCTGTGGGGTATTTTGTTTTAGTACTTCGAAAACTCAATGTAAAGTTTTACCAATGTTTAAGTAAATACATTACTGTGTTTTCATTTTGATTTTAAATATTCGTTTCTCTCTATTCTTTACATTGTCATTTGTTTATATTAATACTATTCTGTGTATTGGTTATTACTCCATAAATTTTGTAAATGGTGTTAATAATATAAGAAAAAGGTTCTGTAAATTCTTGGTTAACCTAAGCGTAAATGTAGTCATTGAAAGAGTGTCCTCTAATTTACAGTTATGACCCCACTGGGTAGAATTTGTTTACTACCTTTATTTGCAGATGCTAAGTTATGATTTTATTTGTTTTAGTTCTCATTTGTAAACTTTATGTAAGATATTTACCCTTATGGGTTTCGAACTCCTGACCTATAGAATTTCCTTAATTGAGGAAGCTGTGTTACTTAATATGGTTATATAAATGTTTCTTTAAAACTATATTGTGGAGACCCTAATTATCATTTTTGGAATACATAAATCCTTCTGGTTGTAAATATTTATAAGGAATAATTATTTACCGGTAACTACCCTATAGGTTTTGACCCTTGGTATTGTATCATCCGAGATTATAAAAGAGATACTAGTTAAATTTTACAGTTAAAGTGATTCTTTCAAATTCATTAATATGGAGCATTTTACCCTAAGTCGTCTTTGTAGAAGAAAAATGGCCTCTCTGTTGTGTGTGTTCGATAAAAGAAAAAATCATTTGGTTGTATATTCTTATATTGAGGAAGTTATTAATATTCTTGTCAGTTTTGAAACCTAGATGGATGCCATCGTGCTTTTATATTTGTTTTGTTGAAAACGTTGGATTTATGTGTTCAAATAGAGAAAATCCTAACTGTAATTGTAGCTCATTATTTAGTAAAGTGGTGATAGCACTATTTTATATTTTTAATTATTTATGCTACTTATTTGTTATTCCGTAACCTAAAAGTATTTTTGCAACTTATTTTTTATTTTGTAACCTAAAAGTATTTATGCAAAGGTATAAATAAGAACCAGAGTAATACTAACTATTCAAAATCCATATAATGCTATGAGAAACCTATATATGAAAATACGGTACTGTTTCTAGATAAGAAATATAAGATAACCTACTAATTTTATTATAAAAATTCTAGGTAAACAAAAACATTCATTTACTGATAAAATTGATAGGAAATAAGAAATATTTTCCTACTTATTACAGAACATGTAATAGTTTTGAAAAAGATTTAAAATTTATAAATCATACAGATATAAACATAAAATAAAGTCAAGGTTAATAACTAGAGCAACTTAGAAACTTTTAACTGTTGACGGGGACAAACACCCAAAGAAGACCGTTCCTCCCTACCATCTCCTGGAAGCAGCCAAGATTATTTGCTTTAGGACCCCCGAGCCTATTCAATGAACCACCAAGATGAATATGTTGTGTAGAATCCTATACAATACTCTTAGTAACCTAGCAGTCACACTTGTAGATTTAAACTCTCAACAGTTCACTCTAGCCTTCTCCTCATCGAATTCCACTTGTGTGCCTAATTTTTCAGTTTTCAGCAATTCCATAAGGTTCTAATCTCTTAGAATGTAGTGAGCCTCCTACTCATTTGATGGTATATATAAGCTTGCCTAGGTCTTTGGGTTAGTTTTTCAATTAAATGAGGCACTTGCTCAGGTTCTCTTTCCTTGGGAACATGACCACAATTATAGGGATGTTGCCTCCTGCAACAGCTAGAAAGTGAATGATGTTGATGCCATTTTTCATTTTGTCCTTCTACAACAGATCATTCCTCCTAGTGGGTTAGTGAACACTCTTCAACAATATTCTTTGGATAGGTGTCTCTTCTTTTAATTATTTAAATAAATAAAATATTCAATTACAATCATATTTGACCATCCTTGGTCAACAACATAAAAATTTACAATAATTTTTAAAGTAATGTCTTCTCAAAATAAAATGTTTTCAGTTCTAGGTGGGTTACACCCATATAGATGATGCCTCTATAACCAAGCCAGAGAGACTTCCGACCACTTGTTTGTTGATTGTGACTTCACTCAAAAGGATTGGGTGCATATAATATATGGTTTACCAGTTCCAAAACCATTGCATATTAAAATTTTCAGTCTACTTACAAGCTGGAACTCACAATATCCATGAAATCTCTCAAACAATCTCAGTTGGAACAAAATTTGGCAAGCCATTCCAAAATTTCTATGGTGGAAACTATGGCTCGCAAGAAGTGAATTAATCTTTAACAACAAGCCCATGAAGCCAGAACTCGTAGTAACAAAAGAAAAGACTATGTTATTGGAAGTCATGGGAAACCAATTCAAAATTGATCCCATAATTCTCACAGTTGATCATCAATGGCTAGGTTCTATGCCACAAGCTAAATTACAGAAGGTTTATCGAAATCATTTTACTAAACTAAAATGGCAAGTGAGACTTCCAGAAAAAGAATTTACAGAATGACGAAAAATAAAAAATAAAGTCTCAGTCTTCTTCGATGGAGAGTCCAAAGGAAATCTTCAGATAGTCAAATTAGGGGGAATGATATACTATCCGAGAGGAATGTTAGAAGCTAGTTTCATTTGGGGCTTAGGACAAAGCACGATCAATCAAGTAGGAATACTTTCTCTTTTAAAAGCCTGTTGGATCGCAAAGGAAGCTAGATATAAAGACTTGCAAATATTTGGAGATTCAAAATACTAATCAAAGTTTTGAATTCTGCTAAATATTTCAGCAATCTATCCTTGAACGTGACTATGCAAAGGCTTCAGTTCATCTTGTTAGAATTTTCCTCTGTTGCCTCTCATCATATTCTTCGAGAATTGAATAAGAAGGCGGATTCCAAAGCTAATCAGGGCTGCCAACTACCTACAAGACTTCTAATTTTGAATGAAGGACCTAGCTTGAAGCATCAAATCCATTAAGAGAGAATTAACGTGCACTTCCACAAGCACTATTGTAATGTCCCCATTTTAAATAATTGCATAGCAGGACAATTCCACCAATCCTACTAGTTTGATATGTTGGATGGATACATTTGGAATTTTAATGAGGGAGCTAATATATGATCAAAAATTATAATGGGATAAATATTTAATAATGGATCCAATTAAATAAATACAAGAGAAAATTTAAGTGGCAATGGAGGATGGCGACACATGGAGATTATGGGGCCCACACAAGCTAGAATTTCTGTGCCACATGGAATCCTCCTGTTGCAATTTTGAATCCATGGGAAGCCTAATGTTCTTGGATGAGTTAGAAGGATAATACAATTGTCCATATGAATCATAGGTAAAATTTTGAAGGAAATTCAACTTACATGGGAGAGGATGAGTCAAATGCGAGCTTCTTGGACACTTGGGATAGATTCCCTAACATCTATGACATCTATGACACTAATAATGGAGATGCTATAACATTTATGACATACTGCAGACCTAAAGGGTGACACTAACCATTATGACATGTCAGTCCTAAATATAGCATCCAAGAGGGCGCTCATGTGAGTTGGGGAAGCTCAATGGGTCCCTACTCAAATTGGGGGAAGATGGAAGGCTAGGGAAGGGAGGACACATGGAAAATATTGAGCACACACCCTAATTCGAATTGGCTTGATTTTGTGGATGGATTGGTAACATTAGAAGGATAAGGATGTTTATAAAATACATGGATCAACAAAGAGAAGGGATTTTGATCATTTGAGAAATTTTCATTTGTGAAGAGAGAGAGCTAGTGGATGATTAGTTTCTTGCCTTAACTAATATTGAGGGTGAAATATTCCCATCCAAGTTGGTATTGGAGCGGCCACTTAGGTATTTCATGGAGCTTTAATGGATTTTGTATATGCAATTGTAAGATATAGGGAAGCTCGTGGTTTCTTCTAGTGCAACACATTCTCTCAACCATTTCCAGTTATTATTGCATATTCTTGCTCATGGAGAGATTGTGCTTTGGGTGAGATATTGTACTATTTGGGAGAGATTATCTTGGTCCATATCTGATTGTAATAAGTTTAATATACTCTTTTATTCATCTTCAAAAATTATCAGGTCAAAATACCAAATGGTTGTTTGTAAAAGTGAATATTAATGAGCAAAGAATGACCATTTCCCCACTATATTGATGTGTGCCATTGTAACGATGATGATTTAGAATGTAAGAATGTTTCTTTGATATATTTATGATGAATTTACTTCAATTTATGAATATTACAAGTTTCATATCCATCACTTAAGCATTTGAATTCATCTTACTCAATTTATTTACATTTGGAGAAGATTTGGTGCCATTTCCCCAAGGGTCGAACTAGTGATTTTGTAGATGTTTGGGAGAGGGTTATAACATCCTGTAAAGGATGAATAATGATTCATATGAGACCTTAATAATTTACCTTAAAAATCCTCTGCCTCTTTTCATAATTTCGAGTGGTTTTTGGAGCATTTGGAAAGCCATTTCTAGCATTTACCCTGGGGGAATTTGAACCCCAATTTGCTAGTGAAAGCTCCTACTTTGGCCAGAATATTAAAAAAGTTTGCAGAAGTATTTGGAGGGTCATAAATCATCAATGAAAATAATATTTAATTCTTAATACCATTCATATACCTTCTAAGAATATTCGGGACCATTTGGGTAAATTTGGAGACCTAGACATCAAAACTAGTCAAAGGTCGAAATGGGAAGAAAGTGGAAAATTGGTCATTGTAATAAAATGATTAAAAAGAGACATTACAAGTGGTATCATAGCATGTTATTGGAACTTGTGAATTAATACCATAAATTGAATAAAAATTTGCAAACATTTATTGGCTGCACAATAGGCCCACTATGCCTACTTTCCTTCCTCCCCGGCCAATGAAAGAAGAAATTACAACCATAGATATTGAAGCATGCTTCCAGGAGTATCGAATTTTAAGAGGGGATATTAATGAAAGGTATTATTTCCAAGAATATCTTGAAGAGTATGTATTTAGGCACAAGAATTAAAATTTGAACTCATTAAAGAAAAATCAGCCTACTTGTGAAAAGAGCAAAGATTTATTCTGCCCTATAAATGAGGAAATCTTCTACAGACATCATGTGGAATGTGTGGATGAAATTTCGGTCTAAAATGGATGAAAAGAGAATATATGAACCATTACATAAAGAAACAGAGAATCATGAATTGGAGCTTGAATTATGTCAAGGTGATTGCAGAAAATAACATAAAGAGGACAGTGAATACAAGCACACAATCCTTAATGATGGGGGTTGTGAAAATCAAAGAGAATTTATTGATGGATCATTCAACTATGAAAGAGTACCTACTGATGGGTACTCAAAATTCTATGTTGGTGACATAGATATAATATTTCAAAATTTTGCTGCAAGCCAAATTTCTCATGAGCATAAATATGAAGAGATTGTAGCAGCTAATGAAGAACCAAGGTCAAATTCCCCATCACCACTTGAGGTTCAAGAAGTTGATCAAATCAAGAAGAAAGAAGAAGAGGATATTCCTCAACAAGAACCTCTTTTTCCTGAAGGATCTTTCAATATGAGTGAAATGTATATCCATGATTCCCTTAGAATACTCCATGACACTCAAGAATTTGCATCAAATTATTGTTGGAAAGTTTCTTCATTGGAGGAGCCATCCTTCCTTGAAGACACGGAGAAGATTCAAATAGCAATGTGAAAAATCAAAGGTAATTTCATGTCTTTTATTTTTGATAGAAAAAATGTGATTGAGATTAGTGAATGGTTTCATGAATCCTAGTTGAATAATAATGAATATATTCATAAGCTCAAAATTCAAAATGAGCAACTTCTTGAGAGGTTGCAAGATACTTGTTCTTCCTCCCATGTTTCAGATTGTCATATGGTAGATTACTTGGAGGATTATTATGACATGATGGATCATGAGAAACATGAAAAATTGCAGGTTTTTGATGTGTTTGAAGATGATATTGATGAGATCCAATCACTAGATGTGGTGGAAGAGGAACTTGAGTTGCCTCTTGAATATGGGTGCACACTTTTTGAAGAAGTGCATGATTCCACCACCTTGGAACTAACCCATGAGGAAAGTTTTGAATTTTTAAGAGAGGTGCATAAACCTACCTCTATGTATCCTTCACATGATGAAAATTTTGCACTTTATGATCATTTTGGGTGAGTTGGTTCTTTCTCCTACATCCTACACTTCCAAATTTTGCAGCATTAATCATAATGAAGTATGGATGAAAGGTTTGTTTTTTATAGTGCCACATGAAGAGTATGGAATTAATATCTCTCCTTTTGATGATGACATGATTAGAGAACCATATTATTTACATTTTCAATAGAATACTTTGTTACATTATGATGATACCCATCTACATGGGTGTACCTATGATGTTCACTTAAGTCACTTGAAGACTCATGATTTTCCTTTCCCCTTGCCTAGTACATTTAATAATGGAGGAACTTCATCCCACACTTGGGTGAAGAGGTATATGATTGAGGAACATTATTGTTGGTAGAAAAATCCTCTGTTATTTCATGATGATAATACATATTCATGGGTGTATTGATGAGACTTCTTTGAGCCACTTGAAGTCTTCATGTTTTCTTTGCTCCTTATTTGGTTCAGATTTTGGTGGAGGTTCTTCATTCAATTCTTGGATGAAAGAACAAATGGCTGATTATATTGATGCATATTATATATTTTTGGAGCAGTGTTATGGGACATGGGATCCTCACCTATATCATTGGGGAATATCTGATATAATACTTGATGCTTGTGTGTATGGGCCACATGGTGATCTACTTACTTGGATGTACAAGCACTTTCTTGATTCTTTGACGAGGTACCTTCTTCATGTACATTTGTATGATGTTGTTATATACTTTAATTATCTATATTTTGTACTCATGATGTTTGGAAGGGTGCAATACCAACAATGGGATCCTGGAATTGCTTGGTTTCATATCACTTGGAGTAACAGTTTGATTCTTGATTTGAGAAAGCAAACAAACCTTCAATTGTTTGATTTCATCTTTGCAGAGCTGTGCTCCAATTTCATATGTGGGATGCCTTTTGAGATATGGATTCAATTTTCACATGCTTGGTTTTCATGTCATTTCATCATAGAAATTTCACACCATGCATGTATCTAGATCATATGGGACCCTGGGATCATTTTTGGTCTCATTGGTTTCAATTTTGGGGGCAACAAGAAACATTGGAGATTTAGTCACCACTTGAGAAGATGATTTTAATAGGATTAGTGCAGAAACAAGCATGGTGGTTCCTCTCTAAAATTTTCTTGGAATATTAAGAAAATCAAAGTTTGGTAACTCAAAACCAACTTCAAAGAATTATACAGAAGCAAAAATGGGTGAAAGTTTAGAAAAGGTTTCCAAAATATGGAGGTAAAGATTATTTGCACACATTTGGTTTTTATGGATTTGAATAATACTTTTGGTGTTAGTAGTGATGTTATAGGATATATCAATATGCATAATCCACATCTCTTTACATTTGGGAACGGAAAATTGCAGCACTTGAGTGCTACTACTCAAGTTGCAGCTAAAGAAAATCAATGAGAAAAAGCATAAGAGAGCACTTGGTGCAAGGGAAGGAGTACCAAATAAGAATGCCACTGGGGAATATGAAGAATTTTCAGCAGCTAAATCTGAAATTTCTTGAGGGAAATCAATCTTGGGTGGGGAGGACTGTAATGTCTCCATTTTAAATAATTGCATAGCAGGACAATTCCATCAATCCTACTAGTTTCCTAGGTTGGATGGATACATTTGGAATTTTAATAAGGGAGCTAATAGATGATGTTAAGACATTAAAATGGAATAAATATTTAATAATGGATCCAATTAAATACATACAAGAGAAAATTGAAGTGGCAATGGAGCATGGAGGCACATGGAGATTATGGGGCCCACACAAGCTAGAATTTATGTGCCACATAGAATCCTCCTCTTGCAATTTCGAATCCATGGGAATCCTAATATTTTTGGATGATTTATAAGGATATTAAAATTGGAAATATGCATCATAGGTATAATTTTTAATGAAATGTAACTTACATAGGAGAGGAAGAGTCAAATGGTAGCTTCTTGGACACTTGGGCTAGATTCCCTTCATCTATGACACCAATGACGAAGATGCTATGACATTTATTACATATTGCAGACCTGAAGGATGAAATATGACCATTATGACATGTCAGGCCTAAATATAGCATCCAAGATGCCTCTAATGTGAGTTGGGGAAGCTCAATGGGTCGCTACTCGAATTTGGGGGAGATGGAAGGCTAGGGAAGGGAGGACACATGGCAAATCTTGAGCACACACCCTAATTCAAATTGTCTTGAGTTTTTGGATGGATTGGTGACCTTATAAGGCTAATTATGTTTATAAAATATAGGTATCAACCAAGATAAGGTATTTTTATCATTTGATAAATTTGCATTTGTGAAGAGAGAGAGCTAGTGGATGACTAGTTTCTTGCCTTAGCTAATTTCGAGGGTAAAAGATTCCCATCCAAGTTGGTTTTTGGAAAGGAAAATCAGGTATTTCATGGATATTTAATGTATTTTGTATATGCAGGTGTAAGCTATAGGGAAGCTCATGGTTTCTTCTAGTGCACCACATTCTCTCAACCATTTCCAGTTTTTATTGCATATTCTTGTTGATGGAGGGATTGCACTTTGGGTGAGCTATTGTACTCTTTGGGAGAGATTAAACTGTTCTATTTATGATTGTAATAAGTTTAATATAATATTTTATTCATATTCATAAATTCTCAGTTCGAAATACCAAATGGTTGTATGTAAAAGTGAATATTAATGAGCAAACAATGACCATTTCCCCACTATATTTCTGTTTGCCATTGTAATGTTGATGATTTCAAATGTAAGAATGTTATATGATATATTTATGATGAACAGGGATGATTTTAAGGAACCATACTTATTTAAAAGTGTATAAATGTTGGCGAATATTACCAACTCTTAAAATGCCAACTATAAAATGATTGGCGATATTTTTCAAAAAATATTTTAATTTCCATGGATTTTATATCGTTTATATAATAATTTGGCAATTTTTAGGGTGTNGAAACAGGGCTTCAAAAAATGCAAAATGGCGAATCTTTTTTGGGAGAAAAACATGGAAAAATAGCCCACTGGGCTAAATTTCGCCCCTAAAATTATCCCTGATGATGAATGGAATGCCATTTATTAGTATTAAAATTTTCATTTCCATCACTTAAGAATTTTAAGTCATCTTACTTAGTTTATTTGCATTTGGAGAAGATTTGGTGCCATTTCCCCAAGGGTCGAACTACTGATTTTGTAGCTATTTGGTAGAGGGTTATAGAAGCCTGTATAAACTGAATAATGATGCATATGATAAATTAATAATGTCACTTAAACATACTCTGCCTTTTTTCAAAATTTTGAGTGGTTTTGGGATCATTTGGAAATCCATTTCCAACATTTACCCTGGGGGAATTGGAACCCCGATTTGCTAGTGAAAGCTCCTACTTTGGACAGAATATTAAACAAGCTTGCAGAAGTATTTGGAGGGTCATAAATCATCCATGAACATAATATTCAAGTATTTATACCATTCATATACCTTATTATAATATTAGGGATCATTTGGGTAAATTTGGAGACCTAGACATCAAAACTAGTCAAAGGTCGAAATGGGAAAAAGTGAAAAATTGGTCATTGTAATAAAATTCTTAAAAAGGGACATTATAACTATCCTAAAAAAATGAGCAGTTTTGGAAATAAGGAATTGTAAATCTTGGCATATATGTAATTTGGCTGAAGGCAATGCCCAACCAAGTTTTTTAATACAAAAAAGTATACGTTTTATTTACAAAAAAAAATAGTAAATTATACATTGGGGTCTTTGAATCCATCTGCAAATTATAATTTAGTAAGTTATAACATTGTAGCTAGATTTAGAGACCCGAGTGACATTAATTGTGTCACTTGGAAATGGAAAATTGTAATTTTGACAATGGATTGTTATGATTTAATAAATTTTAACACTGCAAATGGATTCACGCACTCCTTCATAGGAATGAGTCCATAAATCCATCTGCAGTGTTTAAAATTTAGTAAATTGTAGACCCCCTCATGTTTCACAGCTTGGAAATGGAAATTAATATTACAATTTTGAATAAGGGGTCGAAATATATGTATATCACTTTAGTGATATTGATCATGATGACGTCCTAGCGAGACACCAAATCGATGATGTTCTTAGTTTCTAGTCTCCTTTCATGCAGTAGTGACTCCTACATGGTTTTGACCTTCAGTATGTATATCGAGTGCAATTATTGGATCAATATGTAGAAATCCCATAGACTAGGTGTTCACATTGCATACTTGTGGGCATTTTCTAAATGCTTCTCTCTTAAAGTTTCACAAGAGGGAATGGAGAAGGAAAAATAATGTATGTGATCACCAAAATATTGGCAGTGGTAAAATCCATCTAGTATGCATTTGATGAAAGGTTTGGAGGCTTAGAAGAGTTTACAATAATAGAAAGAGAAGGGGCTACATGAAACACTAGTCTAAACGAGGTAGAAAAAAGGTTGTTAGAATAACCTCCTAGCCCAATTCCATCTAAATGGACTCTGAGCGTTACGTGTGCTACTATTTGCACATTAACATGAGAATCGTTTAATGTATGAGAGGATTCCAATTAGTTAATTATGAAATTTGTTGTAAACTTAGAGTTAGAGGGGTATGACAATCATTAGTGTTCACTCTCAACTCCTCACACTTTGTGCTAAATGGACCATTTGATCTTTGGAATTTGTTAAGGCCTATAAATTTGTACTAGGAAATTGTATTAGTTCAAGGAGATAAAATGGACAAAAAATAAGAAGGGGGATCAATACACACGATACTCTCATCATCCTCACTCTTGTTTAAATTACTATTAATATCCTTTTAATGTTGTAGTGTTTGGAACGTGTTACAACCAATTAATACTTTTGTGCGATATATCTTGGGGGCCATTTTAAGTTCAATCTATTAGTGAATCATCATTACAATTGGAATTCCTCGATAATCATTGATAACAAATACCCAAAAAACCTAAGATTGAACTACTTTGTGTGGTCACCTCTCCCTATCCATGTTTTGAAGAAAGATATATGATTCTTTGTGAAACAATATCTTCAATTATGGATTTCAACACTACGTACCATAATACGTGTTTAGAGTCAAAATTTTATTTTATCATATAGAAATTGCCATAATTTTATTTTATTTAAAATAAGCTGTGATAAATACATTGATTGACAAAGGAATTTTCTACAAATGTCATTGCATACAATTATGGGCCAAAGTTAATAAGGTGGCAATGGAATTTGACCACCTCTATTGGTTACTAATTTTTTATGCAAGGATTTATACATGAACCTTAATTCACTAGACTAGTATCCAACACATTGTCAACAATCCAACCAAGGTGTCTTCCAACTACAGATGCACCTAATTAAGAAGAGAACCTAACAAATGATGACATAATTACAATAAATGGTCCACCATGTTGCTCTAATGGGATAAGGGAGAAGCATTCCTAAAAATTTATGGACAATATTAGTATTGTTGAGAATTTATATGTGTTTTTTCCTTCAAGATTCACATCCCCCTCAACAAACATGAGTGAAAAAACAAAATGAATTCCTTCTCAAGAATGATTAATTATCCAATGCAACTTTGCATCCCAAAAGAATTTATAGCCCCTCCCTTTCTACAATGCCACTCAAACATAACTCAATCCAAACAAACTTATAAATAATACAAGATTAACTTTGCTACCACCTATATTAATCTTAATTTTAAATAGTTAAAACAAATATATTTTGAAAATTTGAAAACTTGGTGGTTAATGTATCCTCAAGTTTACTGCCAGTGACAATTAAATATGAAATTGAGTGAGTTCCAATGATTTTGTTCATTTGTTGGGAAGAGAAATTGTGTTCACCTAGGTCCCGGATTTCAATCCTATGCATGAAAACTCCACCTCCTAGTGTGTGTGGATCGACCTGCATCTCCTCTAGGATTGATTTCACTACTTTTCCTCAACGAAATTTCAATGCTAATTATGTGTTTCATTTTGGATAGGACGAATGTTTTAATGTATTTTCTCCATCCTCTACAAAAATATTCTCTTATTCTCATTGTCAAAATATATGCATCTCAAATATTGATCCGGATCTATGTGAGAACGAAATGAAAGATCATATATATAATCACATACACAGATATATTGCAAGGAACACAATGATATATTAAATGAATGAAATAGAATAGACTATAAAATAAATAAAACTAGAATGGTGGTATTTAAATCTTTGAGAAGAGATGTGGTGACTATGCTCATTCATCATAAGTTGATTACAAAAGGAGGTCGAAGGTCATTTTTATCATAATCATGAGGGGGAAGAATGTAACCCTAGGAGATGAAAAACCTATTTAGGGTGCCTGGTTAAAATTAGGCTGTGGTGTCACCAAAAAAATTTGTTTGGGGCCTTAAAATGTCCCCATAAGTTCTGGACACGAAAATTCATAAAACTAACATATTGGAAAAAACTATATTGAGATCCTAGAATAGGTGTGTGGACACCGATATCCATTTCTAGTAGTCCTAAAAACTTCCAAAGTGAAATTTTTTTTTTGAGCCAGTGGAATAGGTGGGTGGCCACCGATACCCATCTAGATCAAACCTTCCCACTTAATAAGCAATGGTCTATATTGTGTTGAGCCCCTTATCACATGGTGAACTATGTGTTGAGTTTAATGGAAAGGTTATTTTTCTTTGACACCCTAATAGATATGTAATTGTTGTTGATGGATGTGCGCTATCAGTTCAACAATTTTGGTTGCCTTATTATCCTTGGTCTAATTGGTGTGGATGATTTATTTATGGAGGAGAACCTTGAATATGTGGTGTTTCATTGTAGAGGACCTATGTAGGTGAGGCAACAATGCATTTGAATTATTCATGTTTATGTTGAGTAGAGGGACTTTGTCCAGAGGCTATGGAGGTCTTTGTGATCTGATGTTCACCTTCAAAGGCAATTGTGAAGAGAGAAAATTTCCCATTGTGGGATATTATCTTCCTGCAATTCTTGGTTGAGGTCAAAGAGACTGTGGTAGGTGCAACTGTCTCTAGTATCTGATAGAGTTGTCCTTCGAAAGTGATAATGACACTATGAGTCCATGACTCATATACAACATGATGCTTCCACATATATGGCTTCCCTAAAAGAACATCGCAAATTTCAAGTGGGGCCACATCACAAAGTACCTTGTCTTTTAAAGGCTTAATGTCGTATGGTATACATCATTGATGACTAACATAGATACCTAGTTCTTGGATTATCCAACCGATGGTGTATGGTTGTGGGTGTTGTGTTGTCGACAAATTCAATCTATTGATGACTTCTATTGAGATCAAGTTTTTTCAGTTTCCATTGTCGATAATAAAATGTAGGCAGATCCCAATCAACCACATTTATGAGTGGAAGAGGTGCTCGTATTCCTCTAACCCTTCTAGTTCCTCTAGTTACATTTTGTGGTTGCAACAATGACATTTGGTTGTGCGTTAATTATCTACTTCCCCTTGTTTACGACTTTGATGTTGGATTCTAAGTCAGATTTGGAATTGGAATATGATTCTAAAGTTTTGATATCAAGCACCAATTATTTCTTTGAGCGACATTCATCAGTGTTGTGCTAGGGGATTTTTTGGAACTCACACCACTTTCTAGTGTCCTTCTTTATCTTTTTGTTACCCTTCTTTGATTATGGTTGGGACTGTTACACCTAATTCTTGTCACCCATATGTTATGAGATATGTATGTCATTGATTGCCTAAAATTCCTTAGAGACTGAAGTTAAAAATGAGTGAGAAAGAGTAATTCCTTACTCTGATCCACCACCGCACTTTCCCTTTGTGAAAGAAGTGGTTCTCATCTCAACAATTCCCTTTTACCATTTGCAAGGAGCAGTGCCACCACCTGCTACCCGTTTACAAAAGGCGTTGCTCCCTTAAAATCGTCTGTCTTCCTCATAAAAAGTGCAGTGCTTGACTTATGAAGGAAAAAAAGAGAGACTCAAGAAGCTTCTTGAATATGGCATTCATGGAGCCTCATCCCTATGAATCAGGACAACTAGAACTTGAGATCCCCTATCCTAGGGATGATCCCTCCACCTCTTCCATGGGATCCTCAACCTACTCTATCCTTTGAAGCCTTTATATAGTGGCTCACCCATCATGGGAAGGGGGGAGAATATTTTTTGTGATAGCATCTAAACTCTGTCCAAATTAGCCTAGACTTTCTTGAGTGATTAGGAGGCAAGGTGAAGCTCAAGGCAAGACCCCATTGTGAAGATCTCCCAACACCAAGGCTTGGTTGTGATCTCGCCTTCATAATTTTTTAATGCAAATATAATTTCTTTCCCATAAACATTATGTATCTTATTCTTATGCTTTTTCTATTGTTTATTTCCTTGGTTATTTACATAGAATTGCAGAATATCTTGTTACTCTCATTTGGTTTGTTTCTTTTGTGTCTATTGTAGGATCTCCGCATAGCTCAAGCACAACAAGTGTAGACCTTCACAGACTATCAAAAGGTATGAAAACAACCAATTCAAGTAGTCTATTTGATTCTAGGGAAAACAATCTTTATTATATAGGTGTTTTGTTCCAGATTTGAGTTTTCAAGCTAGGGAAACAACCTTTGTCTGCATTGGTTGAGAATTTCTAATATCAAAAGTGGCAACTTCGCTGGGAATATCAAATTATTGATCTTCATTTTGAATATTCATTTTGTAATTTCAATTCATAGATCTACATGTTAATTTGAGAGATTTGATTTGAAATTGATAGATTTTTCTATGTTTGCCTCTGATTATTCATGTTCCTGTCTTTATTTGCTATTTGGATTCATTGTTCAGGCTCTAACACACTTCTTGTTTCACCCTTTTTGTGTTTTCAAAATATATTTGGGCCACCACACTTGGATTTAGTAAAAAGTGCAGCCCCACACCTTCTGTTAAGGCAACACACAGTGCCATCGTCAGTTTCCTATGGACAAAGAGTGGTGTCACCTATCTCTACCTATTTGCAAGGAGTTGTACCAAGCTTCCAACGTTGTATATTGGTCTAGTAAAACACGATACTAGGTAGGTCTTTAAACCCTAATTTGATTTTTGAAATTTTGAATATAAGTTTGAGTTTCTGATATTTACTGTTATTGATCGAAATCTGGAAAGGTTTTATGGCCTTGATTTGATTTTATCTTTAAGAATGATGATTGATTTTGGACTTTAAGGATTCCTCGTTTGTCTTTAATCTGAAAATTATTACTTTGGAAAGAATTCATTTGTTTTAGATATCTAATAGTTGTTGTATTCAACAGGAAAGAAAATATTTCTTTCTTTTGTTTTCTTCATATTTGAAAAAGATTAGTTATATGTTTTTATTGCAAAAACTTGAGAAAAAATCATAGATTTTCAGGTGTTCATTGTGTGCTTCTTCTTGTGTTTTTCTTCTCATTATAACAAAAGAACAAAAAAATTGTTTCTAAGTTAGTCTTTCTTTTAGTTGAAGAATTAAAAGTATTTGGTGTGAAAAGTAGTAACATCTTTTCTATTAAAGAGATGTATTTTTTCTTTTCAAATTGAATTAGAAAGCTTTGATTGTTTGGAATAGGAATGAAAGAAATAGTTTGATATCGTTTGATTGGGGTTTTCTTGTGTTTTGAAAGGAAAAGAACCGAACCTCTATCTTTGTTTTAAGTAGGGCATACTCAAAATTTAAAGGGAAAAACTTGCACTTGCATACTTGCATGGTTTTATATTTAAGTTTTTCACCTCATGCATGCACTTAAACATACAAGATCAAATAAATCACTAGTCCAAGTTAAAATATTTAGCGAGATGTGATAGGTTAGAGACATGTTCTGATGTCTTTAAATGTAGGAGATGTCATTTATTGCCTGCATTGCATCCCAAGGATCGTGTTGTCCTTCCATGTACTTGTTGGTATATCGAACGACCTTTCACGTACCCTTGAGGTATATAGAAAGGTACTTCACACACTCAACAATATATAGGAAGGTCCCTTTCCAACAATTGTGTATTGGACAACAATACTATGGAGTTGATATACCACGTACCTTGTGTATATCGGGAGACACTTTTAGGGATCCTAAGACCAACTGTGAAAATCCATTTGGTCGTCTTATCATCACAATATACCGATAACAACACTCGGGATTTTACTATGCACGTACCATCCAGGTATTCAGGTATTCAAGCAAGGGTATGGTCCCAATCCTCCTTGTCACGCTCTACTATTGGAACCTATGGTAGATAGTGAGTTGTGATGATTTGACAATCCTGTGAAAATCTATACTTTCAATCCACTCCTGTCACAACTTTTTCTTATTTTCTTAGTTTGAGTAGTGTTTGTTTTTCTTGCTTAGTTAGAGGTTTCTGTTTTAGAACAGTTTGACCTATCAAAGTGGTTGAATTCCCTTTGAGATGGTCCCGCGTATACAAGGATTATCGCTTGAGTATCCTTTGAATCCTACGACTCGATCTCCTATGGAATGATAGATGTATATTAATTATGAAATAAGAAGTGCATCTATTCCTGAATTAGAAGGGGTTCCAATTACCTAAGAGGGGGGTGAATTCTCTCCTCCTGCTAATGGACCTATTACTGATTATTCACTACCACCTATTATGGAACAAACCTCATCTCAAGATCCATATTTTTCCATAGAAACCCCTACAGAGGCTATGTTCAAATAGTTCCAACCTGATGATACAGTTTCCCCCATGTTTGATCCAACTGCTTCATTTTGGGGAACCACTTTAGGGAAATCTATCTCTGAATTTGGTTCTACTAGTGCCGCAAATGTATCCTCGATGGAGATAACCCATAACCCTAGAAGGGAGTTCCCTTATATTCTGCCAAGTGATATTCTTGGTAGGTCCTTAAACATACCTTCTAGTTCAATTTTGGTTAATGCACCTCCTGCTCTGACGGTCGCCAGACTCACCACTCTAGTGGGAATTTCACAATCTGCTCCAAATCCAATGCCAAATTATTCATTGAGAAGTGATCCTATGCCATGAGTATACCCAATGTTGGCAATCAATATTTTCCCTCTACATCCTATGCAACTAGAGGACCTTATGTACCTACTTTGCAAAACATTGCAAGACCTACACCTCCAGTTGTAGTACCTATTGGAACCACTGGTTATGGTTATGTTTCTCAGGACCTTATGTACCTACTTTGCAAAACATTGCAAGACCTACACCTCCAGTTGTAGTACCTATTGGAACCACTGGTTATGGTTATGTTTCTCAACCACCTGCATCTGCTTGGGTACAAATACAACATCCCAATATTGGTAACCAATACTATAATGGGGCGCAATATAATAATCATTTATATGTGCTTTACCCAGGAGGTGTTACCAATCAATGGACACAACCTGCCTATGGACCTCAAGATAGACCTAACTCGAGTCAACCGTTTGTAGGGAAAAACAATCCCAATTACCAACAATTTGCGGGTTACTATGGTCAACATCACCCAGCCTATGGTCCTACTAGGGTGGACATGCCTTATCAATATTATAATTACCTGCAGCCCAATAGGAAACTCCCTTTTTTTGGAACATTGGATTTGCTAGACTTGTCTAAATTGATCAATGATCCCATTCTACACGACCCTTTTTGGCCAAATATTATGGTAAAGTTACCATCAAACATTCTGAAATTTGATGGAAAACAAGGGGAAGAACCAAAAAATCATGTTATAACCTTCCATATATGGTGTTCTTTGAACTCCCTGATGGATGATTCTATCTGTTTGGGACTCTTCCAAAGAACTTTGATCGCTATGGCCACTAAGTGGTACATCAAAATTCCACAACATTCATTTTTTGGATTTTAATTCCCTGGAAAAAACATTTATTACCTATTTCTAGCTACTGTTTCATTATGAGACTGACACGGATTTCTTGACTTCCCTTCAGAAAACTACCTCCACTCAGATATCTAATTATATTCATGAATGGAGGATACGTCAAAGGTTGATCAAGGCTCCTATTCTAGATCAATTGCTAGCTGACTGGTTCACAAAGTTATTGTTTCCCCATATTGCCAGAGATGTGGCTATGGGAGATGTTGTAACTGAGGAACAAGCTATTAGCCGTGTGCAATACTTGGACTTGGTTTATTCCCAATGTGGAAAATTGTACGATTTGATCCCTCATGCTCCTCGTCCCAGCACTGATCCTACCAAGCCACCTGCTGAGACTCCCGTGGATGGTGTTGTAGGTACAATCCAACCTCCATCCACAATGAAACCTGCCAAGAAACAAAGTTCTTCTTTTGCTACTTCCTCAACTCCTATTGTTTCCTCCAAAGTGAATGCAATACAATCCTTGCAATCACCTAGTAATAAAAAGAAAGGTAAAGGCAAGTCCAAAAAACTTGGAAACCAGTAGGAGACTCCAAAGATTATGGCTCTTGAGAATGAGTCAAAACCAAAAAGGAAAGCTAAGTATCTATGCCTTTTGTGTGGATATGATCACTTCACTAAGAAATGTCCTAGATGTGAAGATATTAACAAAATTTTGAAAAATAATCCTACACCGGAAGTCTTAACTGACCCTTTCCCATCTCAACAACAATTGATAGATCATACATCTTTACATGGTGCCTCTTCCTCCATGGAAGAAATCAAGATGATGTCCGCCAAAATAGTTGGAATAGCTACGTGAACTCAGACATATGATAAAACTCTAGAGAAAAATGATGAAGGTACTTCTTTCGAGAAGACTCCTACTAATCCTCCTTCTCCGCCTCCTTCTACTGGCCCTCTTACCATCGAAAAACTTATCCCTGACGCAATTTTATGTCCTCCAAAGAATACAAGCTGGAAATCAGTATTTAATCCTAGTGCTCGAGCTTCCCAATTCTACAATATTATCGAATATTTAGCTTAGGCACCTTGTTCTATGTCCACTCTGGAAGTACTCCAAACTTCCCTACACAACGTAAAAACTTGTTGTTAGCCCTAGGGGCTCTAGATCTGGAGAATTCTAATACAATTACCTTTAATCTATAGAATTGTAAACCGAGACTATCTCACCAGCTCACATTTCAAATCGTGACCAAGGTGAGTGGTAGGAAATTTCATCGTATCGCATTGGATGAAGGAGCCTCCACCTCGGTGTTATCTATGTTTTGTTGGAGAGCCATTGGTTCTCTTGAGCTCAACCGTTCACCAACCACACTGAAATATTTTAATGGATGAGTTTTCCAACCCTATGGATTGTTACGATATTTATCTATTGAACTTGGGGGAAAGACCATTTCTATTAAGGTAGAAGTGGTAAATGCTTCATTGGAGTACAATCTTTTATTAGGGAGAAATTGGTTTTACACCATGAAAACAGTAGGCTCATCGGTGTTTTGTTTACTCCAATTTCCTCACAGGGGAAATATTGTAACCCTCAATTAACTTGATTATTGCTCCCTCAATATTACTTCTACTGCAACAAATAATCTTCCTACGTTGGGGAAATCCCCCCCTCCATATCAGACTACAGGAGTCAGGATTTTGAAAGACTTTACCCTTATGGGATTCTTTCCATCTATTACTTCCCCTCCTAGCACTCAAATTGCTATGATGAACATGATATCTTCCATTACTAGTGACATTTTCAAAGGAAAATAAATTGCTGAAACACCTTCTCTGAGTCCCCCTGAAGCCCTATATCATGCCATTCAATTTACTTATGATGCATACATCGATGACCATCATCTAGTGGCATCAAATCCCCACCATCTACCTTATTGGATAGATTCCCTTCTCCATATTCTTGACTATCTCTTACATACTTTTCTGTCATATGAGTCTATTATGGAGATTATGAGTTCGAATGAACCTTTATGGGAATATCATCATCATAGATCCTCTTTCCTTCCTAATGCCAATTCGATAGATTTCGATTTTGTATCTCTCATCAGTTCTAATATTGTCGAACATCCTCAGTTGCATGTACTATTGCAAGGTGCTGATTCTGAAGGGAATATGTGTAACATTACCTAGACCATCCCTATCAACATATCAATAAAACCCAGAACTGTTGAACATGTTCATGTCGACCAAAATTGTTCAACAACATAAATTGAAATTTATCAAGCTGTTTTCAAATAATTTCAGGGTGTTTTTTCCTCGAGTTACAAGGAAATGCCTAGGATTGATACATCAATGGTTTTCCATGAGATCAAGACTCACCCAACTATAAAACCTATTAGGAAGAAACTTTGTCAAGTCCACCCTAGGAAAGCTGCAGCAATAAAAGCTGAAGTCGAAAAGATTTTGAAGGCTAGTTTCATTTATCCCGTGCCATTGACAGAATGTGTGTTTATTATTGTTCATGTTTCCAAGAAGCATGGAAATATTAGGGTTTCTATTGACTTTAGGTATTTTAATAAGGCTTGTCTGAAGGACAATTAACCTACTCCCTACATTGATCATATCATCGACAACTATGCCGGAAGTGTCATTTTCTCTTTTATGGATGGCTTTTTTAGATATAATCAGATCAAAATACTACCTTCTAATCAACATAAGATGACATTCATTTTCCCATGGGGAACCTTCGCCTATCAAAAATTGCATTTTGGCTTGAAAAATGTTGGAGCTACGTTCCAACGAGCCATATCCTATGACTTCCATGATATCAAGCATATAGTGGAACCCCACCTAGACGACCTACCTGCCCATTCAGAAGAACAAGAAGATCATTCAGGGAATATTAAGGCCATTTTCCTTAGATGTCATCATTATCATATTTGTCTCAATCTGCATAAATGTGTTTTTTGTGTAGAGACAAGAGGTTTACTTAGCTTCATTGTTTCTAAGGATGGTATTCGTATCGATCCTTTGAAAATTGTTGCCATCGTGGACTTACCTCCTCCAACCAGTATTACTGAACTTCAAAGTTTGCAATGAAAGGAAAACTTTTTGTGTCGTTTTGTGTGCAATTTTGCTGAAAATACGCATGGTTATATGTGATTGTTGAAAAAGATTACTCCATTTATCTAGGATGCTTTGGATCAACAAGATTTCGATACTTTGAAACATGCAATTACACACTCACCTGTGTTGCACCCCCCAAATTACTCGAAAGAATTTTTGTTGTATCTTGTTGCCTCCACTATTACAATTGGTATGGTTTTAGTGCAGGAAGATTCAAACATTCAGGAGCATGTAATTTATTATATCGTTAAGAGTCTATTGGAATCGGAAACTCGATACTCATATGTGGAGAAGTTGGCTTTGGCTACGGTCATCACTATAGAATGTTTTCTTCACTACATTATACTTCCCACCACTATTTTTCTCGCGGACCAAAACCCCATGTATTACATCCTAAACCGTCAAGTATTGAGGGGGGGGAATACTCTTGATGGATTGTTATCCTACAAGAGTTTGACCTTGAAGTTGTCTTTGGTTACGGTCATCTCTGTATAATGTTTTAGACACTACATTCTACTTCGCATCACTACTATTCTCGTGGACCAAAACCCCATGTATTACATCCTGACCCGTTAGGTATTGGGGGGAAAATACTCTCAATGGATTGTTATCCTGCAAGAGTTTGACGTTGAGTTTGCCAACACTACTTCCAAGAGTCCTTAGTTTTTGTGAAGTTAATGTGTGATCTTCCCTGTGCTACGCTAGAAACTGAACCTAATGAATCATTCATCGATGAGTTTTTGTTCCTAATTAGCACGACTTACCCATGGTATGGAGATATGATCATATATCTCCAAACTCAATGATTTCATCTTGATCTATATCATGATGATCGTCACCGCATCTGACACCATGCAAAATACTATATAATCATCAATGATACCTTATATTGACATGGTATTGACACTGTTTTGTGACGATTTTTAAACCATTAAGAGGCTGCAGAAGTATTAAATGATTTCCGCTCTGGAGCATGTGGCGATCACCTTTATGGGATCGATACAACCCAGAAAATCCTTTGCACTAGCTATTTTTGGACCTCGATCTTTAAATATTTCCATGAAGCGGTTAAAAAATACCTACCCTGTTATCTCGGTTATCAAAAGAAGCACACCCACCCTGCTCTGCTACACCCTGTCATTGTCATTGGTCCTTTCACCAAATGGGGGATCGATTTTATGCATTATAAGCCTACCTCAGCTAGGGGGCATGTTTACATCATTGTAGTTATGTATTATTTTATGAAATGGGATAAGGAAATTCCTACATATGCAAAGGATGTTAAGACTGCCACCCTCCTTCTTTTTAATCATGTCATTGCTAGGTTTGGGGTTCCTCATGCCATAGTTACTAATCAGAGATCTCATTTCCGTAATCAAAGTTTTTACATGAAAACTCAACCCTCTACTATCCACAAGCTAATGGCCAAGTCGAAGCCATTAACAAAGTTCTTATGACTATGCTTTACATGATGGTTAGGGAACAAAAATCGAATTGGCAGTTAACTCTGTTCTCGGCAATATGGGCCTATATAACCTCTATAAAAACAACAATCAACTTCACACCTTTTCAATTAGTATACAGGCTGGAATTTGTTTTAGTTATTGAATGTGAAATTCCGTCATTGAAACTAGTCATTGAGCTTTTACCTAATACCTCGGTCGAGGAAGAACGTTTCCTTTATCTCACAAACCTTGACAAAACATGACGAGATGTTGCTTTGGCTAACGAGTAGCATAAAAAATGTATCAAGGATCAATATGATAAGTCTGTTAAGCCTTATGTTTTTAATGAAGGAGATCTTGTTCTGACATATGATCAGAAACATGACAAATTAGGGAAAGGGAAACTCAAATCGACGTGATATGGTCCCTATGTTGTAAGTAAAGTCTTAGAGAAAGGGGCCTGTGAACCAGTGGAATATGATGGAATACCTTTTGGGGAGCCTCACAATGGGATTTACCTGAAAAGGTACTATGCTTAAAATATTTTGTATTGGTACCTTGTACATTTGTGTATATTTGACTTTTGGTATGGTTTTGGAATTTTAATATGTCACTGCTTAGTTCACGTTATGTTTGATTCTGCAGATGAATCATTACTTTACTTTTACAGATGGCATGAACCACCATACCTTGAATCTCCTTTTAGCAGCCTAGGAACTCTATTCCCAAGCCCACGACTTAGTTAGTTCAAGGGGAGTTTTCCTAGGTCCCATTACCAAAAAAATGTTGAATATCATGCAGTGATAGGGTTGTTTACAGAAGCTTCCTCCCGTGATGTTGATCACATGGTTTTCTTTTTGGACTCTTAGTTAGTGGTTTCCTAGTTGAACCATGCCTACTTCATATGCAACCATATACTCCTTCATCTCTTTCGAAGAGTACGCCTTCTAGAATGATCATTTGAGTCTACTACCTATCAACATTTTCCAAGATATTTTAATTCAGTTGTCGATTCTGATAAATATAATTGTCATTGATGGCAACATTAATAACAAAGGACTGACAATGGGACAAAGGAGTGATAAAGATTGATGACAAAGGATGATGACATGGAAAGAAGGACAAAATGGTATGGAAAGAAAAACCAAATGACCCATCCTATAGCCATTTGTAGTTTGATGGGGCCATGGAGCCCTTGGTGATGGTCCATGCTACAAATTGACGATGAGCTTGTGAGCTTGAAGTCCATTGAAAACATCTAGATTCATCTTGATTGAAACTTGAAAGTCATATGATAATCTTGAAAGAGTCTTAGAAAATATTGCATATGGTTCCTTTGGGTCTTAATCCCACACATTCGTTGTTGGAGTCCACTTACTTGGTCTTCTTGCTCTTGTCAAATATGTGGAACCCCACCAATAAATATGGAAATGGTAATGTAAAAAAGAAGAATCCTCTTGTTAAAGGGGACATGAAACTAGGTCAATTTAAATGAAACAAGAATATATCGATTTGATAAAATAATATTTAAATCAAGGTCATAACCAAATGCAAAGTCGGCTCCTTAATATTCTCCAAAACATTTTTTTTATAATCAAAAAGTCAATAAAGACAACCGGGCTCCATCCAGATTTTTAAAAAAAATAGTTATGTTGGAACAAGTATAAATATAAGACAAAATCCATTCAAAATTTAGTCGGAGTGAAGAGAGAATTGCTCTGCAATTTCAGAGGTATAGGAACTGAGGAAATTCGGCTCTAGAAGAGAACACGGTATGAAGGAAAGTAAGGGAGCCTTTCTTTTGGGTTTTATATGTGACTGAGATTTTGGGTATATCATAGAGTTCTGATGCAACAAAAAAAAAGGAAGAAAGCACCATTGAAATTTTTTTCAAGTCTTTGTCTTTTTCTGAGGTTCGGGCATATGCAGTTCACTGAAGCAATCACAGTCTCATGAATTTTTATTTCTTCTCTCTGATTTTGGGGATCAAAGGCAACGGATGGAAGTAACCCCTGTATGAGGACAAGTGAAGAAGTGTTTTAGGGGTAGAATAGATAGGGAGCTTTTATTTTAGTGCTCTGAGGAAATTTTCGGGTACTGTAGCAGGAAGCTATAGTGGACAAGATCTTTTTTTGGGGGGCAACAAGAGATGGAGCAACAATAAACTTTGGATTAATCTGGGCAGCAGCATGGTGAATATTTTTTTATGGGAAACATGATGTGGAAAACTTGTTGATATACTCATGGAAAGAGTAAGGATGAGTTGATTCTTACTGGTGGACATAATGAGAAGATAAAACATGGACAATATGGTATGCTAAAGTTTGTTGAAGACATGATTTTAATTTGATGCTGATATGATGACATGATACTGAACATTTTGATGATATGATGCATGGGTAAGACATGGTGAGGATCTTGGATAGTTTTATGCTGGAAAAGACATGGACATTCTATTGATGAACACTTTGTGGACAATGTAATCAATTGATGAGATCATATACATTTGATGAACAAAATGATAACTTGATGAAGAGGTTTTTGGGGCTACAAATTATGAACAAAATGTTGATATTGCATACAAGAAGAACGATTATTAGGGCAGAAACTTGAAGGGCGGAAATGGATAGAATTGTAATATGCTGAACTATGCTTGATGAATATCTGATGACCTAGGGCAGTCAAATTTGCATGGACATAATGACATGTTTGTGATGTGTTGAGGTCACAATGTGCTTGACAGAATATTGATGATGAAGATGTTGATATTATAATGAATGATTGATGTAATGATGTGAAATTTATGGGATGTAATATATATGTACATATAATTTGCAATAAGGGTCTTGTAATGAAGTGTACTTCTAAATATAAGCATGGTCTTGTATCCATATTTCTTAGTAGGATCTAAGAAAAACTAGGCAGTGTAACCCCCCGGTTTTGACCCCGTTTGCATTAAATAATATATATGATGTAAATATTGTAATTAATCATGGTGTGGAGCTAAAGGGAAAATCCCCACCATTTATTTAGTGCTTTATGTTTCAACAATTAAAATCGATGCCAATGGTATTTTGTGCTAGCCGACAAGTTATAATTTTGAACATCATATAAATATGCAATTTAATTAAAAACCCACAACCAGCTATGTTAATGCAACAAATAATGAGATGATGGCATGTTTAATCTTGATCCATTGGGGAAAATCCATGTGTCAAAAGAAAACACCCAAAAACGTATGCACATTCCCTCATGCATTCACGTTTTCATCTTCCCTCACATTTTGGGGGAGCGACGGGACATTTTTTATCATCCATCCTTCACGTTTTCAATTTTTTCCTCATTGTGCATGCCTAATCCATCATCTGGCTCTCACCGAAATGTTGTGGTCCATTTTTTATCATTCTCTATTTCATTATTTTCATGTGCACTGTGTGTTCGTCCTGCTTGCAGAACTGTGTTTTGTTCTGGGTTGTTTGCCTATTGTTACCATCCTCAGTCGTGCAAAGGTTCGGGGTCTCTTTTGTTTGCTGAATGAATGAGCAGTGGAGATCACTCAATTTTATGAGAAAGAGTGGTCATTTGTGGTTTCCTCAGTCTTGTTGTGCAATGGTATCCTCTATCACAGAGTGAGTGGAAGCCTATTTTTTTGTGTTGACATTGTGGTTTGTTGTGTGTGCATATTTTTCCTTGGTCTGAACTGGTTTGGAGTGGAATTGGGTTTGAAATATCTTAATAAACCTAGTGTAGGAAGGAACCTCACAAATAGATCTAGAGGGGCTAGTTTTTTTCTTTGCACACCCTGAACAACACTGGAATGGAAGGCATAGCCTGAGGGACTGTGTAGCAGAGAAGGGGATGCTTCCTTGTGTTGGGTGTGTAGATGTTTTACACTAGTACGAAATGAGAAATTAATGACTAAACAAATGACTAAAATCAGGTTATAAACGACTATTTTTGAGTCGGGGACTAATAGTAGCTAATTTCCACTATCTTATAGCTAGTCGTATTTCACTTAGTCATTAATAGATGGAGTTATTAGTCATTGATTCAGTCATCGATAGTCAATGATAGTCAATGATTTAGTCACAGATTTAGTCATTAATTGCAACAATTAATGACAAAATATATGACTAAATAAACTACTAGATGATAACATATTAATGAGTAAGCTAAATACGACTAAGATATGGGAAATTAGCTATTAATAGTCATATATATGCGAATTCAATTGTTTTTGTAGTCACAAATTTATGATAGGGCACAGAGGAATCGAACCACCAACCTCCTTCCTATAATTAGGCAGGCGCTCTACCATTGAGCTAGCACCCTTTAAGAAGTTGTTATTGCTTGATAATGATGATATTCAAACAAATTTATGATAGATAGCAATATACAAACTACAGAATTATTACTATTACAACTTACTAGTAACTAGTATTTATGATAAACTAATTCCTGAGAGCTATGTACAATTTTCCCTATCTGGCATATCCATTAATGTTACCAGAGAGAACATAATACCTCTGTGATGGATGTGATACCAATTAAGTCAACCAATTTATGGAATATCTCTTAGTGTGCCTGAATATATGATAAAAATATCATTATATGAAATCAAGAAAAGTAAAAGTCAAATAAGGTAAGCAAACCTTGCCATTCATAAAACAATCTATCGGTGACAATATAAAAATACATGAAAGCGAAAGATTTCAGACTAAGTGTTGCAAAGCATAAGCTACCATATCAGCCAATTCTAGAAAATGAAACATATTTTTATATAAGTCTGAAGGCTACCAAAATAAGCAAGCAAAATAAATTCAACACATATTTCAAAAAGTGTTGAATGATATAATAAAACCATACCCAACATTATCGTTGACACATTTTATATGAAAATCAGTGTGAAACATTCAATCATGTTTGTAAGTTTATCTCTATCCAACCTGCCTTAGATATAGCTACAACTAGATTGATACAAATAATTATCAGAACCAAGGGCACTCTAGAAGTGCACCACAGGCAAAGTAATAAAGACAACAAAAAAAATCACCACGACGAAGGTAAGATTTGAGAACATACAAATGTTGTATGGTGGTTCTACTGTATTTGGACACACAGGTGCTATAAGCAACATCAATTAGAAGATAACCAATTAGCTAATTTTCAGTTATTATCCCTTGACTCTTTTACAAGAAAATTTGAAGAGAAAGAGACAAATCTGTTCTCCCATAATTTAGCCTCCCTACTAACATGAACTTCCTCAATCTTATTGGTGGCCTTCAAAGTATTTTGAACAACATTTCTATCATATCTCTCAGGCCTATTTCTTCTTCTCTCAAACTCGAACGTTGATGTCTAAACATGAAGTTTTATACATCACAACTGTCATGTGCACTACCCCCATGCATTTATATGTCAGTGCAACAGCTGCCATTTCTTTGTTTCTCTCATATGTTAAGGAACAAAACCTATAAAGGTAATAGAGAAACTAACCTATCAATATTTGAATCAGCATGACTGTATTTCAAAATTGCCTGAGAAATTTCCAAAAGTGAAGCTAATATAGTGTGCTCACATCCAAATTGATTAATGAAAAAAATGGATAAAGCTTTCAACTCAAACACTAAGATATTATGAGACTTACTCACAGAGCTTGGAAGTATCTGTGTACACCTTCATAGCTTGAGTTGTTTCTCCATGCTTTGCATTGTCAGAATTGCAAGGCTCCAATAATGAAGCACCATGAAGAAATTTTAAAGCCGCTAAAAGTAATGACCAGTGATTTCAAGGTCGCTACCTCCCATAGTCTGCAACATCTATTGCAGCTATGTTAGAATTCTAAGGCAGATAGCATTTTAAACATTGGATTGCATCAAATCATGAGAATAATTTTAGGCTATGTTTAGATGGAGAAATAAGGATAATTAACGTCAAGCAGACCTTCAATCTGTCTACAGAGTGTTTCATATCCTTGGCCTTTTTCAGTACAGAAATTCATGTAGCTTTCCCACGGTCTCTTCTAATAGGACTTGCAGCAATTGCTCTGTTAGGATCCCTTCCTGTAACTCCATTAGATGTGCAGTTTGACAGATTACTAATAGTCATCAAGGCCAATAAATATCTTCAACTATATACATCCCCAAGTAATTAAATGATTGCGTTCAACTTATATACTTCTATAATAACCCTGCTTTTGAGGTAAATTCCAACAACAATACAAGGGAATGAACCCTCAATTACCCCCAATAAAACTAGGACATTGCAATAAGAAACACTAAAAAACCCCATCAAACAACTTTTTTTTTTGTATAATTTACCTCATCTTCAGAAAGATATCCATCAAGTACAAAAAACCCATCACTGTCATCATCTTCCTCAGATTTAAACTTATCTGTGTCAACCTCATTCTTTTCCTCCTCATCATCCTTGTCATAGCAAAAAGAATTTCCCCAGGGTCTTCCTGAATTTTTTTTAACAAAGTAAGAAAGTTAATAAAAATACTACAAATATTCTTACCAAAGAGATTTAGTGATGAGTACCTCTTCCCATTCTTCATCACTATCATTCTCATATTCCAAAGCAGAGTCCTTCCTGAAAGGATTTCGAGGCCCAATTCCATCACTGCATAAAAAAAAGAGTCAGAAACAAACTTTCCCTCTTGTCTACTGCAATATTAAGAATCCATGAGCTTCAAGGTGTTTCAGATGTTCCTCATCATGGGCTATCAAAATTAAAACACATGTTGCTTTGATAATTAATAAACTTAAAATTATGCAAAGTATATTAACCTTTTCTTTAAGAAAGTTCCATAATAAGCATGTCTATGGCTATGATCAAACTGCAAAAGATTTCTTCTCTTATTATGAAGCCTATTTTCTCTATGTACAGTGGTATTCCCATTATGTCAAGGAAAACCGTCACTCAAAACTTCTTCCCAGTCATTTACAAGGCTATTTGACATGAACTCATGATCTTCAACCTCACTATATGTCTATTTTTTGTATGTAGAGGATTGCAATTTTGGCAACACTACAGCTTTAGCAAATGCCCCCTCCAACCAAAGTTCATTGAACAATGCAACTTTGGGTTTACGCTAGATACCCCAACTTAGATGTCTTTATGTAGAAGCGTGCCAATTAAGATGGCGCCAAGATACCAGGTGTGACCTAAGTACATCTCACAATCAAATCGATTCAACTCACAGTACTTAGAATCTAGAAATAACATGACATATTCATGCCACATTTAGACATTGATAAAAATCTAGAACATTAACCTTAGAAGATCCCCTATATCCATCTCTGCTGCTTTTAGTAACATTTTATCCATTGACAACATAACACCACTGCAAATCTGTGCATTTTCCTACAAAGAATTATAAATTGTTTCATTCAATACAGTGGGCGCTGTTTGAGTGTTAGGTGCATATTTTTCAAGAAATGAGTCCATCAGTGTGGCCTGTTTTTGTATTGCAAGTTGCTTTTTCATCTCAGCTTCTTCCTTTTCACGTCGCTTCTATTCTTTTTCCGCCTCCTCTTACTACCATTTCTTTTCCTTCTTCTGGTTCAAGCAAACTAAATATGTTAGCAATTGTATATGGTGCCATTATGGAACACAGAGTATAAGTGTTTCCCTATTGGAATGATATAAATATTAAATTGAAAAAAGAGGTTTCTTGCTTGAATTTGAAAGTTTAACTGTAATGTTAAGACTAGTATATTCCACGTATACCACAAAAGTAGAAGACGAATTTTTTGATAAATAACTTGATGAAATGGAATAAATAGAAAACACGATAAACTTAATATAGGATAACAAGTCCTCATAGTTGTAATAATATAACAAAGAAAGTTGATATTTCCAACTTCTCACTTTCACAATTGCATCAACAACTGGAGTAAGAAAAAATCATGCAAATGTGTTTCAATGAGCAGTCAAAGAAAGTGATGTATCCTTGGAATCTTACTTGAATGATGGCTTCCTTTTGAGCACGAGCTTGTTCCTTTTGCTACAAAGGTAATAAAAAATGTTAGTAAAAACTCCAAACCCTAGATTTTAAAACTTGCATTCTTCCATAACATTCCAACTAACCTGTTGAACCTTCTCCCCTTTTAGCTCCCACTCCAACCGTTTTTGTTCCATCTCACTCTTCCGTTCATTTTTTTATTTCTCCTTAATTGCCTCTTTCTCCTTCATCTTGGCTTGCTTGACCATTCTACATCAAAAGAAGAGATGTCAGAAACATTGAATATCTTCTACAAACAGTATATATCCAAAAGGCTAAATCTAATAACATCCAATTGAATTGACTTGCAAATTGATCCAATGCATAAATATGTGATTGAGAATCTTACATCTATGCATTTTTTTTTCTAAAGCAAGTATAAAATTGTAGCACAAATACTCATCTCATCATCAGCTTTAGCAAGTAATTCCTCAGCTTTGGCTACATGTATTTTCTCACTTCCTTCTTATTCTAGTGATGACAATACTGATAGCATTGTTGTTTGTAAACAGGAAAAAAAACTATATATATAGTTAGTTTTTCAATAGTGTATGTAAGACCTAAATTTTTTGCTCTGAATTCTTCCTTAGAAACAATTACCCAATTCCTTTCCATATGTTTACAGAAAATTTAGAGCTTGATCAAATGCTAGTTTTCACCATCAAGAAACACTGAATTTTACATTGTTTTCCTTTCAAGACAAGAGAACACTGATCAAAATTGAATGGGGGAATTGGTTGATATAATAAACCACTCAGATCCTATATGTTGCAAAACAGGGATAGTGGCCATGATGCACCACAGTGAGTCTAAAAAGGTTCATAAGATGTCCTGCTGAAACGTTCATTTGCAAAATGACATATAGTATATGTGTAGGAATATTGACAATATCCTATGCTATCTATCCTAAAAAATACTTAGCAAGAAAAAATGAGCAAAACAGACACATGGAAAACCTTATATCAGGTGCACCGGGGACTTATATTTCATAATTGACACAGAGTATTACAACAAGCAACTGCCTTGCTTGTCTGAGAGGCTGATGGACTGTAAGTCTGTAAATTGGTAAGCTGTTTAAAGTACAATTAAATATCAGCAAAAGAAAATCCCATTCCAAGTCGAGGCATTCAAATTTCAAACATATACTTATTTTGCTAAGGAACTTCATATCAATGAACACACTGAAGCACAAGATATGAAGAAGATTAAACATGCAACAAAATGTCCCTTTTCCTGCAACTCTAGCCAGAATCCAATGAATCCCTAAGGCACTATCAGTGATGGAAAGCTCCCACTGATTAACGCTGGACCGCATCCCAACCAACGAGATATTTTTTTGGCACTTCTATCCTACTTCATAAGATATTAAGTTGTTCTATAGTTAGGAATAATTTTTACTTGCTCCACTTCCACTGAAGAGGAGTTATTTTCCTGACAAAGAAGAATGCAAATGCATTTAGAAAGCAAAAAAAATGATGCCATATAAAAGAAACTAGAAAGAATGTTGTGCACTAAAAGGAACTTTGTCACTTTGCCACAATAAATAAGGCTCTGAAAGGCCAATCCGCTTCTACTACCTGCCAACTTTGAAAGCCATCCTTAGGAGATGTATATTAATGGGAATGATGGCAGTACAAGAACATATGAGCTTGGTGATATTAGCATGATCTTCCCAACTATAGATATGATGTTTGAAATGATTATGATTCTAAGGTATTAGTAGGATAGTGCAGGTTGAAGGGACAACCTGTAATTCTGTTCCTCAAGTAATATTTTGCAGTGCTACAAAACTTAGCATCAGTAAATAATTGCGCTGGGTCATCAACTCAGGAAATATGCTTAATGGGGAAACATCGACAAAACTTGGCAAGCATAAACTCAAACCTGGAAAGCTCGAAAAACTCAGCAACCACAAAAACTGGGAAATTTTTGGAGGAATTGGGAGTAATCCGAGATTTACATATCTTCTTCGTTGCTCAATGCTATCCAATTCGGATTAGGGTACTAGTTGTTGAATTTATGGGGACTAGTTCCCTGTTAAATCTAAGATTCATGGATGTAATCAGTCTTAGAAATCTGTGACTAAAAACCTTCACCAAATTTTGACTTCTTCACATAAACCTACTCTATCGGTAACTTATATTCACCTAAATTATTAACCCTAATTTAACCTTGGACAAAAACAAGCCTTGTCGGCCATCTCAAGCGAAAGTAACAATTTCTGTATTAATACTCCAATGAAAGAGGAACAATCTCCAGGCATCGCCTTGTCTTGAAGATGAACCACGCTTGGTTTGAAACGTTGACAATAAATCTTCTCACCGCAGAATCTCCATTAGATGCCATGAATCCTCACTGCGGAATCTCAGCTAACCTTATATTCACCTAGTTTCGGTGGATTTGATTATTGGAAGAATCTACAAATCCTTACGCCTAGGTCAAACACTTCAAGAAAATATGGTTACAGGTAAAGGTTTTAGTTCGAATTGATTGACAGAATTCCGTTTCAAGCATCAGGTGAATCAAATATTTTTTTTGTAGTCTATGTTATGTTATATATTTTACCTTGTTGTTTCTTAAGTAATAAAATGTTTCTTATATATCTTTTACTCTGTTGTTTCTTAAGTAATAAAATGTTTTTTATATATCTTTTACCCTGTTGTTTCTTAAGTAGTAAAACATTTTCAGTTTGAATGCGTGGCTAAATGCTTGACATTTTGCAAACAACAAAAAGCTCATGTTGGTAGTCTATTAAAGAAAATAGCACCAAGTCAACCAAACTGCCCTGTCAAGTTTATGAAGCAATGCTAATGGACTATATACCTTGTTGAACTCTGTTACGCCAAGCAAGAGGAAAGGCTTTTGCTTGTCTTTACAGATGTACCTTGCATTTTTGCAACTCATGCAGGATTGGGAACAATAAAGAAAGTGACTTATTTTCAATGCAGAGAAGCTATGGAAGGAGAAAGTGAAACACCCAAATACAATCAGATATCTTGATTGAATTTTATTTTGATCTAGTGAAAAAATAAATTGATTGCACCCATAGTATCTAGGTGCATCTACATATAACTTATCTAGAAATATTCAACTTTAATATATTAAATTGAAGGTTTGCAAATAAAAAATTTAACAAACAACTCCATATTAACCCTATATCTTTTAGGTACTAAGATCAATTCTTTTGATTTCTGTGTTTATTAGATCCAGAGTTAGTTAAGATGAATCTTTACTACTGAACACAATAGCCCATGACTGAATTCATGTGATTTATCTATCTAGTCTCAGAAATCATAAGTCTAAATGGATTGCACAATCAGTCTAATTCAACATAATTGTTGATAAAGAAGAATGAATCAGAACATTAAGGTGATAATAGTAAGTTTTATAGGGGAAAGCTGAAAATTAAATACATACTAATCCATGGATAGAACTAGTAGCACACACTTGGAAATCACAAGTCACCCAAAACACATTACTGCCCGTCTCAAGTGCTACAAGTAAGCTTATGTTGGGACTGCCCAATCACAAGTCACCTAGAACACGTTACTGCCTGTGTCAAGTGGTACAAGTAAGCTTACGTTGGGAGTGCCCACTTGAACCCTGGTGTAGAACAAACTGTCCAGACCATAGAATAGTAAGTTAGGAGTCAAATGACTCATTGAATTACAATAGCAGGGAGCTTTCAAAACTAGAAAGAGAGAGATTTAATTGTTCAAAATCTATGGATTATCATATCTATGATCTATTGAAAAATTAATCGATTCCTTCGGAAGTTAGGAGCCAAATGACTCATTAAATTATAATAACATGGAGCTTTAGTAATTTTTCTATTGAACTTCAGTAACACCTTTGAAAACTAGAAACCCGGTGCTTTAATTGTACAGTATCCTACCATGAAATACCATATCTATGATCTATTGGAAAATGAACTGATTCTTTCCTAGGTTTTACAAACATCAACCTAAATTATTTTATTTTGGGATCATTCCAAATTGATGTGCAATATAATTAATAGAAAAGGAAGTAGAACTTACTATCCCAACTGTACATTTTTCTCTGTCTTGTTCCCTTTTAAAAATGTCCGAGAAGGGTAGTTGGCCAATTTATGACCATGGAGAGCTAAATCATGATGATAGAGTGCTCTGTAATACTCATTGCTTCCCTCCAACTTTTGAGTAAGGAAGGCTTTCTGGTGAAAAAATAAATTGATTGCACCCATAGTAGCCAGGTGCATCTACATATAACTTATCTGGAAATATTCAACTTTAATATGTTAAATATAACTTCTCTTGTTAAAGACATTGTAAAGGTCTGTGAAATAACAGGATTGAAATTCAGCAAATGTGGGTATAAATATATAGGGCTGAGAGTCCTTGATGTTATTTTCACAGATTGGAAATGCTGAAACACTGGCTTTATGGCAAGTGAAGCATCAAGGCAACTAAGCTGCAAAACCATAAGCACATTATAGACAAGAATTCACCTTTGTAGATAGAATACTTGTTGTATTTTGTATGGCCTAAAGTATGAAGATAGATAGTGATATAACAAAAATGCTTTATAAAACATGCTAGATAACAACAAGCATACCTGGAAAATAGGATCTGGAACATTAGGCATTCTTTCATCAAAAGGATCAATGATGATAGAAAACCCATGGTTTTATGTGCCTATCAGTGTTGCAAAATCAAACACGATTTGGATATGCAGAAATTCATCTGTGTCAATTATTTCTAGCGTCGCCAGCAGTGAATGCAAGCAATCATAGCAAAATTTCAACATTTTATAGTCGATGCCATCCTGTGTTAGTCATTAGCAACAAATGGCACAAGCTCTTCCATTTCCACATTCTTAGTTAGATGGATTTTCGGATATTGTACTAATCTTTTTAAAACTGACAAAAAATGTTCAACTCGTCTAATATTTCCAGGTACGGATTCCTTACAATATCATCTGGTAGAAGAGGATTGGAAATCCATGTGTTTGAGACTATAATGCAAGCACATTCCAACTGTTATTGCAAAATAATGGATATTCCAACCTCAAGAGATTTCTAACATAGAAAAAATATCACTTCTATAATTTTTTGTTCCAACAATTCAAGAAGGAAATGAAATCTTTCATAGCTCAAAGAAACAACTACTTGATCTATTGGAAATATATTGATAAGGATAGAGGTGCAACAATTTATGCCACAAACTCTTTTCAAAATCCATAAATCTCGAAGCCCCTAGGTTGGGTGAAGTAAAGTTATGGTTTCTGGTAGGGTAAACGTGGGGTTCTGGAAGTGTAATTAAAATCATAAATGTAACCCATATGAAGAGTAACAACTGTTTCAACTTGGAAACATGTGCTCATTGAAGAAGACTGCATGAGAACCTCAAAATCCACTGCATGTAAATACTAAGAGAGGTTGGAAGAAAGAGACCCAGAGAAACCTTGCCACAAGATGACTCAATTCATATAGATAATGTCTATGTGATTGAATACATTATAGTAACTTAAAATTGGTTTTACAGGAAAGGGCATGAAATGAAATCTAATGTTTATAATATTGAGCTTATTGTTCCTATTGCAATGCTTTAAATGAAAGGGCATGAAATGAAATCTAATGTTTATAATATTGAGCTTTTTTTCTCCTATTGCAATGCTTTAAAGAACTTATTCATCTTACCTATTCTACAATACCTTGTTCTATAGAGTTTATTCAACTTACCCTACTTTGCAATACCCTATTAAATGAAGCAAAGTGAAATCATACCACCAGCCTAACAACTTAAGCATTTCATCAACACCAGAAATTCTTCCTTTATGTTTACTCATCATCCAAAACAAGGTTTGATAAAAAAATCCAAGTGAATCAACGCTGGAAACTCCATGAAATAAGGGTTAAAAGTTGAAATGTGTTCATGAAGACCGCCAAGAACTCCAACATCATGCCAAAAAGGAAATCTGCCAATTACTTTGACTCCTCTAGATAGGAATAATGTACATTGTAAACATCATGAGGCCTGGAAGTATCATAAATCAATCCCTTATGATCTCCCACAATACCATCATCACTGCCCTCAAGTAACAAGGGCTTACTGGTTCTGCAAAAATATTCAAGGTTATATTCCAAGGTGTATATGAGATGTGACATAACCCTTTATATTTAAAAAAAATACAGATCCAAATTTAGGCTTTGAAACCCCTTTTTTTAATGACAATTTTGTTTTAATATAATGTACCATTAAATTTTTACTTCCCCATAAATTTTCAACATTAAATCACAATTTTCAAGTGAAAGCACATGCCAAACATGAAAATAACTTGGAGAAAAAGGATTGAAATTTTCACAATAAAAATCATACTGAAAATAACTCGAAGAAAAAGGATTGAATTTTTCACAATAAAAATCATACTGAAAATAACTCGAAGAAAAAGGATTGAATTTTTCACAATAAAACCCATACTCCGCATACAATTGCATCTCCTGGAAGACATTTTCCAACTTAAAATTCATTCATAAATTTACCTGGACTGGTTATATCTCACAAAGATGTTAATACATCTAGGTTCAGCTATCTAATGATAAATGGAATATAATTTATGTGACATCTGTCTCTCATGCGGTATTCATCAATGGAGTGACCTACAAGAAGTTTAAGATAGGGTTTAAAAATAATAAACTCTGGTTACTTTTTGGATTGCCAAAACGTAATTCATTATCATAAAAATGGCCACCATTGTGCAGGGATCGTTGGAAGAGATTTTCAAGGATTGATTGAAGATTTAAATCAGTACACCTGTTATAAGCACTTAGATAATAGATAGCAAGTTACTATGAAATCCATGAACAGTCCAATGGCCATATCGTACATAAAAGCTTATACAATACATGATTTTACCTATCAGTGTTCACATAACAGCTTGCAATTTAAAGCAATGTGATTACAAGATTCAGAGTGATACAAATGTTATGGCGGTTTCATATACAGCTGCATTTCCTGAATCAACATAAGCGACTGTAGCTTCATTGACAGAATCCCCAACTTAATAAGCAAAAGTCAAGAGAATCTACAGCTATTGGTTTTGCTCTAGCTACCCTTGCTTCTCTTGCTGCTGGTGTTAGATCCTCTGGTCATTAGTTACAGGGACCTTCAGCGTGGCTCAATTGAAAGCAGCCCAAGCCTGATCACATGCATTTGGCATGATTAATTTTGAAAACGGCCAGAAAGTTTCTACCAGCGGCCACTTATTTGGAGAACTGAGATTCATTTTGCATGAAAGCACTGCTACAATAAAACCATCTGTGTTTCTTCCACAAACTCTCAGTTCGACATGCATAAATCTAAATCTGGAAGTCGTTAGGTTTTGCGAGCAAAGATCCGGTTCCTGGTTGAGAAAACGTGGGGTTCTGGGAGTGAAATAAGCCAGAGCTTGAATTTTCTTTTTCAAAACTAGAAAGCCAGAGCTTTAATTGTCCAAAATCTATGGATTATCATATCTATGATCTATTGAAAAATTTATGGATTCTTTCTGAAGTTAGGAGCCAAATGACTGATTAAATTACAATAACATGGAGCTTTAGTAATTTTTCTATTGAACTTCAGTAACACCTTTGAAAACTAGAAAACCAGTGATT
>LPNX010507043.1:578029-737558 GCA_001517045.1 Pseudotsuga menziesii | reverse complement strand
AATTTTTTATAAAGTTATGTTTACTTTCATAATATGGAGTGACTTAAAGTATATATAAATCACATGTTAGCTCTGAGGGTTGGATCAAGCAGTCATGAGCAAGAGCTCCAAGGATTAAGAAGTCATGAGCCAAATGTGAGATGTCTCTCCCTGATGTTAGGGAGGACATGGATTAGTTTCTCTTGATCCCCTGGGGTCAAGGTGTTTAAAACTTAGACAACAACGGTTTACTCTACTTATCACTCATTGACAACAGTGAAATCTCTAAGGGTTTCCCATGTTACGTTATAAAAAAAAAATTAATGTTGTTAAGTCATATTCAATAGATAATAAAGAGGTCTGAGATTTCGGTACCAGCTATTATTTCCCTTGTATGTATTGGCATCCATAATATTGTTTAATGAATCAGGTATATATCCATGTCTCTTATATTGTGACTTGCATTCATTGTTCACATATTTGTGTGGCTTTCTAACATGGTATCAAAGACATGGATGAAATGTGACCATGCAAAAATAGGTTGAAGGGCCTAGGGACAACATTCATTAGAGCCAAAAAGCGGCACTGCTCACAAATTTGATGCTAGGAAAATAAGCAACGGAAATCCTACTTGAAACAAAGCTAAATATGCACTGCTTATAGAAAAGCCAGTCAACTAATCACAAGATCATTTTGGGCATCAAAGATGCAGATGAAAGATAGTAGACATATATATACGCATATAAATTTCCAATGAATTTGGCATTCTAGCCGCCAATATTGAAGAATTTAGTATGTTACCTGGGGTTAGAATTTTTTTTTAAGAATTTGAATTAATATCCATATACAACATAAATTCAAATTCAAAAAAATAACAAACCTGTTGATTTTGAATGACAAAAGCTTCCTCTAGTGAAGATCTGAGTAACTCCATTATTGCAGCATCACTAAATTCATAGCATATATGTTCTAAAATGTCTTTGTTAGCAACAAACCGCAATGCTTGAAATACAATAATGCCCAAAAACACAATGCCCAACAAAAAAGCAACAATCACAATTAAAAATAGTGGTCTATCCCAATGAAGTCGCGTGATGCTTCTACCGACCTTCACACCCAAAATATTCATCCCCAAATCCCTTATATAAATTATGTTAATTGGTTATATATTATATTTTTTTAAATAATGATCATATAAGTTGTTTAGTTTTATAAATGGACTAGTTTACGGAGTCGACAATTTGGCCCGGAATTCGATTGTCATCGCCACTTCTCAGCCAAATCATTGACTCTGATCTATACTAAAATCCGATCAATACTCTCCGGGACGGCAACCGATGGACAATTACAGATGAGGGCCCTACATCCCCTCAAGAACCGGTCATTCAAATGCACCTCATGCACGTAGACTTACCAAATGCATCCAATGCATGGCCAAAAAAACATGCCAACTTCATATCTGTGGGATGACGGTATCGTTCGACCCCTGCTCTACAATGACATCTGCAACAAGTAAACCATCTTGCAAAGTTTAATCACATGATCTTCTAATGTCTGCTTCAGATTTCCTTTGGAGCATGTTAGGAATGCCAATGAGAAAAAACCAGTGACCTTTGCAAATAGTGGCATTGAAGGAGGGTGCTCATGCTTTTCCCAGGCTGAAAGTTCAAAATGCATATGGTAATTATGAGCGCATAGGCTAGAGATGGTGATGATTGCGAATGTAAAGTGGAAGCAGTAACTTCGGGAGCATTCAAACATGTAAAAAGCCATAACAACTAGTTATTGTTTGGAGTGATGAACACGATCGGAGTCGTAAGAACCATACCTTTGAAGTGCTCCGATTCATCAGTGCGAGATCCTGAACCGGCCTATCGTCTGCAAAAATAGGGTATCGAGTGCAAAAAAAGGGGAGCAGGGGTCGAACGATACCTTTAGCCCACAGATCCTAAGTTGACGTGTTTTTTGGGCCATGCATTGGATGCATTTGGTAAGTCTACGTGGAGGAGGCACATTCGAATGGTTGGTTCTCGAGGGGATGTAGGGCTATGATGCTTCTAGCTAGGAATTGATATGGTACTAGTTCTAGTACCTAATTCGTAATTGACGTAGGAACCTAATTTTCCTTTGGAGCACACTTAACCAGGTTTGCTAATTCAATGGTGCGGCAGGGATAAAGATGGTCAAGAGAAAATTCGTGCAAATGCTTTGTTGGATCTCTGAAGATCGAGGTGCATGACACCAATATGACTAATAGAAGGTAGACAATTTATAGAATTTACACTTCATTGTCAAATTTGCAATTTTCCATGACACAATTAAAAATGACTAATTCATATTCTTGTAGCTAGTCTTTTTTATGCCGTGACTAAATTAATCGTTTACGTTAGTCATTTTTAACTCTATCACTTATTATCTAGTCATATTTGTTAAGTGGTGACTAAATTAGTCGTTGATTTTAGTCATTTATAGTTGGGTCAATCAAAATTCCTCATATTTAGTAGTAAATCACTTGAAAAACCCGCGGTGACTAGAATTTTTAGTCACCTAGTAGTTAATTATTCATTTTGTACTAGTGTTAGGAGCCAAGCCTGATCTAGTGCAGGTGTCCATAGCTCAATGGTTGAGCTCACTAGATTAGTAGTTCAAGATTTCTAGCTCTTTTGCAACCTGATAAACCCATGTATTAGTTGTCTTGGTTGGTCATTAATGTGAATGTTGGCTTGACTGACTGCAGTCTGATAAACCCAGCAGTTAATTGGCTTCGATGAGTAGCCTGATAAACCCAACTGTTAGCTGGCTTGGATGATTAGCCAGATAAACCCAACTGTTAGCTGGCTTGGATGATTAACCAGATAAACCCAGTAGTATATTGGCTTGCTTGTTTACAACCTGATAAACCCAACTGTGTTGTCTTGGCTGAGTTTTGTGGCATCCTTGGCTATGTGTGAGCCTGCTAGTGTTCCTTATTCCTTGTGGGAATCATTCCCAGCTCAGGGGTGGTAGTGTTGCTGAGAGATTGATGAGCACACTGGCCTATGGTTGGGTGGAACGTTGCAATGACGTAGCTGGTTGCGGGACAAAATTCTTTCAAGATAAGTATTCATGTCTATGTTAATCTCTACAATTGTATTTTTTTAATGAAATATGATGAACATGCCTAATGTGTTGAATTAATGAATTGCTTCCGTTGTATAATTGCAATTGTATGCATCTGTGTATGTTTTCTTTCAATGCATTTTTAAATTATGTTATGGGGCTTAGATTTCCGGATTGGTGATGGCCTGAATGATCAAATCTGTCTAATACTTCTCTTAACAGGTTGAATTTCCTGCCAGAAATCTTCTTTCCGCAACTTGCAAGATGCGGCTTCACAATCTCTATTTCTACAAATCTCCTTCCGCAACTCTCCTTTCCACATGCGGGATGCAGGATGCGGGATGTGGCTTCACAATATCTATTTCTGCAACTAATTATATCTGCAACGGTCTATTTTGCATGCAAGATGCAGGATGCAAAATGCGGGATGTGGGATCACAATTTCTATATTTCCCCGATTTCGCAAACTCAAGCTTTCCACACCATTGGTTCTTGTAGGTTGATTCTCAGCCGTTGAGATTTTTCCATATGCAGAACAGATTGTGACCGTCGATTTTCGTCGCGATATTTCTCCGTCATTCGATCTCCTCTGAGATCTTTCTTTGTAGATCGTCGAATTGATCACTAACAGGATCAATTCTATGCTATTGGGAAGTTCGAAAATTTATACTCATACTTTAATAGAGTGAACACAAGATGAATTCATTCCTCTATAGATTTCTGCAAAAATCGAGAATCCATCAAAATACATACATAATTCAATGAACTTTGAGCTGGATGCTCCTGCAACAATCAGAGCGAGCAGTTATGGTCACGCTCTCTCTATAGTGGACGGGAGGGAACGTGACAGTGTGGTATCAGAGTTGCGGGTTGCAACATTGGGCCTTGATAGGCCAAGTTGAACACTTAATAGAGCTGTTGGTAAATGGTTTTTACTTCTGATTTTATTATGCAGTTAACAATTTTTTTTATTAACACATTTTACAGAATTATAGTCACCCCCAAAGGGTAGCATTCCATAGAGTGCATTTCGGTAAAGTTGGTTTGGCTGAGCCATGAGAACCAACATGTGTGATGATGCACAGAACCCCAATGAATACGAGGAAGATGCTATGGGAGAAAATGTTCGAGTTGGAAATGTTGAGACAAAGTCTAATGGGAGGAGGTTTCAAGATACTCCCCCAGATTTTGTAGCCACCATGAGAATCCCAAGGGTGGAGATACAAAGTCACGGGGAAGATAATGAAAGATTGGTTAAGGATCTGGAGGAGCAGAATCAGTTGAATACAGCCGTGCTACAAATTTTGAAAGACATTCAAAGGCGGATGAACTCTGGGGACTAGACAGTGAGACCATAAGGAATTAAAAGAACTGCTAGAAGAAGAAAGAGATCTCCTAGTGGGTCATCTGAATTTGAAGGATCCATTGGTGGATCAAGTTCTTATTCTCACGAGAATAAGAGAAAGAGGCACTACCAGGACCGTTCATGTGATGAATTTAAGAATTCAAGGCCTCCTACCTTCAATGGTGAGATAAAGAATGGTCAAGAAGTTGAAGCTTGGTTTCTTGGGATGAGGAAATATTTCCAAGTCCAAGACTACTCGGAAAATATGAAGGCTAGGGTAGCCATATTCAACTTTAATGGAAGAGCATCCATATGGTGGGAGAACTTCAGGGAAGTGAAAAAGATTAATGAAAAGAAGATTGTGTGGAAACAATTCTAGAAGTATTTCAAGTAGAAGTACCTCTCTGACAGGAACTATGATGATAAGATCAAAGAATTCCATAAGCTAAGATTGGGGCAACAAACCATGGAAGATTATGCAAACAGGTTCTTGGAGCTGTTGATGTATGTCAGGTACATCAAAGAAGAAAAAGTAAAAATCCAGCGTTTCCTGAGTGGATTGCCTCAGTCTTACAAAGAAAAAATTGAGTTTTATGAACCTAGAACTCTGGAAGGAGCAATAAGAAAAGCTAAGTATTTCAATCAGCAAAGAAAAGGAAAACCCGATTATCATAAGACATGGAAGGACAAGAAGAATGAGAATTCTTACCAAAGGAAGAAATGTTTCAAACCTTCTAACTTCAGGAATCAACAGAAGCAGCCATACCAAGTTGAGAAGAAGCCAGCTAGAGTGGTGGGAGAAAAGCCAAGAAATCCACAATAGAACAGAGAACCACTACAATGTTGGAAATGTGGAGGACCCCACATGCGCGGGACTTTTCCACTTGAGAATGAGAATGCAAGGCCAACTTACAACATTCAAGAGGAACAAACAATGGGTCAAGTAGCAAGGCCCGTCCCTAGGATCTATGTAGCACTAGAGGACCACCAAGAAGATCACCAGTCAACTGTGGTTGAAGTTGCAGGTAAGATTGTTGAGCAATCTGTTTCTATTTTGATTGACCCTAGGTCTACTCACAGTTGCATTACTCCTAGGGTAGTGGAGATTTGTGCTTTTAAGAAAGTAAAGCATAAAAAATCATGGTTAGTTCAGCTAGCCACTGGAGCTAAGACAAAGGTTAGTGAAGTGGAATAGAAATCCCATTGGTGATGAATGGATTGGTCACTTGTGTAGATCTAAATGTTCTACCACTTGGTTCCTATGATTTTCTCATTGGAATGGATTGGCTAGAAGCTCACAAGGTAAAGCTCGAATGCTATAATAAGACTTTTGAATGCATGGATGAAGAAGGAAACCCAATAGTTGTAAGAGGTATTCCAAAGGTGATTTATGTGAGGCATATTTCAGCAATGCAGTTGAAGAAGTTTTGTAGGAAGGGTTGCCAGTTGTATGCAACTCATATTGTGGAGGCAACAGAGAATGAAACTCCTAGGTTGGAGGACTTTCATGTGTTGCAATAATTCAAGGATATTTTTCCTAATGAGATTCTAGGGCTTCCTCCAAAGAGAGACATTGATTCACAATTGAGCTTGTGCCAGGAGCAGCACTAGTGTCCAAGACACCCTATAGAATAAGTACACCAGAAATGATAGAGCTGAAGATGCAGTTGCAAGAGTTATTGGAGAAGAAGTCTATCAGGCTGAGTGTCTCCTTGAGGAGCACCGGTTTTGTTTGTGAAGAAGAAAGATGGTACACTCAGGTTGTGTATTGATTACAAACAGCTGAACAAAGTCACCGTGAATAAAAAAATCATTTTCCTAGAATTGATGACCTCTTTGATCAAATGAGAGGAGCAAAGGTATTTTCCAAGATTGACTTGAGGTCTAGTTACCATTAGGTGAGAATCAAGGATGAAGACATTCATAAGGAAACTTTCAGAACAAGGTATGGACATTATGAGTTTGTAGTGGTACCATTTGGTCTCACAAATGCACCAGCTACATTTATGTGCCTTATGAATAGTGTCTTCAACATGTATTTGGATAAGTTTGTTCTTGTTTTTCTTGATGACATTCTTATTTATTCTAAGAATGAGGAAGAGCATGAAGAGCATATGAGATTGACATTACAATTACTCAGGTAGCATTAGTTGTATGCAAAGTTGAGCAAGTGTGACTTCTATAAAGATAGAATTTAGTATTTGGATCACATTATCTCAGAAGAGGGTATATCTGTGGACCCTGACAAGATTGGAGCCATTATGAATTGGCCTACTCCAATAAATGTGACAGATGTAAGATCTTTTATGGGACTTGTAGGATACTACAGGAGATTCATTGAAGGATTCTCCAAGGTTGCACATGTCATCACTTCTTTGAAAAGGAAGGGGATAAAGTTTGAATGGACATCAAGGTGTGAAAAAAGCTTCCAGCAATTGAAGAATCTTCTCACAAGTGCACCAGCATTGAATTTTGCAGACCTAGAGAAAGACTTTTTGGTGTATACTGATGCATGTGGTCAAGGACTTGGAGGAATTCTTATGCAAGAAAACCACATAATATTTTATGAGTTAAGAAAGTTGAAGGAGCATGAAAAGAAATATGCCACTCATGATCTAGAACTTGCAACCATAGTACATTGCTCTCAAGATGTGGAGGCATTACTTGATGGGCAGAAGATTTGAGCTAAGTACAGACCATTGTAGTCTGAAGTATTTGTTTGATCAGTCTACTCTAAATGCTAGGCAAGCTAGATGGATGGAGTTTTTATGTGAGTTTGATTTTGAAATCAAGCACATAAAGGGAAAAGAGGATAAGGTAGTCGATGCACTCAACAGGAAGGTGCAGGAAATGCATGTGGCATCCATTAGCATTTTCCAATCGGAGTTGAGGCAGCATATTGTTAATCATGTTGTTGAAGATGAATTGTATTCCCAAGTCAAGGACAAGTTGCAACAGCAAAGCCTTGAAAATAAGTATGAGGGATATAAATTAGAAGAAGATGGAATCCTTACCTATAAGAACATAATTTATATTCCAAATGTAGCAGATTTGAGGAGGGTGGTTTTTATGGATGAGATCCATCAAGCTCCATATTCTGGGCACCCAGGATATCAGAAGACAATTGCTACAGCTAGAAAGTAGTACTTTTGGCCAAGAATGAAAAAGGACATGGTTGAATATATTTCAAGGTGCATGAAATGTCAACAGGTGAAGGTTGAGCATCAACACCTAGTAGGTTTGTTGCATCCTTTACCAGTTACAAAATCGAAATGGGAAGTTATTTCCATTGATTTTATTACAGGATTGCCAATGACTTGGAGACAACATGATTCCATCATGGTTGTGGTGGACAAGTTGACAAAGGCAACACATTTTATACCGGTTAAGTCTACGCATAAGACTGATGACACTGCAAAGATATTCACGAAGGATATTTTCAAATTGCATGGATTGCAATCTCTGACAGAGATGTCAAGTTCACTTCCAATTTTCAGAAGGGATTATTTGCAGATTTGGGTACAAAGTTGAATTTCAGCACTGCTTACCATCCTCAGATTGATGGGCAGACAGAGAAAGTTAACTAGGTAATTGAAGATATTCTTCGCATGTATGTGATGGGAAAACCAACCAAGTGGGAAGATTATTTACACTTTGTAGAATTTTCATATAACAACGGACAACAAGCATCCTTGGGGATGAATCCATATGAATCTTTGTATGGCAGGAGGTGTAGGACACCACTGACTTGGGATAATCCAGTGAACAAGGTTGTGCTTGATCCAGAATTTCTCAAGGAGATGGAGCAGGAGGTTGTAAAGATCAAGCAGAATCTGAAAGCAGCCCAGGATAGACAAAAAAGATATGTAGATAAGCATGGGGTGAACATAGAGTTCAATTTTGGGGATCATGTTTACCTCAGAGTGAGGGAAAATAAAAGTTCATTGAAGCTTGGAAGTTGTTCCAAGCTGTCACCTAGATACTGTGGGTCGTTTGAAGTGCTTGAAAGAATAGGGCCAGTTGCATATAGACTTGCATTGCCTGCTAGCACTAGGGCTCATAATGTTTTTCATGTTTCCTTGCTTAAGAGATATGTACATGATCCTAACCATGTGATAAATTGGGATGTGATTCAGGTGGAACCCGAGGGATAATTCCAAATCGAGCCAATGCGCATCCTCGACAGGAAGGTCACAATCCTCTAAAACCGAGCCATAGGGCAGGTAAAAGTGCAATGGGAGCAATACGGTCCTAAAGAGGCTACATGGGAGTTGGAGGATGCCATGTGATTGGAACATCCATTTTTGTTCAATGCTGTGAAGCACTGAGGGCGGTACCAGCGTAGTATTTTTGTTTAATTTTGTAAGCACTAAAGACAATGCTGTTGAAGGGGGAGGGGAATGTAACACCCCGGTTTTGACCCCATTTGCATTAAATATATATGATGTAAATATTGTAATTAATCATGGTGTGGAGCTAAAGAAAAAATCCCCACCATTGATTTAGCGTTTTATGTTTTGGTGATTAAAATCGATGTCGATGGTATTTTGTGCTAGTCGACACATTATAATTTTGAACATCATATAAATATCCAATTTAATTAAAAACCCACAACCAACTTTGTCAATGCAACAAATAATGAGATGGGGGCATTATTTCCTAAGGATAAGGGGGGGGGGGTGTTTAACCTTGAGCCATTGGGGAAAATCCACATGTCAAAAGAAAACACCCAAAAACGTATGGCCATTCCCTCATGCATTCATGTTTTCATCTTCCCTCACATTTTGGGGGAGCGGGGAGACATTTTTGATCATCCATCCTTCACGTTTTTAGTTTTTTCCTCATTGTGCATGCCCAGTCCATCATCTGGCTCTCACCGAAAAATTGTGGTGCATTTCTTATCATTCTCTATTCCATTCTTTTCATGCACGCTATGTGTTTTTCCTACTTGCAGAACCATGTTTTGTTCTGGGTTGTTCGCCTGTTGTTACCGTCCTAGCCGTGCAAAGGTTCGGGGTCTCCTTTGTTTGCTGAATGAATGAGCAGTGGAGATCACTTGATTTTATGAAAGAGTGGTCATATGTGGTTTCGTCAATGTTGTTGTGCAATGATCTCCTCTGTCACAGATTGTGTGGAATCCTATTTTATTGTGTTGACATTGTGGTTTGCTATGTGTGCATATTTTTCCTTGGTATGAATTGGGGGGTGGAATTGGGTTTGAACTAGATTAATAAACCTAGTGTAGGAAGGAACCTCAGAAATAGATATAGAGGGGATGGTTTTCTTCTTTGCACACCTTGAACAACACTGGAATGGAAGGCATATATTGAGGGATTGTGTAGCAGAGAAGGGGATGCTTCCTTGTGTTGGGTATGTAGATGTTTTAGGAGCCAAGCCTGATTTAGGGCAGGTGTCCATAGCTCAGTGGTTGAGCTCACTAGCTTAGCATTTCAATATTTCCATCTCCTTTGCATCCTGATAAACCCATCTGTTAGTTGGCTTGGCTGGTCCTTAATGTGAATGTTGGCTTGACTGACTGCAGTCTGATAAACCCAATAGTTAGTTGGCTTCGCTGAGTAGCTTGATAAACCCAACTGTTAGCTGGCTTGGCTACTTAGCCTGATAAACCCAACAATATATTGTCTTGTTTGTCTACAGCTTTATAAACCCAACTGTGTTGGCTTGGCTGAGCTTTGTTGTATCCTTGGCTATGTGTGAGCCTACTAGTGTGCCTTATTCCTTGTGGGTATCATGCCCAGCTCAAGGGTGGTAGTGCTGCTAAGATATTGATGAACGCAATGGCCTATGGTTGGGTCTGTTACCACCTAAGTTGTACTTAGTGGTTTTTTTTATCAAGGGAGCTTGGTGAACCTGGACAAGGCTAACTTGTTCGGACTTCAGAGAACCTTCAGTCTTGCTTCTCGGCAGCTTTGTTGTACTATGTCACATGCTCATACCCCATGGGGGAATTGTAATAAATGTTCTAGCATGATAGTGTCTGTAAAAGACTCGGTCTCTTAGACTTTATTTGTCAATCTAATCAGCCTAGGGTGTTTTTTCCCTTGGTTATTATTGGTTGTTGAATAAACGACTGATAATTTCTGAGTTTTTCACTCCATACCTCCAAAGTTGGGGTGGTCGGCTTGGAATTTAGGCCTCTTGAGGTTATTAGAGTCTATGTATCAATGTATAAACATGCTAGGCATCATGGTTGAGTCATATGAACATGTCTAAGTACCCCTAGGTTTTTTCAATTTTTCATTCTTTTGATTTTTTCAGTGTTTTTTATTAAAATTTATTTTTTTCCAAAACTTAGGCTATTTTTTAATAGTTTAATTGGAAAAATTGATTTTGTAATAAAAGTGGGCCAAATAATCAGTTTCAGTCATGTAGGTGCTCATTTTCAAGCTAAGAGCACCATGTAAACCCATGGACCCACTTTTTTCCTAGTTTTAAGTGATTTTCCATCACTTAGGTCAGAAATCCCAAAAAAATCAATTATTGATTATTTTAATTAATAAATTGATGAATAATGGAGCAAATCCAGAATCCTAGATCAGGGGATTCACAGCCGATTTGAACGAAATCAGTAAGATCTAAACCAGATTGACTGGATCTGACAAATCCTTGACTAAAGGAGGTGATCAAATCAGATCCAGAGTTGATCTTCAGCAGCCTTTATGGGGAATTATGCCCTCTCTCTCTCTCCTCCACATGTGTGGGCTCTCCTAGAAGCTCTGTGGACTGATGTGTCAGTTTATGGGTTGATGTGTCAGCTCAATCAGCCCCCTGGTTGACAAGTAGGCTTAGTTCAACTTGAGATCAGCATTGATGGACTCTTCCTCAGCTGCAGTGATCTGTCTCCTTGGGATTTGCCCCCCCCCTAGGTTGGATCTCTTGGTTTTTGTATAAATAAAAGCACAAGCTGCCTCTTCCAAGCTAGTTAGAGTTGGATTGAGGAGTTATTTCCATTGTAATACTGCTATATTTTGTGAATAAAGAAGCTTTGGAGGCTATACCGTGTAGTGCATGTGTTTGTGTGGATTCTCAGTGTTATGCTGCTAATGTGGTAACTGCAATTTTTTTCCAATTTTTGTGCTGCTTTCATTTTCTGGATTCAAGGATTCAGTTGAATTGAGTAAGGGTGTAAACTAGGCAAGTTAGATTGCTTGCTCTTGTTTATCCATATGATGTATGCTCAAGAATTTCAGTTATATTCTTAAATAAGATTATTTTTGCATGATCTTTCATTTTTGTTGCTTTATACATCTATATCCAGATCTCACGAGGTGTTGTGCAGGATTGTGTTATCTAGTTGCAGGTTCCCGATTGGATGAAGGTGTGGATCAAGATTGATTCCATTCCTTATCCAATAAGCTCAAGACTCTGTCCCTCAGCATTCCACAAAAGGGCCTCCTTTCATCTTGCTCCATTCAAGCAACGAGCTGACCTTCTCTCCTCTTCTTCTCATTTCTTTAAAAAAATCAATCCTCCGGTTACCTATCTCTCCCTCTTATGATCAGATCTAGTTCTAAGAATTGAATATATATTGTTAGATCTATTTCATAAGAGTCTTGCTGCTTAGATCTGTAATTTCATAAAGATAGATCTAGGTGTAGGAATTGCCTTTTTTGCAAGTAGCTAAATCATAGATCTAAAACTTGCTCATAAGGTAGTTTCTTTTTTCGTTATTTAAAGATTTAAATTCTACAAGAAAAGTGCATATCTCATTGGCTTCCCAAATAGAAATCCAATATCCCAAGGAAAGCTTGCTTTCCTTGGTTCCTTTTGTAAAACTAGATTAGCCCCTTTTAACAATTTTTTACTTAGTTTTTTTTGGTAACTAGTGTGGTGACCCAAAACACTTTTAAAGTGTGTTTGGGAACATTTTATTTTAATTTCTCACTGTTTTTTATCAGGTCTAACAAAAAAGAGAAGGAGACTCTACCCATTTTCTGACTCTTGTATGAACCAGAGCTTCTTGGAAGTTTCCCCCACCACTGTGTTTAGAGTTTAGCTTGTTGTAAGCCTTTGGATCTCAGATAAAAAGGACCAAAGTGCATCAATTTCAATTTTCTGATATTTTAAATCACTGCTAATAAAAAGAAAAAGTCTTTTCGAATAGGCTCTTTCGAGCCTATTCACCATCCCCCCGAGGGGATTTGTGTCTGTGTCAGTTTTTACTTTTTGTTCATCTTTTTTCAATCTAGCGTAGTTCTAATCTTCAGGGTAGTATAATTTGATTTATAATCATTTCCATATTCCATATCTAGTGGTTTCAAAGTAATTTTAATACTTACCCCACGACTTCTTGATTGACCCGCAAGGGGAAAGAGATGCGTGGTAGGACTAATTAGAAAATCAACATTGTGTATATTTGATTCCTTTTTCATCAATTGTTTCGTTAGCTATAATAAAATTAACCCCTCCTTGATTCCCCAATTGAGATCCACTTGGATTGAAAGAGGTTCCTGGAGGGTTTTCTTTTTAACAAGAACACCTATCTTTAAATATACTAAAATTGACAAGACTCCAATGTGTATGCTCTGCACTTGGCTGCGGTTCGTCCGATCAGTCAAGCCACATCAAAAGCACTTGAGTGACTAGATTAATTAGTCCTAGCCTCCCATATTGACAAACCATCAGGTGAAAATCCAAAGCCTCGAACGAACTATAAGCGGTGGCAAAATACCCAAAGGAGTGGGAACAATTGGAAAGTGACCTCGAGGCATCGATCTCTGTCACACCCTAACGGGTGCGTTATTTACAATAGTCTCCGAGACTCCATTCCAGCCCACAAAAAACTTGTGGGTAGCCATGAAAGTTCACTTTTGGACATACTCCAAGTACCCCTCGGGTATATCTGGAGTCCCCTTTTCGCCTAATTTAACTCATTAACATTCCACACTAATCTAAAATCTACCAAGAGACATTTGCAAAACATTCATTCAAGTGCATGCAAGCACATTATTTTCTCTGTTGACTCCATTTAAGGAACTGGTGATTTGTTTCTTTCATTTCTATATATGTTGAGTTTCATTACTATGCTTATCTGCTTAAAATCTTGCATCTTGTTATATTTTGTTTCCATTGGTTAATTTCAAAACTCCTAAATAACTCATTTAGTTTAACACCATCACACTAAGTAATTAGCCTTAGTAACTTAATAGGGTTTACCCCCCTTGGCTTCGTTAGGAGTTGAGCCTAAACGGAGGAGTCAAGAATAAGGTGACAGCCTTGACTCGATACTTTCCCCCAAGGACACACCGAGTGGCTTGAAGATTTCTGCCACGTGACCCAGGTGTGTGAAAGGAGGCAACACTTTTTGGCGCCACTGCCGGGGATAAATCTTTTTATTCTCGAGTACGAATTTTGTTTTCTTCCTTTTTGTTTTTGCTTTGTTTGATGAATGCTTAGATTAGATCTTTAATTTTCATCTGGCGACTCCACTAGATTTTTTATTTTTATTTTTATTTTTATTTTTATTTTTTTTCTGTTTTTTTTTTTACAAAAAATAATTTTTGTGAAAAGATTTATAAATGTTTATTTTTATTTTTCACATGGCGACTCCATTGAAGGGATAAAACCTTGTTATCTCATAAACTTGTGAAGTTTTGTTATGTGTAGATGATCCCATGTGACATGTTAGAACCTTTAAAGCTCATCACTTGACAGCTCCACCTTTTCAGTACAAGGTTTAATGGTTATATCAAATTCATACTATTAATTTTTGATATGGATGAATTAAAGGAGAAATATGGTGCCCAGATAACCGAAATTTTTTAGCCTATCGATTTCTCAAACATCCCAGGTTTTCCTAACTGTTGTGATGGTGTGGGGGATGCATATAAATGGCTTCCAGTATTTCATGGAAATTATGGTGATTCGACCATCTGGCATGTCAAATATTTCCTTTAGTTGATGGTTGACTCCAATGTTCTTCATGAAGACGATATGATGGAAATGTTTACTGGTACTTTTTGGGTTGAGGCCTGTTGTTGGTTCTATCAGTGCCTTCCTAATAAATGTATAACTTCTTTTCCAAGCTTCCTTTGGATGTTTTTAGAGAAGTGGCATGATGGTAGGGGTGGTAGGAATGGTTTGAAAAAGTTCCTTGAAAATATCTGTACCTTCTACCTATCTGGGATAGAGTATCACATAGAAACATATGATGGACCTTTTGCCATGATACAAATTATTGAATACTTGGAATCACTTCTTGAACATTTAAGTGAAGAGGAGATCCATGATACTCCCATCAAAAAGCATACTAGTAGTTATTTAAGAAAGGAAGCAATTAAGCTGCTTTTTAAAGAATATAAGGTATCTCTCATTACACAGCAAGATTCTGAAGATGGGAACATCCATGACAATCATGTTGGAGAGCTTCACAAGGAACCCATGATTAAACACATTGTTGAAGACTCTCCTCATGTCACCATAACTAAAAACATTGAAGATTTGAGATTTTCTCAGGATTGTTGCAATGCTTGTCCAGAAATCCCTCATGAGGAAACCATTACAGAGATCGACACTTATGAAGAAGTTTATAATGTGTATGATGATACTCCTCTATGTTCATCACTTAGGGATGAAGTTTTGGAAAGTTTAAATTCTCATAATATCTTCGAAACCAAAACCTTGAAGGATTATTATTATGAGAAGGAGGAGGGTATTTATATCTCAAGATGTGATACCAGCAAGGAAGACTCTCTCATATCCAACATAGATGGGAGTGATGACTATTGGAATTTCATAGATAATCCAACTTGTGAAAATATTATTGAGAACCCCATCCATTATATGTCCAACAAGGGGAGTGTCTATTCAAAAATTTGTGGAAGTACAATCTACGATACATCCGTAGAGGGGAGCATGGATCTAGATACCTGGGAAAATCTTAGTATGGAAGAGGAGCATTCAGAATTTTCACGTGATCATTTAGAGTCATATCAAGCAGATCTGCACAAATGTATCAGTAATGAAGACATTGAGAAGCAGTGTTGTGAAAAGTCAAATGTGATGCAGTCAGTGGAATATTAGTCTCAGCCATATTTTTCACATATAGAGGTTCCTTATGATTTGGAGCTACTTGAGTTATCATTTGATAAGCCCTGGTGATCAGTATGATGATATAGTCAGTCTGCCTCATTGTTCTGATAGGTATATCAGTCCTATCCAGTCATGTATAGAAGCAGCCTCCATGAGCACATACAAGTTGGGGAAGACTTTTTATGACATTATTCATGCCTATGATCTCCCATCCATCCCGCCCATTCTAAATCATCATGCAGGTTTGCATTTTTTGAATAAGGTATCCTTACTTTGGCTGGTAACCAAACACAAGGAAAAAAAATTTATGTTAATAAAATGCTTAGGTGGTTACATTGGATTTTTTATTACACCTAACCTTTTTATATTATTCTTAGAGTAGGAAAATAAGCTCCTAAAAGAGAGCGTTTACTTTCTGCATTTATGTTCTGTACTTAGCTATAATAAAAAAGAAATTTCATTACTTAATTACATTTATTTTGTTTAAATAATTTAGCTTAATGGTTCATTTGGTTTTTATATAAAGCTTGTGCTACTGAGGTTTTCTTGTCAGGTTGAGAAGTTTTTACAGGGTATATAAACCAGAGATTCTGGTGTTCTCGTATCCTTTCCTTGCCTTAAAGACCAGATCGAGCACACATCCGACAGTTGGAGCCAGGATGTTACTACCTAAGTTGTACTTAGTGGTTTTTTATCAAGTGAGCCTGGTGAACTGGATAAGGATAACTTGTTCGGACTTCAGAGAACCTTCAGTCTTGCTTCTGGGGAGCTTTTTTGTACTATATCACATGTTCATACCCCATGGGGGGATTGTAATAAATGTTCTAGCATGATAGTGTTTGTAAAAGAATCAGTCTCTTAGACTTTATTTGTCAATCTGATCAGCCCAGGGTGTTTTTTCCCTTGGTTATTATTGGTTGTTGAATAAACAACTGATAATTTTTGAGTTTTTCACTCCATACCTCCAAAGTTGGGGTGGTCGGCTTGGCATTTAGGCCTATTGAGGTTATTAGAGTCTATGTGTCAATGTATAAACATGATAGGCATCATGGTTGAGTCATATGAACATGTCTAAGTCCCCCTAGGTTTTTTCAATTTTTCATTCTTTTGATTTTTTCAGTGTTTTTTATTAAAATTTAATTTTTCCAAAACTTAGGCTATTTTTTAATAGTTTAATTGGAAAAATTGATTTTGTAATAAAAGTGGGCCAAATAATCAGTTTCAGTCATGTAGGTGCTCATTTTCAAGCTAAGAGCACCATGTAAACCCATGGACCCACTTTTTTCCTAGTTTTGAGTGATTTTCCATCACTCAGGTCAGAAATCCCCAAAAAATCAATTATTGATTATTTTAATTAATAAATTGATGAATAATGGAGCAAATCCAGAATCCTAGATCAGGGGATTCTTAGCCAATTTGATTGAAATCAGTCAGATTTGAACCAGATTGACTAGATCTGACAAATCTTTGACTGAAGGAGGTGATCAAATCAGATCCAGAGTTGATCTTCAGTAGCCTTTATGGGGAATTACCCCCCCCCTCTCTCCTCCACACGTGTGGGCTCTCCTAGAAGCTCTGTGGACTGATGTGTCGGTTTATGGGTTGATGTGTCAGCTCAATCAGCCCCCTGGTTGACAAGTAGGTTCAGTTCAGCTTCAGATCATCATTGATGGACTCTCCCTTAGCTGCAGTGATCTGTCTCCTTGGGATTTGCATCCCCCTAGGCTGGATCTCTTGGTTTTTGTATAAATAAAAGCACAAGCTACCTCTTCCAAGCTAGTTAGAGCTGGATTGAGGAGTTGTTGCCATTGTAATACTGCTATATTTTGTGAATAAATAAGCTTTGGAGGCTATACCGTGTAGTGCATGTGTTGGTGTGGATTCTTAGTGTTATGCTGCTAATGTGGTAACTGCAATTTCTTTCCAATTTTTGTGCTGCTTTCGTTTTCTGGCTTCAAGGATTCAGTTGAATCAAGTAAGGGTGTAAACTAGGCAAGTTAGATTGCTTGCTCTTGTTTATCCATATTATGTATGCTCAATAATTTCAGTTATATGCTTAAATAAGATTATTTTTGCATGATATTTCATTTTTGTTGCTTTATACATCTATATCCAGATCTCACGAGGTGTTGTGCAGGCTTGTGTTATCTAATTGCAGGTTCCTGATTGGATGAAGGTGTGGATCAAGATTGACACCATTCCTTATCCAATAAGCTCAAGACTCTATCCCTCAGTGCTCCACAAAAGGGCCTCCTTTCAGCTTGCTCCATTCAAGCAACGAGCTGACCTTCTCTCCTCTTCTTCTCATTTCTTTAAAAAAATCAATCCTCTGGTTACCTGTGTCTCCCTCTTATGATCAAATCTAGTTCTAAGAATTGAATATATATTTTTAGATCTATTTCATAAGAGTCTTGCTGCTTAGATCTGTAATTTCATAAAGAATATCATTTCATAAAGATAGATCTAGGTGTAAGAATTTCATTTTTTTGCAAGTAGCTAAATCATAGATCTAAAACTTGCTCATAAGGTAGTTTCTTTTTTTGTTATTTAAAGATTTAAATTTTGCAAGAAAAGTGCATATCTCATTGGCTTCTCAAACAACAATCCAAGATCCCAAGGAAATCTTGCTTTCCTTGGTTCCTTTTGCAAAACTAGATTAACCCCTTTTAACAATTTTTTACTTAGTTTTTTTCGATAACTAGCGTGGTGACCCAAAACACTTTTAAAGTGTGTTTGGGAACATTTGATTTTAATTTCTCGCTATTTTTTATCAGGTCTAACAAAAAAGAGAAGGAGTGACTTTGCCCATTTTCTGACTCTTGGACGAACCAGAGCTTCATGGAAGCTTCCCCCACTGTTGTGTTTTGAATTTAGCTTATTACAAGCTTGTTGTAATCCTTTGGATCCCAGATAACAAGGACCAAAGTGCATCAATTTCAATTTTCTGATATTGTAAATCGCTGCTAATAAAAAGAAAAAGTCTTTTCGAATGGGCTCTTTCGAGCCTATTCACCATCCCCCCTGGGGGGATTTGCGTTTGTGTCATTTTTTACTTTTTGTTCATCTTTTTTCAATATAGCGTAGTTCTAATATGCAGGGTAATATACTTTGATTTATAATCATTTCCACATTCCATATCTAGTGGTTTCAAATTAATTTTAATACTTACCCCATGACTTCCCGATTGACCCGCAAGGGGAAAGAGATGCATGGTAGGACTAATTAGAAAACTGGCATTGTGTATATTTGATTCATTTTTCATCAACTATTTCATCAGCTATAATAAATTAACCCCTCCTTGACTCCCCGATTGAGATCCACTTGGATCGAAAGAGGTTCCTGGAGGGTTTTCTTTTTTATAAGAACACCTATCTTAAAATTTACTAAAATTGACAAGACTCCAGTGTGTATGCTTTGCACTTGGATGCGGTTCGTCTGATCAGTCAAGCCACATCAAAAGCACTTGAGTGACTAGAATAATTAGTCATCACCTTCCAAATTGATAAACCATCAGACGAAAATCCAACGCCTCGAACAAACTATAAGCGATGGCAAAATACCCAAAGGAGTGGGAACAATTGGAAAGTGACCTCAAGGCATCTATCTCTGTCACACCCTAATGGGTGCATTATGAAAAATAGTCTCTGAGACTCCGTTCCAGCCCACAAACACCATATGGGTAGCCGTGAAAGTTCACTTTTGGACATACTCCAAGTACCCCTCGGGTATATATGGAGTCCCCTTTTGCCTAATTTAACTCATTCACATTCCACACTAATCTAAAATCTACCAAGAGACATTTGTAAAACATTCATTCAAGCGCATGCAAGCACATTATTTTCTCTGTTGACTCCATTTAAGGCACTGGTGATTTGTTTCTTTCATTTCTATATATGTTGAGTGTCATTACTGTGCTTATCTACTTAAAATCTTACATCTTGTTATCTTTTGTTTCCACTGGTTAATTTCAAAACTCCTAAGTAACTCATTCAGTTTAACACCATCACACTAAGTAATTAGCCTTAGTAACTTAATAGGGTATACCCCCCTTGGATTTGTTAGGAGTTGAGCCTAAACGGAGGAGTTAAGAACAAGGTGACAGCCTTGACTCGATACTTGCCCCAAAGGACACACCGAGTGGCTTGAAGATTTTTGCCACGTGACCCAAGTGTGTGAAAGGCGGCAACAGGGTGGAATGTTGCTGCGACGTAGCTGGTTGCAGGACAAACTTCTTTCAAGATAAGTATTCTTGTCTATGTTAATCTCTGCAATTGTATTTTCTTGATGAAATATGATGAACATGCCTAATGTGTTGAATTGATGAATTGCTTCCATTGTATAATTACAATTGTATGCATATGTATATGTTTTCTTTCAATGCATTTTTAAATTATGGTATGGGGCTTAGTTTGCCCGATTGGTGATGGCCTGAATGATCAAATATGTCCAAGAATTTTGTTAATAGGTTGAATTTCCTGCCAAATATATTCTTTCCACAACTTGCGGGATGCGGTCTGCGGCTTCATAATGTCTATTTCCACAAATATCCTTCCGTAACTCTCCTTTCTGCATGCAAGATGCGGGATGTGGCTTCACAATCTCTATTTCCACAACTAATTATATCTGCAACGGTCTATTCTGCATGCGGGATGCGGGATCGCAATTTCCATATTTCCTCAATTCCGCAAACTCAAGATTTCCGCACCATTGATTCTTGTGGGTTGATTCTTAGTCGTTGATCTGTCTCCTGATGCAGAAAATATTGTGACCATCGATTTTTGCCGCGATCTTTCTTCGCTGTTCAATCCCCTCCGAGATCTTTCTTCGTAGATCGTTGACTTGATCATTGACATGATCAATTCTCTGCGATTGGGAAGTTAGAAAATTTATACTCAGACTTGAATAGAGTGAACGCAAGATGAATTCATGCCTCTATAGATTTCTACAAAAATCAGGAATCCATCAAAATACATACATAATTCAATGAAGTTCGAGCTGGATTCTCCTGCAACAATCAGAGTGAGTTGTTATGGTCGTGCTCTCTCTCTAGTGGATGGGAGGGAATATGACAGGCAGGGTCCTAGATAAGGAGTTGGTTCTCTTTTGTTTCAGTAGGTTCTTAATTGCCTTATGGTTGCAGTCATTTGAAATACAAAAATATTACAAATATTATATCTTGTGTCTCTTGTGCAATGTGTTGGTGATGATGTGTTTAACTTGATAAATGACTAATGATATAGGTTATTGATGAATATGATAATGAAGTAAATGTCTAAATGAAGATATGAGATTTTGAATGAAGTTGAAATTTGGATTAAGTATAAGCTCACTGATTCACCCCCCCTCTCAATGAGCCATTGTGTCTAACAATTGGTATCAGAGCTGGCCTTCATCTCAAGCCTTGTAAGCTTGAAGGAGATCCTTAGACATAATGGATGAACAAACATGTTGTTCGATGAATGAAGTACCAGAGGAAGCACTCAAAAGATTGAAAGAAAGTTCCTCGATAAATTGAAGATATCCAGGGAAAATGATGAGCTACAACAAAGACTATTAGAAAAATATGAGCGAACTCAACAAAACGTCATGAGTAAACTTTAGGAAAATAATGCTGAATTTAGTTCTTTGAAAAATGAATTTGATCGATTGAAAAATGAAGTGGCTAACTTAAAATAAACCAATGAGACTTGTGCGAGTCTTAAAAGTCAATTAGAAGAGGTCAAATCACAACTACTAGAACAGAATAAGGTGAGTCAAGCAAAAGAGTTTGAGACCATATCTCTGAAAGAGGAAATGAACACGATAAATGCTACAAATTTGAAGTTTAAAAGGATTTCTTCAACTCTAGATGACATCCTCAGTTATCAGAGATCACCACTTGTCAAGACTGGGTTAGTTTATGATAAAGAAGAGAGCCTTGAAGACTTTAAGCTCCCAAAAAATATGACTGAAGAAAATACTATGAGTTATGCAGAGATTCTAAAGAGTCTTGAGCATGGTGAAGAAAGCAAGAAAGAAGATACTAAAACTCATAAAAACAAGGAAGCTTCTCCAAAACAAGGAATTTCTAGTCATCATGATCACCCAAGAAGGACGATGTCACAAAGAAGACCACTTGTTACAAGGTATGAAAAGGGATTCTATGGTTATTGTTATTCTTGCAATAAGCTTGGACATAAGGTTGTTAATTGCAGATCTTGGGACAAATTGATTCAGTCTATAACTAGAGGTACACATGCTTATGTTAAATGTTACAATTTCCATCATTATGATCATATAGCAAGGGACTGCAGAAATAAGTTGAACAACATCATTGAATGCTACAACTATCACATGTATGGGCGCATTGCTAGAGATTACAGGAAAAGGATAAAAAAAGTATGGAGAAGGAAAGAACAAGTTCAAACCACAAGAAATAATTTATCTAGAGAAGAGAAAGGAAAGAAGATATGTCAACTAATACTCATTGAGAATGATGCTAATAGGAAAGAAAAAAATATTCAAAGGCTAAGTGGTACAATGTATATGAATGAAGATAATCATTGCATAGAAGATGGCTACATTTTGGAAAGCCAAACTTGAGGTTCTTCAAAGACCTCAGTACTCCTTGAGTCTATGCAGCTGGAGGATGGACTCAAGAGTAAAAGGCGACTACTCCAAGCAAGAAAATAGGTCCTAGGATTGTGAATGAAATTATTGACAGAAGGAAGACAAATGAAGGAAAAGATACGGATAGGGGGAACAACATGGTTAGAAAAGAAAAGAAATATTGTGATGATTGGATTGTCATTGATGCATACTTATCTTTTATGAATTTACTAGATGATTGTAGAAGAACTGAGATGCTTGCAGTTAGTGAATACCCAACAATCTGTTTTGGAACACTTGAAGAAGAAGGATGCCTTCTCGATAAGCTAGAAAGTGAGAAGTGTATTAAAAAAATATTCACTCAGAGGATGAACATTTTGGTATAGGACAAAATTCCTACTCGGTCAGTAAAAGGGCCATTGCACTAATTAAAAGAACTGCCCACACATAGAAGTGTCAGGTTGAGAAGATTGATGACTGTGATTATTATTGTGACTTATTTCTTTTTGGGTATCATGTAACACAAAATAATCAGAAGTATCTCCAACATACTTTATGAAGTGGAGCATGATGATGGATTTACCTTGCTGAGCAGATAAATAAGAAGATGCATAACAAGGGGAGCATGGAAAATATTGGTATGTGCTTACTTTGATTTTTCTTTGGTCTCCCAAAATATAGGATCAATGACATTTCCATGATGATTGATGTTGACAAAATTATTTAGGCAGCTGTAGCAACAACTGGAAGTTGTAGTTCTATTTCATATTTTGAATTAGAGTATGAAGAAGAAGTGTTGAAGTAGCTAGATTTGAATCCACAGTTTGCAAGTGTTTGGAAATGTGTGCAAGAGTGACACCATGATGCATGTTTAGACCTTGATTTGATGAACACCTAATGTTTCCTATAATGATGATAAAGTGATATTGACACACACATAATCCAATGTGTGAGCACATAGTTGCAACTATGAAAATAAGCTATGTTTTATGGCAAAAATAGTAGCATTATTTTCAAAAAATTGCATCAGTAAGGAAGTCATACAATTTTGTGACATCATGGAGATCAAGGATTACTCCAAGCATCCAAAGTACTGAATTTGAAGCTTATTCAAAAGGCTGTAGCAGAAAACATAGAGATCAATCTTTGTTTCTGAAGAAGATAGTTCGGATGACAAGTCCAGCAGACCATTGAAGAAAATCTTGTTCAGTCCGAATTGAAAAGGAGTTTGTTGATTGGGGGAGTATGATGATTTGGATATGAAGAGCCATATTAAAAGCTACAGGAAATAACAATTTGACTGGACAAAGATCAAATTTAATATGACATAAGCAATACATTCTTGATGGAAGATCATTCTCAACATGAAAGGGGGAGTGTGTTTATGACAAATTTAAAGATGAGAAGACTTACATGAGCAGTAAGATGACAAGATAGTGGATAATTTTAAAACTTGAAGTATGATTATGTTGCATGCTTACCTTTTATGAATTTACTAGACATCAACATATCAATCAGGGGGAGCATCTATGTGAAATCTAAGGCATAAAAGCTCAGAAAATGATTTTTTCTTGGACATTGTGAAGCTCTTGAAGGCCAATCAACCCTTTGTAATTAATGTCAAAGGGGGAGAAGAAGAAGTTGGTTGGTTGCCATCAATGACAAAGGGGGATATTGGTAAATATGATTGTCATTGATGACAACATTAATAACAAAGGAGTGAAAATGGGAAAGGAGAGATAAAGGTTGATGACATGGAAAGAAGGACATGATGTTCCGGAAAGAAGAACCAAACCACCCATCCTGTGGTCATTTGTGGTTTGATGGGGCCATGAAACCCTTGGTGATGGTCCATGCTACAAATTGACGATGAGCTTGTGAGCTTGAAGTCCATGGAAAACATCTAGATTCATCTTGATTGAAACTTGAAATTCATACGATAATCTTGAAATAGTCCTAGAAAATATTTCATATGGTTCCTTTGGGTCTTAAGCCCACACATTCGTTGTTGGATTCCACTTGCTTGGTATTATTTCTCTTTTCGAATATGTGGAACCCCACCAAGAACTATGGAAATGGTAATGTGAAAAAGAAGAACCCTCTTCTTAAAGGTGACATGAAACTAGGTCAATTTAAATGAAACAAGAAGATATCGATATGATAAAAGAATATTTAAATCAAGTTCATAACCAAATGCAAAGTCAGCTCCTTAATATTCTCCAAAAAAGATTTTTTAATAATTAAAAAGTCAATAAAGACAAGTCGGTTCCATCCAGATTTAAAAAAAAAATAGTTGTGTTGGAATGAGTATAAATATAAGACAAAATCCATTCAAAATGTAGCGGGAGTGGAGAGAGAATTTCTCTGCAATTTCAGAGGTATAGGAACTGAGGAAATTCAGCTGTAGAAGAGAACACATTATGAAGGAAAGTAAGTGAGCCTTTATTTTGGGTTTTATATGTGACTAAGATTTTGGGTATATCACAAAGTTCTGACTCAACAACAACAGAGAAAGAAAGCAACATTGAATTTTTTTTCAATTCTTTGTCTTTTTCTAAGGTTCAGGAATATGCAGTTCACTAAAGCAATCACAGTCTCATGATGTTTTATTTCTTCTCTCCTTTTCTTTGATTTCGGGGATCAAAGGCATCCGATGGAAGTAACCTTTGCATGAAGACAAGCGAAGAAGTGTGTTAGGGATAGAATAGATAGGGGGCCCTAATTTCGGTGCTCTAAGGAAATTTTTGGGTATTGTAGCAGGAAGCTATAGTGCACAACATCTTTTTGTTTTCATTTTTGTTTTGGGGCAGTAGGAGATGGAGCAGCAGTAATCTTTGGATTAATCTGGGAAGCAACATGATAAAGATTTTATTTATGGGAAACATGATGTGGACAAATTGTTGATATACTCATGGAAAGAGTAAGGATGAGTTGATGCTTACTGGTGGATAGAATGAGAAGATAAAATAGGGACAAGATGGTATGTTTAATATTGCTGAAGACATGATTTTAATATGATGCTGATATGATGACATGATGCAGAACATTTTGATGATATGATGCATGGGTAAGACATGGTGAGGGTGCTGGATAGTTTTATTCTAGAAAAGACATGGACAGTCTATTGATGAACACTTTGTCGATAGTGTAATCAATTGATAATATCATATACATTTGATGAACATAATGATAACTTGATGAAGACGTTTTTGGGGCTACAACTAATGAACAAAATGCTAACATTGCATACAAGCAGAATGATGATTAGGCAGCAGCTTGATGGGTAGAAATGGATAGAATTGTAGTATGTTGAACTATGCTTAATGAATATTTGATGACCTAGGGATTTCAAATTTGCATGGACAAAATGACATGTTTGTGATCTGCTGAGGTCACAATGTGCTTGATATAATATTGATGATGAAGTTGTTGATGTGATAATGAATGATTGATGTAATGATGTGAAATTAATGGGATGTAATGTATATGTACATATAATTTGCAACCAGGGTCTTGTAATGAAGTGTACTTGTAAATACAAGCATGGTATTTTATCCATATTTCTTAGTAGGATCTAAGAAAAAATAGGCAGGGTCCTAGATAAGAAGTTGATGCTCTTTTGTTTCAGTAGGTGCTGAATTTCCTCACGGTTGTAGCCGTTTGAAATACAAAAAAATTACAGAGATTATACCTTGTGTCTCTTGTGCAATGTGTTGGTGATTATGTGTTTAACTTGATGAATGATTAATGATATAGGTTATTGATGAATATGATAATTAATTAAATGTCTGAATGAAGATATGAGATTTTGATTGAAATTGAAATTTGGATTAAGTATAAGCTCACTAATTCACCCTCCCTCTCAGTGAGCCATTGTTTCTAATAAATTCAGTTGCTAATTACATGCTGGATTGACATATTGCCCATTCTTTCCATTTTGAATGTGTAAAAATAACATGATAAATTGTAAATAATCAGTGTAAAAGATAAGATCCATGTAAATTACATTCCATTGAAAAATTTCCATAGGCCACAAAATGTGGTCCTGAGACCTAGTTTGAAGCATGCTAGATTTCAGTACAATAGGATAACAAAAAATTGAAGCTCATGGATTTTAGTGAACATCTCCTACTAAAACCTAATGATTCTCATGGTAGCACATGATCACTCTTTCCACTCTACGTAGCAGGTGACCAAAATGACCTAACACACCAGTTATGTGTCATTCATACCTCCTCGGGATGTCATCTACTGATACGTCGGGGATGTATAATATGAGCCTATGGAGTTTCTTCTTAACCTCCTGCGTCTCTTCATCAACCTTATCGAATACGAATCTAGTACCCTCTCTCTCCTGTCAATAGGTGAAGACCCTCTGGCCTAGCTGCTCTAACATTTACATAGCAAGAAACTTGCCTTAGTACCACACACAAAAACTAAAAATCATAAAAAATATAAAAACATGTATTTCAGTGTATTTCTTACCGAGATCACCCCAATTCTTGTCCTTAGGGAGAGCTAATTCTGGATCACCATGAAAATATGTGCCCGCATAAGCATAGTCTTCAATCATCAGAAGTTGTTCATCCAACCAACATAAGAACGATGCCCCGTACTTAACTCTAGGTCCCTCGCTACCATGGCAGGACATCACCTCAACCCACCAAAGTATACATGAATCTTGTGCCTCAAGTTTGTTGAAGGACACTTGAGGCCTCAATAGTGGGACTCTCTCTAAGAATAAGGATACTAGAATGGTCCCATACCCAAATTGTTTCAATTCGCCCCAACGATATTTGGTAAGTTGCTCCTTGAAGATCAGCAACAAGGCTTCTGCTCAGTTAAATACAATAGATGTCATTGCTTCCCAAGCATACAACATATGGGCCCTATAATCCTGGTGTGCCCCATGTCTCCCTGATACTTGCTACATGGTAAAGAGGATTTTCCTTAAAGGTAAATCCATCACATCTTTGATAGGGTTTTTATTCCCGCTCATTTGAGTGGCCAGAAAGTAGTATTGAACAATAAGGCCTTGGGTAGTCATATCCCCACCTCATGGATGAGTCAGTGAGATGGTTGCTCCCCTCCTAGAAATCCCTGTAAGGAATTAAATGTCTTCTACCTCCACTATGAGTACATGTGCCCCATCTGGAAGTATTGTTGCTTAGGATTCCACATCCTGATTATGTACTCCAATAGTCTGATTTGGGACCTCATGCTGGGCACCTGGAAAACATTCAATATCCCACACTCCCAAATTGCACTAATCATTTTTTTCCCCACGGATATCATCCAAATCATGCTCTCTTTCCTTACACACAACCATTTTGACTCTTTCACGCTGCCAAACATTCAGATAGAGGTGTTAAAAACCATTTATGATTAACTACAAATCTTCAAAACTCTTTGTTTGGCCCCATTTTTAGTTTTTTTAAGACGGTATGTGCCACTGCACCTTGTCCTTTCGAACAGAGTGGTGGCACCATGTTTCCCTTTAAGGAAATGTGTGGTGTCGTGCAACACCGCCTTTCCCGCAAGAGGAAAGTGTGGTGTTGAAAAGGCGCATTTTCCCCTTAGAAAATGGTCCTAAAAACCCAAAAAATGACCTTAATACAAAAACAAAAACCATGAAATTGAAGGGTAAGAGGATAAGAATTACCTGGTCCAGATGATTCACTGAATGTTCACTCGTAGCTCTTAGAAATTGCACGGAAAATTTGGTCTCCAAAAGGGCCTTTTTTTCACCAAGAATGGGTAAAAATGCAAATGGTAACTATTTTTCATTATTTACCACTTTTATTTACTTTTTTGGATTTTTATGTAAATAAGTGTATTATTTTTACCCACAATATGGTCATATTTTGCCTAGTTTTTATATCAAATTGGTGTCTGATAATCTTCTTGAGAATTGCAAGACATGTAGAAGTGATGTTTATGGTATGGGTATGGACAAGTTTTCTTTTCGTCTTTTTCATTCTTGATCAAATTGAAAAATACTCTGAGTGCATTTTTAAAACTTTAGTCATGCTCATTAAACCCTAGAACTAAGTTTTTGAGTATGCTTTTATTGCTTTTTCGGGCTCATTAAAGAACTTTACAAAAAAGAAACCCCAATGGAGTCATCTTTAAGCTCTTTTCTGACTCTCGAAATATGAAAAGATCACCGAGTGAACTTGTCACTTTCATGCTCATAAAAGTACTTGAAAGGTCGTATTTCTCATAGTAGTTTACCCCTTTTCTGGTTCGGATTCACTATTTATCAAAAAGGTAAACTCTAGTCTTTGACTAGAAGAGTTCTCAAGGGTATTATATTATACTTTTTTGGGCCTCGGAGACTAAAATTGATGAAAAATGACCTTTTTAGAGTCTTCTTAGTCCTGTTTAGACTCTCTAAACATGAATGACATCGAGTTTCCTTTCATTGGACTCGTTAAACTAAACACTGAAAAACCCTTTTTGGGAACGAACCCCTCCTTTCTCAGATTCAGAAAACGTATGAGAATGGACTTATCTAATGATAATCTACAATGAGTGTTTTTTATTCTCTTTTAACTTGTTAAAAAACAAATAGGCGCTCATTCATCATGATGGGGAAAGTAAGGGAAGGGAACTATGTTGCATTTGTAATGATGGCAACTTTCTAGTTAGCTTTGAACATGGCACCTGTCTCATTTCATTCAAACAGTTGGGTATTCGGCTTGTCTCCGAGTCGATTCACTTTCATGAGTCATATTACTCCTTTGAGTATTTTCAAAGAATGAATTGTCCAGAGTCACATTATTTCCCCATATTCGCCTCGTCAAGTCAATGCTGCCAAGTATTCAGTTGTGTCGGCCGATGTTAAAAGGAAAGTTGTATATTGAGATTTAGCCTCTGCAATCAAACCAACCTTTATTTTGTGTCAGTTACCTTTGAGTCAGTCCTGTGGTTACTTCATACTTAAATTTAAGAACTTTGTTCTGAGTTTCATGTCATTGATGTGGGATTCATCATCGCCCTCCTTCGACAAGACTATTCCTGTCGACTTCAGCACATATTCTAGGAGTTAGTCTTAGAAACAAGTCAATACCTTGAAATTTACATACCTCAATGGCATATTTCCTTGCTTTTGACAATAGGCTTCATCATTGGCCTTTGATCAAAATATTTAGCCGAGTGTTTGACATTAGTCCATTTATTCACATTTAGAGGAATGTACTAGAGTACCTTGGGAATCATTAAAATTAATGGTAATCTCCCTTGCACTTGTTAACGGTTCTCATCATTGACCGATAATCAAGTGGTTTCTACCATGTTCGACTTCAACACATTTATTAGCATAGTTAGAATCGTACTTTGTGAACGAGATGAATACCCTAGGTGTATGTTGAGCATTCGTTGCTTTCCCCCGGTTTGTGATGGAGTATTTTGTATGAGTCATAGGATGGGTCCACATTTGTTTGTTCGTGGATGTGATTAGATTTGTGTCTATATGACATAGATCTACATTGTATGTATGGTAGATATGTCTAAATTTGATTCTTATTCGCATGGATCTACGTTGTATTTTAGTAGCCATGATTATTTATGTCTCACTTGGATCTGCATTGTATTGGTCGGCAGCCATGTTGTGAGTCATTTGGATATGTATCAAAGTGTAAATGTAATACAGAACCACCTTGGTTTTTTATGAGTTCTGATCTTTGGATCTTTGCCTCGAAGTTATAACCTATTCCTGCAAATCATTTTTCCTATCATTTCCCTCTAGCCTCAGGATAAGAATTACCTGGTCCAGATGATTCACTAAATGTTCACTCGTAGCTCTTAGAAATTGCACGGAAAATTTGGTCTCCAAAAGGGCTTTTTTCTCACCAAGAATGGGTAAAAATGCAAATGGTAACTATTTTTCATTATTTACCACTTTTATTTACTTTTTTGGATTTTTATGTAAATAAGTGTATTATTTTTACCCACAATATGGTCATATTTTGCCTAGTTTTTATATCAAATTGGTGTCTGATAATCTTTTTGAGAATTGCAAGACATGTAGAAGTGATGTTTATGGTATGGGTATGGACAAGTTTTCTTTTCGTCTTTTTCATTCTTGATCAAATTGAAAAATACTCTGAGTGCATTTTTAAAACTTTAGTCATGCTCATTAAACCCTAGAACTAAGTTTTTGAGTATGCTTTTATTGCTTTTTCGGGCTCATTAAAGATCTTTACAAAAAAGAAACCCCAATGGAGTCATCTTTAAGCTCTTTTCTGACTCTCGAAATATGAAAAGATCACCGAGTGAACTTGTCACTTTCATGCTCATAAAAGTACTTGAAAGGTCGTATTTCTCATAGTAGTTTACCCCTTTTTGGTTCGGATTCACTATTTATCAAAAAGGTAAACTCTAGTCTTTGACTAGAAGAGTTCTCAAGGGTATTATATTATACTTTTTTGGGCCTCAGAGACTAAAATTGATGAAAAATGACCTTTTTAGAGTCTTCTTAGTCCTGTTTAGACTCTCTAAACATGAATGACATCGAGTTTCCTTTCATTGGACTCGTTAAACTAAACACTGAAAAACCATTTTTGGGAACGAACCCCTCCTTTCTCAGATTCAGAAAACGTATGAGAATGGACTTATCTAATGATAATCTACAATGAGTGTTTTTTATCCTCTTTTAACTTGTTAAAAAACAAATAGGCGCTCATTCATCATGATGGGGAAAGTAAGGGAAGGGAACTATGTTGCATTTGTAATGATGGCAACTTTCTAGTTAGCTTTGAACATGGCACCTGTCTCATTTCATTCAAACAGTTGGGTATTCAGCTTGTCTCCGAGTCGATTCACTTTCATGAGTCATATTACTCCTTTGAGTATTTTCAAAGAATGAATTGTCCAGAGTCACATTATTTCCCCATATTCGCCTCGTCAAGTCAATGCTGCCAAGTATTCAGTTGTGTCGGCCGATGTTAAAAGGAAAGTTGTATATTGAGATTTAGCCTCTGCAATCAAACCAACCTTTATTTTGTGTCAGTTACCTTTGAGTCAGTCCTGTGGTTACTTCATACTTAAATTTAAGAACTTTGTTCTGAGTTTCATGTCATTAATGTGGGATTCATCATCGCCCTCCTTCGACAAGACTATTCCTGTCGACTTCAGCACATATTCTAGGAGTTAGTCTTAGAAACAAGTCAATACCTTGAAATTTACATACCTCAATGGCATATTTCCTTGATTTTGACAATAGGCTTCATCATTGGCCTTTGATCAAAATATTTATCCGAGTGTTTGACATTAGTCCATTTATTCACATTCAGAGGAATGTACTAGAGTACCTTGGGAATCATTAAAATTAATGGTAATCTCCCTTGCACTTGTTAACGGTTCTCATCATTGACCGATAATCAAGTGGTTTCTACCATGTTCGACTTCAACACATTTATTAGCATAGTTAGAATCGTACTTTGTGAACGAGATGAATACCCTAGGTGTATGTTGAGCATTCGCTGCTTTCCCCCGGTTTGCGATGGAGTATTTTGTATGAGTCATAGCATGGGTCCACATTTGTTTGTTCGTGGATGTGCTTAGATTTGTGTCTATATGACATAGATATACATTGTATGTATGGTAGATATGTCTAAATTTGATTCTTATTCGCATGGATCTACGTTGTATTTTAGTAACCATGATTATTTATGTCTCACTTGGATATGCATTGTATTGGTCGGCAGCCATGTTGTGAGTCATTTGGATATGTATCAAAGTGTAAATGTAATACAGAACCACCTTGGTTTTTTATGAGTTCTGATCTTTGGATCTTTGCCTCGAAGTTATAACCTATTCCTGCAAATCATTTTTCCTATCATTTCCCTCTAGCCTCATGATTTGGGGGGGCATTCTGATACACCTCATTCTCATCACCCATATGTTATGAGATAGGTATCTCATTGATTTCCTAAAATACCTTAGAGACTGAAGTTAAAAATGAGTGAGAAAGAGTAATTTCTTATTTTGAGCCACCACCGCACTTTCCCTTTGTGCAACCAGTGATAGTCATCTCAGCAATTCCCCTTTACCATTTGCAAGGAGCGGTGCCACCGCCTGCTACTCATTTATGAAAGGTGGTGCTCCCTTAGCACTGTCTGTCTTCCTTAGAAAAAGTGCATTGCTTGACTTATGAAGGAAAATAAGAGAGTCTCGAGAGGATTCTCGAAGATGGCCTTTGTGGAGCCTCATCCCTATGAATCAGGACAGGTGGAACTCAAGAGCCCGTATCTTAGGGATGATCCATCTACCTCTTCCATGGAATCCTCAACCTACTCTATCCTTTGAAGCCTATATATAGTGGCTTACCCCTCATGGGAAGGGGGAAGAAGATTGTGTGATAGCATCTAAAGTCTATCCAAATTAGTCGAGACTTTCTTGAGTGATTAGGAGGTAAGGTGAAGCTTGAGGAAAAACCCCATTGTGAAGAGATCCCAACACCAAGGCTTGATTGTGATATCTCCTTCATTATTTTTTAATGCAAATATAGTTTCTTTCCCATAAACATTGTGTATCTTATTCTTATGCTTTGTTTATTGTTTATTTCCTTGGTCATTTACATAGAATTGCAGAATATCTTGTTACTCTCATTTGGTTTGTTTCTTGTGTGTCTATTGTATGATCTTTGCATAGCTCAAGCACAACAAGTGCAGACCTTCAAAACCTATCAAAAGGTATGAGAGAAATCAATTCAAGTAGTGTACTTGATTCTAGGGAAAGATTCTTTATTATGTAGGTGTTTTCTTCTAGATTTGAGTTATTTAAGCTAGGGAAACACTTTTTGTCCACATTGGCTGATAATTTTCAATAACAGGGACTAGTTGTCTTAGGGTTGGTTTTATTTACTCTCTCCTTTTTACTACAATTTGGGGTTTCCCTTGCCTTACTTCTTGGGTGGATTCACATGTCCAAATTCTCACGTATTCTTTTGTTGATTTTTTTTCTCTATTTTGAAAACATACTGATAAGTGGCTCCCACTGAAGAGATATCCAGGAATTCCATCTCTATTCAAATGTATCGATGTAGGCCACTATGATATTTCATAACCAAGCATCGCTCAGAGTCTTTAATGCCCAACATTATGTGCAAGGTATGAAAGTTGTTGGTTTACTCTGGCACTGGTTGGTACCTCTCTTGATGTAGAGTGGTCCATTTTGTGTACTGGCTGTCATAGTTTCCCAGAGGGTAATATTGTTCCTTAATGAAATATATAAAAGAGGCCCAATTGGGACAAACCATAAACATTTCCAACTCCTTTATTTAGTTTTGTTTGTAATAATTTTCCAACCAATTTTTGACATCGGGGACAACCTTAATGAGTGCAAAGGTGATATTTTTCATGTCAAAAAAATTATGGACAGAGAAATACCTTTCTAGCATATTTAATGTTAGCCGGAAATACACACCTCCTGCGGACAAGAGTTGGTTCCCTAGTCCGACTAGTTCAGATCTAGAACAAAACAAAAAGACGGTATTAATCTATCACAGTAATCTAGCGACTAAAACACAGTCTCATAAGAGATTTCAGACAATTAAGAATGAAAATGGCATAATGGTGCTACAAAATGAGTAGCAGCTCTGTATAATCAATAAAGAATTAGTAATACAATATAATGATCATGCAAGATGCATGAATGCCAAGACAATTCGAATACTCAAGGAGGTCATTCGAATTGAATGGATGTGTGTAGCTTAACTGAATGTCAGCCACAATCAGCACACATAGTTAACCACCAAGCTAATCAATAACTGATTCTCACACTAAGTCCTAAATAAATGGAGTGCAATAGATGACTGAGTCTAATTGAAAGTGACTCATCACATGTAACTACATGTCCAACTAAAGGAGGTAGCGCATCCATAACTCCAAGTAGCTTTGATGGAGTTAACTGAAGTAAACATGCCATCAGAAGTGGTTGTAGGCGCATGTGTTAGATCCAGTTCATAAATAATGACAAAAAATAATCAAATAATGAATGGAGGCACCTTCACAACTCAAGTTAACTAATTGTAACAATTAGTTAGCAATCAGGTGCATATATGACACTCAGATCACCCCAGAAATGCTCCCTGTTTGAAGGAGGAAGCCTAGTTAGCGTCCCCGACTGAAGGAGAAGGATTAGTTGTCCTCCTTGACTGAAGGAGGGCATGGGTGAGCTCATGCTGATGTCATAGTGTGCTCATCTGATGCCAAGTAATTCAATTAAACTTAGGATAGTGGGTAAATAGGCCAAAATTGACCAAATAAGTGTGCATGTTGGGTAAATGAATCCAACACCCCCCCTTAAGCTATACTCAGGAGAAGTAAAAAAAATGCATGAAATGCTAGGGCCATGGAAACAAAGGCCATAGTTCACCCTGTACAAAAAGTAACTGCTTAATACAACCAAGGAAACAGGAAAAACCTCATTGGAAAAATACCCCCCCTCAAACTAAGCAGTAAATCAAGAAATTTTGGTTCTTCTATGTAGCAGCATCCTGAGACTATGCATGTGAACCTATGAATCCAAAATAAATGAATATTTCTAGATGAATCTTCCTCTTTGAAAGAAAAAGAATGTGCTCATATGAATCAGGAACATAGACAACTGCGGGATGAAATTTGGACCCATGTAGAGAAACTAAAATCAATTGATAAGAGAGAAAAAATGCTTGAGGATTCGAACCATGTGTCGAACAATCAAGAAACTGATATGTTTCATAATTTCAAAGAAAACCATGAGTGGAAAAATCAGCCCCATGTGTTAGGAGAAAGTGTCCAAGCGAATGCAGAATGTCTTCCTGTTTACTAGTTCTGTGAGGAGATGAGCATGTGACCAAAGGTAGAGAAGCCCTGGTACTGTGGAGAGCAAATGATTGAGATCCATAATATGATATAGCTTCATAAATATCTAATGATTCACAAAATAAAACATCAGAAACCTCATAAGAGGAAACTAACACCAAATCCCCAGCAACAATTTTGAAGAAGACTTGTGGTACTTGATTTTTCACACCAAAATTGGTGAGAGCAGCTACAAGCATGACTGAAATCTCTTGGATTTTAAAATTTGAACCAAATAATATCAGGTTAGAAACTAAATAATATCTAAATAGGTTCACAACAGATCCAAAACTATGAAATGAAATCAAATCCCCAGCAACAGTTTCGAAGGAGACTTGCGGTACTTGTTTCTTCACACTGTTGATGAGAATAGCTACAAGTAGTATTGAAGGTTTATGAACCTGAAATTTTGAACCAAGAAATATCAGATCAGATACAAATAATATCATATCAGATCCAATAAGTTTCATATCAGATCCAAAATTATGGTCCACCGAGATGGTAGATGCACAGTTTTCTTCGTCTTCAAAATTCCGAATTTTGGTGCATGCAATTCTGCAGGAATTTGCTGGAAGATAGAGATCATGGGGAGAAAATTGATTAATATTGTAATCTTATATTTTTTCCAAAATATCCAAGGTATTACATATTTTCACACCAACAGCAACATTAGAGGGATCAAAATCAAATTTCTCTTCACTTTTGGAAGCAATTACTAGCAAATTTTGCACAGAATTCAAAGGAAAATCACTGGTGAATGTTTGCATGGAAGTGCAGCAGTGTTTTTCTTCAATATCAGAGATTTAAATTTATTCTTCTGTTTCATCCATATGAGGATATGATATATCAGATATTTCACAAACTTCTAGAGCATCAGGAGAAGGAATCACTACAAGGAGACTTTCTTCAATTCGAATTGACTGTGTAGAAGATTTTGCTTCTTCTTCATCTTGAACAACTTCATCAGAGATAGTAGAGGCAAAGGATTTTGAGTAAATAACTCTTGTGGTGTTGGATGTGATATTCAAAGTGATATTATGATCCTCATTGTGCTTGCCAAAGGTTCTGTCCAATTTTTTCCAGAGATCCTTTAGGTATTCAACAGAACCAATAAGGTAGCGCAAGCTAGGAGAAAGGGCCAAACATATTGCTCCAAAATATCTATCACCATCATTTAGCCATTCATTCTCATTCTCATAAGACTCTTTTCCAAGTCCAATAGACATCTCATAGAGACCTTGTCTCTTCAAAGATGCAATCATCTTCAACTTCCATTCTGAATAGCTTGTGAATGGGGTGAGAAGAGGGACTGATGAGTCCATTCGAAGTTGTACCTATTAAAACCTGCAAATCACAACAAACGGGGCATCGTAAGGTCAGACAGCCTGCACATTTTAGGATTTCATCGCACCTAGCATAATTGATCGAGCAAGATTTATCAACAATTCCTTTACTTGGGGTATTAAGTGGTAAGCCTTGGATTCTGGTGCAGTGCTGGAATTTTGAGCTTTTGCTCAATTTTTCATACAAGATCTGTCAAAAACCATGTTTTTGAGAGATTTGAGCTTCATTCCACCATGAGATATGATACCATATTAATCTATCACAGTAATCTAGGGACTAAAACACAGTCTCATAAGAGATTTCAGACAATTAAGCATGAAAATGGCATAATGGTGCTACAAAATGAGTAGCAGCTCTATATAAACAATAAAGAATGAGTAATAAAATATAATGATCATGCAATATGCATGGATGCCAAGACAATTCGAATACTCAAGGAGGTCATTCGAATTGAATGGATGTGTGTATCTTAACTGATTGTCAGCCACAGTCAGCCCACATAGTTAACCACCAAGCTAATCAATAACTGACTCTCACACTAAGTCCTAACTGAATGGAGTGCAATAGATGACCGAGTCTAACTAAAAGTGACTCATCACATGTAACTACATGTCCAACTGAAGGAGATAGCATATCCATAACTCCAAGTAGCTTTGATGGAGTTAACTGAAGTAAACATGTCATCAGAAGTGGTTGTAGGTGCATGTGTTAGCTCCAGTTCATAAATAATGAAAAAAAAGAATCAAATAATGAATGGAGGCACCTTCACAACTCAAGTTTACTGATTTTAACAATTAGTTAGCAATCAGGTGAATATATGACACTTAGATCACCCCAGAAATTCTCCTTATTTGAAGGAGGAAGCCCAGTTAGTGTCCTCGACTGAAGGATAAAGCTTAGTTGGACTCCTTGACTAAAGGAGGGCATGGGTGAGCTCATGCTGATGTCATAGTGTGCTCATATGATGCAAAGTAAGTCAATTAAACTTAGGATAGTGGGTAAATAGGCTAAAATTGACCAAATAAGTGTGCATGTTGGGTAAATGACTCCAACACACTGAATGCTAGACTCTCTCTAGATCTAGTTAATCAACTGAATGGAATGCCATAATACTTATCTTAAAGTTTGTCCTCGCTATCCCCATAGAAGAACCTGTAAAAGATGGAAAACAACAAGAGAAACATGATAGCATACAATATAATCAACTAGATCTATGCTTGTGACCAAGGAATCAAGCAATACATACATATAAAACAGTAAATATGGAAAAGAAAAGACATTATTTATTGATAATGATTGGAGAGACTACAGTTTCATGCCTTGGTGTTGAGAGTTCCTTCCAATGGCTCCTTGCCTCTAACTTCACCTTGCCTCCAAAGAATCAAGATTGATTTTGACAGAGTTTGGGTGCAAAACACAATTCTTCCTTTTTTGTCCCATGGGGGGTGAGCCAGTATTTAAAGGCATGGGAGGATACGTATGGTTGAGGATGTCATGGGTGAGGTGGAGATTATATCCTAAAAGGGAGGATCTTGAGCTCCAACTGGTCCGAAACTATAGGGATGAGGCTCCACGGAGGTCAACTTCGAGAATCCTCTCAAAGCTTCTCTTTTTTCCTTGAAAATTTGAGCACTGCTCTTCCAATTAAGAAAATAGGCGGTGCTAAGGGGACACCACTTCTTGCAGTAAGGACAGGAGCGGTGACACCACTTCTTTCTCATGTATCAGGAGCGTTGCTGACTTGGGTAATGCTTTTTGTCAATGGAAGAGGAGCGTTACCAGCTCAACACAGGGAAAAATTGCAAGGGGATAATTTGAACCTTCATTTCTCTAGGGAAAAATTTGATGGATTGGAGCAAACAAGGGAATACCTATCTCATAACATGATGGTGATGAGATTTTGGTGTAACATTTAACCATTCATCTAGATCATCAACATTGATCTGGACTTCAAATAAAAGAAAAATGAAATTTAACTTGTACCTTGAAGGGTGTGGATCCTTCAAAATGACTGCTTGATGATCCCTTTGTTTCTGCTGGAACCCGTCGAATGATTTGGGTGAAATTTTCTATGATCTCATTCCTCTATCGTGCGAGGGATTCCTCAAGAAACAACTTGATATGATATCCTACTCCTTTATTTCTCTTTCTTTCACCATGAGAGGTTTCTTGGGGTATTGAGAGTGGTCCTCTTCAAGAGAAACTAGTTTGAGACCCAACTCTCTATACCTTGACCTCATCGGAGACATGCAATGAGAAAAAATGAAAGAGAAGATTGATCTGATACCACTGATATGGATTTATGTGAGAACAAAATGAAAGAGAATATATATAATCACATACACATATATATGGCAAGGAATATAGTGATACAATAAATTTAGATGCTATTAAAAGAATGAAATAGAACAGACTGTAAAATAAAAAATAGTTATAATGGTGGTAGTTATATCTTTGAGAAGAGATGTGGCATCTATGCTCATTTGTGACAAGTTGATTACAAAAGGAGGCCAGACATATTTTTTATAATAATCATGAGGGAAAAAACCCCAAACATAAAAAACCTAACCCTAGGAGATGAATTGTAAAAAGGTTTGTAGGCCCCGAGATGGTTAATTGAGATGCTAACTATTCTCAGGGGAATAACTTTTGCATAGGATCTATGCTTAGGGTGCTTGGTATCTCGTTGGAAAGGTCTAGTGGAGAAGTACAAATTCATTTTTATAGTCATTCCTTAGTCTATAATTGGATTGTGGTGTTGCAAAAAAACATCATTTAGGGACTAAAAACAACCTCAAAAGTTTTGGACATGAAAATCCTTAAAAAATGCCAAACTGGAAAAACTATCCTAAGCTCATGGAATAGGTGCGTGGACACCAATATCTGTCTAGATTATTTCTCTGACCCAAAAAAATTCCAAACTAGAAAAACAATTTTGGGCCAGTGGAGTAGGTGGGTGGCCATCAATACCCATTTAGATCAAATATTCAACCCTATTTGCTAGAAATTCAACCATGCTAAAATTTTCTTAGCACTATCCATTTGGAAAAAAATAGTTTTGCCCTAATTTTAAAACCTCAAACATCAAATCCCATCATGCAACAAAACACAAATTTTTTTTTGTGGATCTAGGGCCACAAGATCAACTGAGGAGTTGTATCCATCCTTTCAACAAACCAATTTGGCAGGGATTGATTTCCTTTGGTCAACCTCAAGTCTCTAACCAATAATTTGAGTGCTTCCATATATGCAATTGAGTCCTCTACCATTACCACCAAGTATGGCTCCATTAATAGCTTAGGCTAGGACACAAACAAATCTCACACTTATATATGTAAATCGATGAACATGTAGATGGCTAAGCTAGAAACTTCACATAGATTCCTATAGAGCAAGTAGATCCAACTATATCCAAGCAAACAATGCCTAGGGAAAGAACCATAGCTGCCACAGGAAAGAATACAGGCCATTGATAAAGGAAACAAATGGAAAAATGAGAGTTTCTACACTTTGACATATGAGGAATATGTCTTAGTTCGACCATCTATGTATGAGGAATAGATCTAATTTTTGAGCACCTATATAAGAATATTAAGTTTGTGCTACGTCTACTATAGGTTTGAGAATATGCCTGCATATACGTTTGGGATACATATGATTACAATTGATAAGAGTAATATCACAAAAAATAAATTAGTGGCTTGCATTGGCAACTTAAGGCACAACCAAGCTTTACGAACAATAATTTCCAGTACCATAGTGCATCCTTTTGCACTTGTTAATCAATTTTCCCTTCCACATTTTATTGATTTTTTCTATTGGCACAACCTTTTTCAAATTTTCTCATTGAGATAATGTTTTATGAGTTCGAAGGACATGATTTTATGCAATCCCAAGGCATTTTATTACCACTTCCAAAGGAAGCTTCTAGAAAAATTGAAAGCCTTTTGTATGAGACTTTATGGGTCGTATTTTCAAAGGATTTACGAACACTAATTTTCTTTTATTTTCCTGAATAGAGAGGAAATTTTCATGTACTACTTGGTATTTTCCATACATCTTGTTCCAAGTTTACCACCAGATTCATTTAAACAACCTCATCCACAACAGCTAGAACACGGACTTGAGCATTTTGCATTTGAGAACACATGGGGGATTTTGAGGAAAGTTTAGAAGGTTTTTTCGTGTAAAAATGTTTCTTTAGTGATTGTTAAGGACCATGCCAAGAACACTTTGAACTTAGCAGTGGCTACTAAAAATAGGGTGGCAGAGATGAGATTGAATTTAGAAGATATTCCAGTCCCAAATATGATCCACTTGCACAAATAGAATGGATATGTAATCTATAGTGATTTTTTGAAGGCTACTCTAAAGGTGTCTAAGATGCAGTCCACCAAAACAAAACCAGAAAATCAATTAAGCTAAGAAAAGGTGGAAAATAAGGCTCACCAATATCAAATTAATAAGCTCCAAGGGGATTTGCTAACTACTAATAATGAAGCAAACAAAGGAGAAGCTACTCAAAAGATCTTGGTTGAAAAGAAAACATGATTTGGTTTCTAAAGAAGAAATTAAAGATTCTGTTAGAATAATCAACCCATAGTTACCTACCTTAGACATTAATTAATCCATTTTTGTCTTATTTTCCTAGTTTCCAATATTCCACTCTATGCAATTTGTCTTCCACATGCCATAGAAGTCAAACTTGCTAAAATCGAGTCATGGAGCACTTGGGAAACCATCTGGAATCCATATTTAGCATATTTTCTTTATTCCAGATCCTCCCTAGCGCATATCTTCTTTTTCTACTAAGTTGCCTACTTTATTGAGATTTATGGCAAAAGGGAAAGTAAGACTAGGTATAGTTGACTTGTTTTTTTCCCTCATCATCCTCCATTATTTTCTCCTAATAAAAGCATGTATGATTTGTATTTCCATTGCTTATTATCTTTCCTACTTGAATTTTCCAATTTGTGAGCCTTTAGGTAGATTTGGAAACTGCTTTATGCACCTATGGGGGATTTGACTAGATTTAGTAAGCCTAATTTTTTACTATTTTGAATGGAATCCTTATGCATTCGAATATCTCATGTAATTATATATTACAACATCCTATGACTTCATAAGGTTGGATATTGTACACTTATTCAATACAGATTAGTGTTATGCTCCAATTTCAGTCTCCTTTGTTTGTAATTTTGCATGGTTGATTAGCAATTTTTGTGAGTGCAATTGTTATATCACTTGGGTTCAATTTCCACATGGTATCAGAGCCTTTTTAGATCAATTTATCTCCTTCCATATTTCTATTACAGGTTCAACATCTTGACTAGGAGCACATTCTGCTGGTTGAAGGGCACAGTTCAGAGCTATGGATCAATCTCAGGATCATCTTGACTCCATTTAATTTCTTTGAATGGAAAGCAGAGATGGAGATACTATTGAGAGTGAAGGGTCTCTACAAGGTGACTATGGAAACTAAGGCAGAGCCAAATGTAGCTGCAGAGAAAATTAAATGGCACAACAGGAGGGATGAGGCCTATGGCCTTCTATGTCTGAGCATATCCAGAGACCTCCTTTTCCATCTTGATGGATTGACATCACCTAATGAAGTATGGGAGAAGCTTGAGGAGATTTTTGGTAAGACAGATGAGATGAGAGGACATCAAATCAAGAATGAATTGATCTCTTTGAGTCCCAGCAGCTTCGAATCCCTGTAACTCTACTTTTCCAAGTTTAAAGCCCTTGTTTTGCAGCTAAAACAGTGTGGAATTGAAAAGAAGGAAGAGCACCTAGTTTTGGCAAAACTCTTGAAGCTTGGCCCTGACTATTCAGTGTTTTTTTTTACCTTCCTTGCCACTAAGTTGACAACTTGAGCTTGGAAGATGCCTAAGCTTGTAGATTTCATGGAATCCCTCACACAAGAACAAGATAAACTGGTGATGATGGGCACCATCAAACCTTCCAAAGACCAAGATTTTGTTGCTAGAGATTTGAGGGTGGATTCAAAAGGCAAGAAGAAAGCTAAGAAGCCACATGAGAAAAAGAGAGACAAGAACAAGTCTTAAGAGGAGCCCCAAGGCTCCAATAAGAACTTCCAGAAGAATAAGAACAAAGGAGAAATGAGCAAGTACGCATACTACAGTAAGGGCTATCATCCTGAAAGCTTCTACATGAAGAAGCAAATTGACATGTTGACCCAAATCCTAGAGAATAATAACATCTCCCTTCCTCATTGCTCAAAGAAGAGGGAAGGAGGATCAAATTCAGAGGACAGAGAGAGAGTACATGCCTTGGTTGCTGGCACATCAAGCTCACCTAGATTCATCATAGAATCTAGAGCTTCAAGACATATGGTTTCGACCAAGGAGGCATTCTCCTCTCTTGACATGTCGAAAGGTCCACCAATAGTGATGGGATATGACTCTCTGACTGACAGTTTGGGGAAAGGAAGGATTGATCTTGACCATGGTAAGTTCAATAATGTATTGTATGTTCTAGGTCTTACCTCTAACCTCTTGTCAGTGTATCAGATGACCCACATAGGGTCTCCAAAGAAGGTCATATTCTCCCCTGATGATGTTGAGATCACATAGATCTCGAATGGTAAAGTCATTGCAAAAGGAGTTGTAGATCACACTTCGAAGGTATACATGTTTTCACATTTTCTACCCTACTCAAACCCCTTTGCTCTTTTGACTCATGCTAATGAGGCAAGAAAGATTTAGCATGAAATATTTGGCCATCTTAACTATAAGTATCTTTTTTATCTAAGTGAAAAATAAATGGTCATAGGGTTACCAAAGATTAAGTTTTCCAAGGGAGTCTGTCAAGGTTGTATCCTAGGAAAACACCCAAAGCATAAATTTGAGAGAGCTAGTCATGAGAGAACCTCTGCACCTCTTGAGTTGATCCACAGTGATGTTTCTGGTCCATTTCCTCATATGTCAATGATTCAAGAAAAATATTCATTGACCTTCATAGATGACTTTTCCAGGTATTGTTGGGTTTACTTCCTGAAGCATAAGTCTGAAGTTTTTGGCCTCTTCAAAGTCTTTAAGGCTTTGGTTGAAAACTAGTCTAGGAGGAGACTCAAGATCCTTAGATCTGACAATGGTGGTGAGTATGTCAAGTCTAAGTTCATTCAGTATTGCGAAGATGCAGGTATTCATATGCAACATTCAATCCCTTACACACCACAACAAAATGGTGTTGCTGAGAGAAAGAACAGATCACTGAAGGAGATGGCAACTTGTATGATGGAGGCTAAGACTTTGCCACCAAAGTTTTGGGCCGAGGCTATAAAATGTGCATCCTATATCTAGAATAGGGTGTCTCATAAACAACTTGATGGTATTACTCCTTTCGAAGCTTGGAGTGGGCACAAGCCAAATGTGACCCATTTCAGGATTTTTGGCTGAAAGGCTTGGGCTAGAATTCCAACAAAAAAGAGGAAGGCTTTGCAGCCCCAAAGCCAAGAGTGTCTATTTGTTGGGTACTCTAAAGATTCAAAAGGGTAAAAGCTGATCAATTTGATCACAAACAAAGCCTTCATTTAAAGGAGTGTTCAGTTCCAAGAAGAAACTTTAGCAGCAGTTGAAGTTGGAGAGTCTTCTTCACCATCAGAACCATTGAATGTAAGTGAAGAGACAAATGAGTTTGCTGATTCTGATATGTATAATAATGATGATTTAATTGCAGATCCTGACAGTAATACAAGACCAAAATTGGCAGCAAAGACCATTCATGCAGCTGGGGAACTAGCTGGAAATCCTAGTGATCCTAGGAGAACTAGATCTCAATTTGAGAGTGCCCTGTGTATGAAAGACCCTTTGTTTGCAGAGAAGTGCTATATGATGGTTGAATCAGACCCATAGACATATGAATATGTAGCACATTATCCAATATGGAAAACATCCATGAAAGAAGAATTCAGCTCACTCCAGAAGAACAACACTTGGGAACTGGTTGATCTTCCCCCAGGGAGGAAGCTAGATCAATGTAAGTGGGTTTTCAAAACTAAGTTTTCTGCTGATGGTTCACCTTTGAAATATAAGGAAATATTGGTAGCTAATGGATACTCACAGGTACATGGTATTGACTACAATGAAACTTTTACACCAGTGGCAAATATGGACTCCATCAAGCTAGCCTTAGCCATTGCAGCTTCGAAGCAGTGGGAGGTACATCACATGGATGTGAAGTGTGATTTCCTGAATGGAGATATTAATGATGATATTTACATGCAGCAGTATCAAGGGTTTGTTTCTAATCTATCTTTTGTGTGCAGGTTAAAGAAATCATTGTATGGGCTCAAGCAAGTCCCCAGGGCTTGGTATGCCAAGATTGATGTCTTTCTGCTGTCATTGAGTTTTCTTCGATGCCAGTATGATCCTAATGTTTATTTGAAGCTGATTCATGGTTCTTTGATGATTATTGTCTTGTATGTGGACAACCTTTTGATTACAGGAAGTTCAAATAAAGAAAATGACTCCTTGAAGGATGCAATGAGCCATGCATTTTCTATGACTGATTTGGGGTTGTTGAGCCAATTCTTGGGTCTTGAAATTGGTCAATCCCAACATGGAATAAAAGTACATCAGTCCAAGTATTCTTTAGATTTATTGAACAAGTTCAACATGAAATATTGCAATCCAAGCAAGACTCCCTTCCTTTCAGGAGTTAATCTTGAAGAAGCAAGTTCTTCTCCTATGGTAAATAATACATTGTATAGGCAATTGATTGCATGTTTACTATACCTTACACACACTCGACCTGATATTTATTATGTAGTAAGTGTGGCTTCAAGATACATGGATCAGCCTCATGAGATCCATCGGGAGAGTAGCCAAAAGGATCCTTAACTTTGTTTAGGGAACAAGAACTCATGGGATCTTTTACAAAGCTCAACCTGATCTTGATTTGATTGGGTTTACTGACAGTGATTGGGTAGATGACAACACAGATCAAAAGTCAACATCAAGATATGTGTTCATTCTTGATGAAGGACCAATCATCTGGTCAAGCAAGAAACAGAGTACCATAGCACTCTCATCTACAGAAGCAGAGTACAGAGGAGTTGTAAATGCAGCAACTCAATGTTTATGGTTGTAGGGGATACTTGGTCTGTGTGGCTTCGAATCAGAGTTTTCAAATATTATCTATTGTGATAATCAGAGTAACATTCAAATCTGAAATGATCCAATTCAGAGACAGAGAACCAAACACATTGAGATCCATATGCACTACATCAGACAGCTTGTGCATGATGGAACCATTCACCTACTCTTTTGTGCATCTTCAGAACAAGTAGCAAACATCTTCACCAAATTTTTTTGCGAGAAGACATTTAGCAATATAAAATCACTGTTGGGGATTGTTGATCATTCTGTGAAGCATGATTGATGATAAGATTTTCAAATTTTGTTTTACTATCCATGTTTAAGGGAGGATTTTCCCACTGGGTTTTTGCCTCTTTCCTTGGTTAAATGGACATGCAGTATGTAAAGGGTGACTAAGCCTTGTTGCTATGCCCTATATTTTTCTGATATTTACTCATAAATTTAGGCTTAAGGGGGGGTGTTAGAATAATAAACCCATAGTTACCTACCTTAGACATTAATTAAGCCATTTTTGTCTTATTTTCCTAGTTTCCAATATTCCACTCTATGCAATTTGTCTTGCACATGCCATAGAAGTAAAAATTGATAAAAATGAGTCATGGAGTGCTTGGGAAACCTCCTGGAATCCATATTTAGCATATCTACTTTATTCCATATCCTCGCATATCTTCTTTTTCTGCTAAGTTGCCTGCTTTATTGAGATTTATGGCAAAAGGGAAAGTAAGACTAGGTGTAGTTGAATTGTTTTTTTCCCTCATCATCCTCCATTATTTTATCCTAATAAAATCATGTATGAGTTTTCCTTCCATCACTTATTAGCTTTCCTACTTGACTTTGCCAATTCATGAGCCTCTAGGTAGATTTGGAAACTGCTTTATGCACCTATGGGGGATTTGACTAGATTTAGTAAGCCTACTTTTTGACTATTTTGAATGGCATCCTTATGCATTCAAATATATCATGTAATTATATATTGAAACAGCCTATGACTTCATAAGGTTGGCTATTGTACACTTATTCAATACAGATTAGTGTTATGATCCAACTTTTGTCTCCTTTGTTTGTAATTTTGCATGGTTGATTAGCAATTTTTGTGAGTGCAATTGTTCTATCACTTGGGTTCAATTTCCACAGATTCCTGCTACACATCTCATTCAAGCATCAGATTTGAGTGAGTTATAAAGAGGAAAGGAGTTACTAACTGATGAGTTAAGTAATTGCAAAGCAAACTTTTAAAGTTTGCTGATGAAAGAAATGAGTGGGAAAAAGAATTCTCTTTTGATGGAAAATGTAAAAGTTTTAAAAGGAAAACAATTTTTTTAGAGAAAAAAATATAAGATAAAAATAAAGAACTTGAGGTGCAGGGAATTCAACCTGTTGCACAGAAAAATGAAGAATCTATTATGCAAGCCATGTCCCATGTGAGTTTGAAGGATTTGGAAATTGTTGGTTTTAAAACCAAAAAAAAACCTGGAAAATGCATCTTTGAAGAAGGAGGAAGAAATAATTGTGTAGGAAAACAAATGCAAAGACCTCCTTGATAAAAATGATAAGTTAACAAAGCAATTGAATGGGAAATCACCACTGCAGGGAGAAAGACATTTAATATAAGACATGAGTATTGCTGAGGATGTAAAACTTATGCCTTACTTGAACTACATTTAAGACAAGGAAATGGTTATATATGTTGCTAAGTAGAGTTGTACAACAGTAAAGGAGGCTTTGAATAAGAAACCCATAGATAAAACCAATAATACAATTAATTTTCTAAATGGTTTGTCAGAATATTATTTAAAAACAATGGGAATAAAGAATAGAATCTTAGTGATTACTTGGGAAAGGAAGGTAGTTGGTAAACATCAACATCTAGACATTGTGCAAGCAAAAATTGATACCATGCATAATCAATTTAATATGTTTATAGCATTATCTCAAAAGGGTTTACCTTCCTTCTAGGAGGATAATGGTAAACTTCTATCTCAAGTTGAATATCGGGCTTCGTTGGCCAAATGTAGGTTAGATCATAGAAATTTTGAAGGCATGCAACAGTCCTTATCAGGGAAAATAGTCATTAAAAAATTATCAGTGAACTTTGAGATAACTGACACTTTCAGAGCTAATTGTGCTCAGTTATCAGCAATTTGATTAGCAATAAACGTTCAAGATCACAATGTTATGTTCCTTTTCATTGTTTTTTAACTTGTAACCAAGCACTCCATCTTCCATCTTGTAAGAAATGGTGAGATATTTCTCATGGTTCATGAAGAGCCTCAACAAAATTTGGCTAACAAAAAGTGAAACATGTTACGAGCAATATTTGAACCCAAATGGGTAGGATACCATTTCTCCTATCTATTCACTCAAAGATCCCATTGATAAATTCCTTTTCATTATTATATGCATGCATGACACCTTTGTTTCTCTTTGGGGAATTCTTGACATCTTTTCTTATTGTTTTTTATTGTGTTTAAAGTTTACTATATTTCAATTTTTTTCGAATATTTTGGTGTCTCTTCTCTGCATCTTCAATAGATTTTCTTGGTTAGGAAGTATTGCTTATTTTATTTGGATTAAAGTATCAACATGGTATCACTTTTGTGATAGCTTCATGGATCCATCTTGTGAGGAATTCTCTTTTTATGAATGATGGCATTGGAGTATTTTTTCTTTGTTTTTGGTTTTGGAAAATGCAACATATAATATGATAAATAAATTAATACCAAGTATAACAAGAAATTTTCTCAACTCATAGCTACAAGAAAGCAATGTATTTAAATTTTAGAATGACACATTAGATCAAAGTGCAAGAAACATTAGACTTGACCTAAGGCACAAGGACACCTCAAACAATAGATCTCAAATATCAGAAACTATCTACACAAAAATTGTTGATTTAATTGTAACTTCGGAATGTATTCACTTGTATTTCTTATCTATTGTAACCCAATGTTTATTTCGGGATGTATTGTAATGTATTTGAGTCATGTCATACCCTGATGTTTATTCCGGGAATTTTCTATAATGAGAAAGTCATGTCAAGTCATTGTGGGTAACCCTCCTAATGGTCAAGGGTTAAAGTCCCCATAGTTGTGGGGCCCTTGGGTTATTAGACTATCCTAGTGAATTCGACCCTAGGTGAGTCATTGTAAGTCGGGGAAATAGTCCCTACCATTGTAATACCCTCCTATTGGTCAGAGGAGGCAAAGTCCCCACAAGTGGTGGGGCACTAGGGTTATTAGACACTCCTAGAGATGTCGGCTCTAGTAAGTAATTGTTAAGTGAGGCTGACATGTTGGAGTGCACCTCAAGTGAATGAAAGAATATAAATAGAGAGTGAGCCTCTCTATTTATCTCACTTGAAACACTCACACTCACTCATTAGGGTGCATGAGTGAGAAAGGAGAAGCTCTCTTAGTATGAGAGAGAGACACTGCTGCTATCAGGAGATCATCTTACTGTTTTCTAGTTTTACCTTTTTGGTGTTGATTCTATCTCTGAGGAAGTTGCGAGGTTTTCTCCTTTATGGTTTCCCCGAGGAAAACTATTTGTGTATCTTGTCTCTTGTCATGTGCTTATGTTTTATTGCTGTGCTTATTATTCTCTCAGTGAAAAGATCCTAAGATCATAATGCTAGCTTATATGATGAAAAACTAACATGGTATCAGAGCTAACATGAGAAGAAGACATTGTGCAGATACAAAAGCTAGGGATTCTTACTTTTTGGGTCTCTCTCCAAAATCTATCAGCAAAAGTATGCTAGGATGACTCTCCATTGAAGGGCGCATCTTTCTGTCAAAGTGGAATTTGATTCCGAGCATTTTCAGTTTTCGATCTGGAAATTAGGGCTTTCTATAGAAGAGAAATTTTTGAGTGAGCCCAGCATAGTATTGTTTTCCTCATCAAAACCAAATTTTAGAGACCTAGATCAAGAAATTTGGTTGGGTGAAACTCCGGGAAAGTCAAACCCTAGTTTGACCCTGAGCTAGAAAAACCCTAAATACTAAAACTACTAAGTTTTGGTACATTCACTATATTCCAATATTGGCCGAGGATCAGGAGCTGAAACTTGCAAGGGCCGCATATCCAATTCTGATGAAAACTGTGTCCAAAATTAAGCCTCATATTCGCTATATTCTAGGCGATATGATCCCTACAAGTTACGGTTCCAGCCTCTTCCAGAATTCATCCCTAAACAGGACACCTGGGGAGAAGTGAAATATCTTGGGCTACAGAGGTCCAAATAGAATTACTGAAGATTTTACATAAAGGGTACAGAATTTAATTTCAGTTTTCTGAATATCAGACTCAGAAGATGAACCAGTGAAATGTGGCATGTCATACAACTTTGCTGTTCTGAACAATCCTGTAACAGGTCACCTTGGGAAAATGATCATAAATCCAAAATGGTGAAACCAATTTTGATGAAACATTTTTTGTTGGATCAGGGACATGAGAGGTTACCTCAGTGAGAAATTTCAGACACAAAGGAGCTGAAATTTCAGAGATATCATAGAAACCGTAACAGGCATTTCTGCAGAAGAAATTGGAAAACTAGGACTTTCTGTTCCGGGAGCTTGCCTCCACTGTTTTCAGAAAAGGAGTACATTGGACAGCTCCATTTGAAGATATATATCTGTCTATCCAATCAGATATGAAATATTCCAAGTTTTGAAAATTAGGGTTTCTGTGACAAACCCTAGATCAGCCAGCTCCGGAACCAGGACGGACACCTGAAATCGATAAGATCTAATCCTTTGCTATTTTCATTTGAGGTTCTCATTTTAAAGTGATCTATCACATCAGCTTGATGATAATTTTGGTGAAGTTGAAAAATTCCAAGCATGGAAGTATATGATCTCTCTGAAGAAAATGAATTGGACACCTACATGAGTAGATAGGTTCCAGTTCCAGAGGGAGATGAGGCTAGAAGCCTTACACAAGAAGAACTTGGTCAAGGAAAAGAAGATCATTGCTGATTCAGTCACAAATCAACTTGTACTACAAGTGTATTCCTTAAAGACACCAAATATTTTTGATTCCTTGACCAAGCTATTTGAAGGGAAGAACATAAATCAAAATATGACCTTAAGAAACCAGCTAAAGAATGTGAAGATCCAGAATGCAGAGACAATGCAGTCATAAGGGTATCTCAAATCTAAGAACAACTTGAAGCGGTAAAAGAAGAAGTGAAGAATGCAGAAGTGGTGATAGCCACCTTGAATAGCCTCCCAGTATCATGAGATTCATTAATGCAAGGAATGTGTGCCAGAAGGAAGTGATTATTTTCAGCAGACTCTGGGAAGAAGAAGAAGCTCGACTCATAAGAAGAGAAGAGAAGATGGGAGCAACTGAAGATCAAGCTCTCACCATCCAAAGAAGATCCCTCAAGCAATGAGGAATATGAAGAACTCAACTCTTGAAGCACCTCTTATCCTTTTAGAATTTGGATAAGAAATGATGCTATCATGAATGAAGAAGATGATGAAGTTGAAGACTCAAGAAGGAGTATACCCACGAAACAAATAAAGATAAGTATTCAATTGTCATTTCATTGTTTTGTTATGCATTTGTTTATATTCAGTTATTGTATTATGCATGATAGGATGTTTGCATTAATGATAGAATACTACTAATATGCATGTGATGGGTAAGTAGCTCATGGTGCTATACAAATTCTCCATTGCTACTTATCTAGAATGAAACCTCTTTGCTGACATATTGGATTAGTGCACAATCTCAATGTTGACCTGGTAGAGATGGAAGGCATCTAGAAAAGTTTCGTGAGATATGGATGAATGTTGTATTGCCTAAAGTAATTGCATGATCATATATTTATGCATAAGAATTTTCCAGTATGAATATTCCTTATGAAATGGTTCTAACCATAGAAATGCATTTTGACTTGTACGAAAGATCGCATACATAATTGCCTACAAGCAAAGAAGAATGAGACTTGTTCTGAAGAACAAGTGACGACATTTCAAAATGAAGAATAATATGATGAATACAGTGACATCATTGATACAAAACCTTCCAGCCATGAAGAAGTAACGAAGAAGAAAGGGAAGACCAGTTCAAGAAGAATTATGTCAGGGCGAAGTATCGAGACCTGAAGAGAAGTTCATAGTTCCATCATGCAGTAGATGGAAACATTGTGGGATACAAAGCAAGATTCGTAGCACGAGGCTTCTCACGAAAAGAAGGCCTAGACTACAAAGAGACATTTGTAGCCAGTAAGAGTTGAAACACATACATGATGAGATTGATGAAGACCTTAACCTTTGCTACAAGGTTGAAGATGAAATTCTATACACTAGATGGATACATAGAATACTAGTAGCATAGGAAGCTACTTGTCACTCTGGTACATAATGTTTTCAGTGCATAGAGCACAGAAGATAGAGGGAGTATGATGCTTTGCTTCAGAGGGAGTGACTACAGAATATCTTGAGGTTCGACATGGTATGACAGGATGGGTAGATTAGTGATGACTCTAGGCTTTACTGAGATTAAAGTGGATTCCAACCTTTGCTTCAAGGTTGAAGGCGGAAGACCAATGATGCTCCTGTTATGTGTTGATGCACTATTTTTCTAGGCATGGAGGTGTGGACAAGGGAAGTATGCAGTAGAGATCCTGAATAGGTTCAGGATGATGGACTGCATGACCAAACCTATGGCATCAAACCTGAAGCTATTGAGTGATGCTTCATCAGAGATGATTGATGCTACGATGTATTGTCAGATGATTGGGTCCTTGATGTACCTGAGACCAGATATTTGCTTTGTTGTTAACACATTGAGACAGGTTCACCTGATGGTTGCAAAGCATGCAGGGGTACAATTGATTATGGGCTCAAGTACGATGTGAATCAGAAGATTAACCTGGAGGGTTATCTTGATTCAGATTGGGCAGGCAGTGTCATCGATAGGAAGAACAGTTCAGAGTGTTGCTTCAGTATGGGATCAAGTGTGATCTCTTGGTTTAGCAAGAAGAAATCATGTGTAGCACTGAGTATAGCTGAAGCAGAGTATGTCGCAGCTTGTTCAGCTAGTTGTGAGGCAGTATGGCTGAGGAAGCTACTATCTGATTTATTTGATCTCCAGATGGATGCTACTTGTATACATTGTGACAACCAGAGTTGCGTGAAGTTATCAGAGAATCCAGTGTTCCATGACAAGTCGAAGCACATCAATATCAAGTATCACTATATTAGGGATATGGTGCAGAGGGGAGCAGTGAAGCTCCAGTATGTTGCGATGGAGGAACATATAGCTGATGTGTTGACAAAGCCATTGGCCAAAGTGAAGTTCGAGTACTTCAAGGAAAATCTTGGTGTTCTCTAGATCGAGGTTTCCTCCAAGGGAAAGTGATGAGTCCCAAAGCCATTCTGAAGAGCAGGTCAGATGTAAGGGCTGAGCCATTCTATGATGGTGAGAGGATTCAGTTCCTTCCATATTAGATATGAGTGCTAAAGATCCAAATCCATTCTGATGTGCAGGTTAGATATAAGGGCTGAACCATTCTATCATGGTGAGAGGATTCAGTTCCTTCCATGTCAGATATGAGTACTAATTGCCATTCTGGGAATGGAGGTACCTGGTCAGTTACTAGGAACACTCAGTCTGAGACTGAGAGAGCCATTCTGACGAGTAGGTCAGATATAAGGGCTGAACCATTATGTCATGGATAAAGGATTAGGTTCCTCCCATGTCAAATGTGAGTGTTGGCCATTTTTTCAAGTAGGACATATGTAAGGGCAACTGCCACTCTCTGGGAGAGTGGAGGCACCTGGTCAGTTACCAGGTAGCTTAGTTTGGGACTGGGGGCCTTTCTGATGAGGGTGGAGGATTTGGTTCCTTCCAGGTCAGATGTGAGTGCATGCCATTCCGTCATGGTGAGAGGATTAAGTTCCTTCCATGGCCGATGTAAGTGCGAGCCATTCCGTCATGGTGAGAGGATTAAGTTCCTTCCATGGCCAATGTAAGTGCGGGCCATTCCATCATGGTGAGAGGATTAAGTTCCTTCCATGGCCGATGTAAGCACGGGCCATTCTTTCATGGTGAGAGGATTTAGTTCCTTCCATGTCAGATGTAAAGGCAGGCCATTCTATCATGGTGAGAGGATTCAGTTCCTCCAATGATAGATGTGAGTGTGGGGCCTTTCTGATGTGATTGTAGTTTACTACATGATCAGATGTGAGTGTTGGGCATGCCTTTTTGATGAGTAGGTCAGATGTAAGTGCTGGGTGTGCCTTTCGGATGAGTAGGTCAGATGTAAGTGTTGGGCATGCCTTTCTGATGAGTAGGTCAAATGTAAATGTTGGGAAAAGACCTACTTGATGGCTAGGCCTACAACCAACATGAAAGAAGGCTGGCTCTGTAGAAATTCCTATGATGAGATAGCACACACATGATGATGACCAGATGAGATCCAGATCGAGCTATGATCTAGATCCAACAGTGATGATCCAGATCGAGTGATAATCCAGATCCAGCAGTGATGATCTAGATCAAGTGATGATCTAGATCTAGCAGTGATGATCTAGATCGAGTGATGATCCAGATACAGTGATGATGATCCAGATCGAGAGATGATCCAGATCTAGCAATGATGTTTCAGATCGAGTATGATCTAGTGACGATGTTCCAGATCGAGTATGATCCAATGACGATGTTCCAGATCGAGTATGATCTAGTGATGATGATCTAGATCGAGAGATGATCCAGATCCAGATGAAAGATGACTAAAGATGAAGATGACTTGAAGATAAAGATGACGAGAAGTTGATGATGATTCAGATGATACAGAGAAGAAGACTTGTGCTAATAAATTGTGTCAATAGAATACCTTTCTAGTTAAGAGGGAGTGTTGATGTAATTGTAACTTCGGAATGTATTCACTTGTATTTCTTATCTATTGTAACCCAATGTTTATTCTGGGATGTATTGTAATGTATTTGAGTCATGTCATACCTCGATGTTTATTCCGGAAAGTTTCTATATTGAGAAAGTCATGTCAAGTCATTGTGGGTAACCCTCCTATTGGTCAAGGGTTAAAGTCCCCATAGTTGTGGGGCCCTTGGGTTATTAGACTATCCTAGTGAAGTTGACCCTAGGTGAGTCATTGTAAGTTGGGGAAATAGTCCCCACCATTGTATTACCCTCCTATTGGTTAGAGGAGGCAAAGTCCCCATAAGTGGTGGGGCACTAGGGTTATTAGACACTCCTAGAGATGTCGACTCTAGTAAGTAATTGTTAAGTGAGGCCGACATGTTGGAGTGCACCTCAAGTGAATGAAAGAATATAAATAGAGAGTGATCCTCTCTATTTATCTCACTTGAAACACTCACACTCACTCATTAGGGTGCATGAGTGAGAAAGGAGAAGCTCTCTTAGTATGAGAGAGAGAGACTGCTGCTGTTGGGAAATCATCTTACTGTTTTCTGGTTTTACCTTTTTGGTGCTGATTCTATCTCTGAGGAAGTTGCGGGGTTTTCTCCTTTATGGTTTCCCTGAGGAAAACTCTTTGTGTCTCTTGTCTCTTGTGATGTGCTTATGTTTTTTTGCTGTGCTTGTTATTCTCTTAGTGAAAATATCCTAAGATCATAATGCTAGCTTATATGATGAAAAAATAACAAAAATGGTACCCCAAAATATGTTATTGCATCTCATTTTCCAAAGCACATTCAGAAAAAACACCTTGACACAATGCATATCTCATAATATGATTTCAAAGTCTTATAGTATTTCCATATCCATGTGCATGGTTTTCATAACTTGCTTGATCATATCTTATGGAGCTATATGATCTATCATCATTTTTAAGCCATTAGATACTCAAAGGCATGTATTAATATTTTCTAACATTTTAGAGGACTCTTTAAGTTAGGTTCTCAAATTCTTAAAGGGTTCTATCCCAATGGAAGAGTGTCTGCATTACAAGTAGGATGTTGGTGGTTTGATTCCTCCTGCCCTAATGATATTGCAATACTGGTTAAAAATGAATAAATTAGTGACCAAAAAATGAGAGACAAGTGACCAAACAATGAGATATAAGTGATCCAACAAAATGACCAAAATTCACATATAAAATCATTAAAAACAATTAAACTATTGACCAAAAATGAAAGATAAGTGACCAAAAAATGAGAGAATAAGCGACCAAAATTCACATATAAACGACCAAATGATATTTTTTGTGGATAATTTCCAGTCTCTTATCACGCGACAAAAAATGTGGTCATATTTAGTTTGGTCGTTTATAGCTTGTCTTGTGGTCTTTAATTTGGTCGTATATTTGGTCATTAATTGTCACAATTAATGACCAAATATATGACCAAATTAATGACCAAATATACGACAAAATTAATGACCACAAGACAAGTTATAAATGACTAAACTAAATATGACCACATTTTTGTCGAGTGATAAGAGACCAGAAATTAGCCACCACTAATCACCAAATCAAAAGTGGTCATTTATATGCAAATTTTGGTCATTTTTTTGGTCAAACGTCTCTTATTTTGTACTAGTGATTTACAAAATTCAGTGAACAAGTGTAAAATTGGATTCCATTGAAAGTGGTGAGCCTTATTACCAAAGTTGTAGTTCTTTTGCATTATTAAATGCTTTCCACAGTTTTTTTTCCAATGCCCAGACCCTCGATATTTTTTGTTAATGCCGATGTTATCAATTATGGAACTTAAGACAATCCTTTGAATTTACTTGAATTTTTTTATTCTCAGCTTCCTTAGCATTCATTTTTTCTTCAATTACATATAGAACTAGGGAAAACCAAAAGTTCCATAAGACAATATAAACATGTGTTTGAACTTTGTACAAACTATATCATGAAATCAAAATGACTATTGTAAAGACGACAAGATACACAAATATAAAAAATATGTGGGAAAAATGCTTAGTAATCATTTGTAAAACAAAAGATCAAAACAGTTAGTGGATGACCATCAAAATATCTGCATACCTTTCTACATTGCAATTTAGCTGAGAAAGACAAAAAATATTCAAAATAGAATAGTCTCAATTCATGAAGTACTTAAAAATAAACCATCTTTTACTTGCATACTAGATAATACAAATAAAACTTAGACAGAAAAACCTGCACTAAAAAAATAAGTACATAGTTATATGAACACAACACTTGCTAAAACAATCTTTAATACTATTATCTACATAATTAAACTATTATTTTTCCACTGGTGTTAAATGCCCGTCACTATTTTAAAAGACTTTAAATGTCAACTAAATATTAAGTTTCACAACATGTATAATAACAATTTTGGTTCATATGACCTTCAAAGTATAACCAACAATTCAAAACACTGACATCCAAAGCAAGGCCATAAAATTTCTAAAGCAATTGTAATCTACTCAAATCAAGCAGAGAAATTATTTAGGAATGGAGAATGATATTTTAGTACAGTTGCAAATAGAAAACAAACAAAATTCTAACTACAAATGGATAAATAAAATATCTCACTATTCTTGCCCTTACGACCACAATATCAGCTTGGAAAATCACAATGTTACACCCTTTTCCACTTCAATTCCTTGTGCTTTCAACATTTTTCAAGCTAAATATTATGAAGCACCTTTATATTTGACATTCTTTCATTAGTATTGGTAAACCAACAAGGTCGCGGCATACATAGATATTAATGTCTTGGTCAAAGATCAAAAGAACAACTTCAAACTTCCAAAGTGAACAATGTTCCCAATTCCTTTAAAGGTTTTAATTTTTTTAACAACTAGATGATTAGCTTTGAATTCCAATGCCAAGAAAAAAACTAATTATTTCTTGTAAATTCCCATGCCAGGATAAAAAAATCCAACTTTAGCCTTTATCCACTATAAGTCTTATAACTAAGAACAATTTTCTTGTAATAATAAATATCAGTGATCAATGTGCAAGGAAAAGCCTTATATAATGAATATCTTTATAGAAGTTTCTTCACCATAGTTCCCATTTTCATTTGAATGGCATTTATCTTCTCATTTTTTCTTTCCTTCATTCTCCTTACAGTGTCTACAAAATAGAGATTAAGCTTGAATTAGTTTGACATTACACCAAACAAGAAACTAGATATGATATTTGTCTCAAAGCTTCCCTCTTCGAAAATAGGTCTATTAGAATTTGAATGACATGTATCTAGAAACAATCATCAATTAGAGTTGTAAAGGATATATCCAGGTGTAAGCCAAGATTAATTTTAAAGCTTTACCTTGATTTTTCTTGACAAGTGATCTTTGAATTGGTAACCACCTTTTGTGTTCCATTTGTAGAGGCCTATAAAATATTTACTCATTCACTTGAGATAAGTTTCCTTATATTGATCTTGAAGTTTATTCATGCATGAATAGTATCAAAACTGAACGGTTAAATCACACTTACCACCTAAAAACTCACATATTGTGCATAATATTTTTCTTAAGGATATCTTTTATCTGCATATACTAGTATAGATCCATCTTAACCCGGAATCCATTAAGCATTGGGAAGGATCAGAAGCACCCAGGTGCAAATTTATTTGTGCTTGAAAGATACATCGTTTAAGCATCTATGGCAATTTATTTTTTTATACCAATTCCTCCTCTTTTTAACATTAGGTGACAACTTTCAATATTTTTTCATTTTATTTTATTATTGTTACCCATGTTGTATGTATATGGAGATCTCGTCCACCCTAGGATGTAAGAGAACCTTGCTTCTCTTAGTGAAACTATACCTAGATTTAATCTACTATACATATAGAAGTTTGTTTTGGATAAGTTAAGAACCAAAGGCCAATTTCATGGACAAATTCAATATTCACTAGGTATTGTCTTCAAAGCACTACCCATATCATTGTTGTCAATAAATTTGAAAATAAAGAGGATGAAGAGGAAAAAATTACTCTAGGAATAAAATTTTGCAATATTTTCATTTAGAGAACTTGACTTCCAAACATTATCCCCTTGGAAAAAACAAATATGAATTTTAAAATGGAAGAGATTGGGAACAAATTTGAAAAAATAAGGAGGATGAAGAGGAAAAAGTTACCTGAGGAATAAAATTTTACAATATTTTCATTTAGAGAACTTGTCTTCCAAACAATATACCAAATACAATAAACATAATAGGACAATGAGCAAATCAATACTTTGAAAATGGAAGAGAGATACTGCATGGCATATTCCTTGATTGAATTCATTCCTCAACCAATGGTCAAACTATTGTAATAGATTCATTTTAGAGAAATACATGGTATTGTAGTAAATTGTTGCACCCTTGTTGATTACCTTCTACCAAAGGATTTAAGGTTAAGAAAAAAGAGATCTGATGTAGTAAAAACATGTTAAGAACATGCATAAATTTGTGGACTTTGTTGTCAAAGGAGTGGTAGTTAAATGTGAATTCACTGATGTTGAAGATGTTTGATATGTTGTTGTTGCATGTCCCCAAGTTGTTGGTTTTTGCTTTGGTTTTTGTGCTAATATATTTCTTTCTACTTGAAGCGCTCGTGAAATTTCACTTAAGGAGTGAAGAGTACTAATTGATAACTTGATTCAGTGAAACATGCACAAGGAACCACAAAATTGTTCCATAAACATATGGTGTTATTTTTTTCCATGACCTTTCAACACATAAGTTTATGGCATTAGGATCAACAATATAATTGGCGAGACAAAACTGGTAAACCTTTTTTACAATAACAAAATGTATTTTACACTAGTTACAAAAAAACATTGAGATCTCATTATCTCTATAACGCTAGGTTGTAGAGTAGATGTACTTCGCTACTTTCACTGCAACAATAATATTTCTAATATTTACTCATAAAAAGGTATGAAAAGAATATAGAGACTTCAATCACATCAACTCCAGACAAAAAGCACAAGTGGTGAGGTTTTGATAATCATATATACATAGAGAGAAGACAACTCCTCAAAACTAGTTAAGGATTGACCTTTTACAACCTATATATATGGTGGGGATTCTTTTCCCACATTCGACCGTGGACACTATTGGTTGGATGGATTTGAACCCCTTAATTTTGTTTGACCCTTCCTATCTATAGGTGGTCAAAGGAGGTTTTGTTGTGATATACATAATATCGCATATATAATGATGAGCCAACAACCAGTTAATTATGGCCCACCCAACTTCAATCACCAATCCAACACAGGCCGTATAATATTCCCTGAGAACAAAACCATGTTCCAATGATAGTGACAATGTTTCATCACAAAAATAGTTCCCTCCTCGAAAATTATCCATAACTATATCAGAATAAAGATAAAGTTCTTGTCTATAAACACTAGAGCACATCCTTCAGGGTTAAGGCAATGCCCCAACAAAGAATTCCTTTCTTCTAATTATAACATCTTAGTTTATTAAAAAAGCACTTATGAATATTCTTTCAAAATCTATGTGCTCGAAGACAAAAATGAGTGACCATAGATGAACTTCCTCAACAAAACATTTGTTATTTCTTCCTTACCACATATCAGCAATGTTGCAACTAATGCCTCCATGCACGATAGTTGATAGGGTTTACCATAGTTCACTTAATTTACTGCTACAATGCAGGGTAAAAGGTGAGGAGTTTTTTTATGCCACCCCATACAAAATACTGCAACCAAATCCATGTCATCCATACAAACTTAACTGACTAACCATGAGTAACACCCATCAACAAAGTCTGTAATAACAAGAGCAAATGCTTGAAATTGCTGCAAAGATTAATGTCTATAACACAAGGCGTAAATTGGGCATTAACATGAGAGATCCATTCTTGTGAGTAAGGGGAAACTTGTAGACTAAATAAAATAGGAGAGTAGACTCTTTGTGTAATGTAGTATATGATTCTACAAAGATTTATTTATATTTGTGTAATGTAATACTCACAATTTTGAAAATTATTTTTTCCAGGAAACATTTTCTTGTTTTATGATAGACTCTTTGTTTCTCCTTCTCCCTTATATTTCATGGTCTCCCAATTTTCTATCATCTCTCCCTTTCTTACCATTTACTATAAATCCCTACCTACTTCTGCATTTTTCGATAATTTTTGTTGTACCGAGTGCTATTACATATACTAGTATTAAAGATTCTCAAACAAAAATATGCAATTAGTAAGTTTGTTCTATTGCATTCATACTTGGACTGTTTTCAATTCACTATCAAACCAAAGAATGACCAAGACACCCTTGATACAATCTTCAATTTCTTTGAAATAATGCAACCCATCGTTAAAGGTAGTTGCGCAAAAGTTTAGACCCCAAGGATACTGAATATGGAGAGGAGCTATACTGGGAGTTAATGTAGATGGTGAAGGTTTGATTTCACTACATAAAGGAAACCTACAAAATGCACACAAAATATTATCATTCAGTTGAGCATTGACACCAAGATATTGAGATGAATTAATACACATAGAGTCCTCCTAAAGAACTTGCTTACTAATGCATTCACCACCAAAAAAATCACTTATAGGGCATACAGAGCAGACTAAATGTTTCACCAACTGCTACAACAATCCATAGAATCCACTAACTCATATTTTTACATTAAATAAATAAACCTGGTAACTATTGTAGATGACCCTCCTTGGTGTATGAATATAATGGTAGGTGTTGATATGAGCTTGCAACTTCTTTTTGACTGAAGCAATTTCCTCTTATAGCCTCAAATCGATGCAAGTAACTTATATTAACTGGATTTCCTCTTCAAACAATTCCCAATTGTCTGCATAGTTGATCTTTAGCAAGGAATGACACAACAAAAATGGCACCAAGAGGTCTATGGATCACACCCTTCCAAAGCAGAACTAGTCACTTAAACTTAATGTGCCCTCCTTAGAAACACCACTGATATACTTGCTATATTGAAGTATACTCTCAGTAAATGCACCCTCTAGTAGACATAGTGGCCACAATTTGGTCTCCACAAGTTGAATATAGTAACTCTTGTAGAATGAAACCTAAGATAAATATGTTGTATCAACAAAAGAAGAAGAAAATCCCTTGGAAGTGTATGGTGTTCACCAAAATAAACTTAACTCCACAAAAGCCCCATGAATTGACTCAACTATGGCTTCCTTTCAAGAAAAATACCCAACCAATGGCTCAACCCCCTTCACAAACTGTAGAAGCATCCTCTGAGAGAGGAAGAGAGTATAAATCGAATCGATTTTCCTTAGTCAAAACATCCCTCATGTCCATATCAAATAACCAAGTTTCACTTTTGTGCAAGCAGTGGGTCTCATTTGGTGCCAACAAAAAAGCTTGTTCAGTTATGCATACCCCTAGTATAATAGTGAAATCCAAGGAAGGCTCCATCTAAAACCTTATGTAAGTAGAAACACAGGTCATCTTGGTCACATTAGAGAGAGATGACCAAGGTTGGGACCCATATTCTACTGTTGCATTATGATCCTTGTGTTTTGTTGTCAATTTGAAGAAATAATTATTCTTTTCCATCTTGCATATTCTTGAGCTTAATTCCTTTACTTCATCATCCTTTACAATTCCTCTTCCATGGCTCCCATCACTTGTGGGTGGAAAATTCTGCTTCGTGGATTCCTGAAGCTCTTCAGTATATAGCTCATTTTTTAGTTTAATGTACAAGGTCACTAGTTGAGAAGAAAAATTGTCTATGACAAAATTTATTTTAGGAAAACTCCCTTTGCATGACCACCAACAAAATCATTGGTGCAGATATGCAATATGAATCTATCCACTAAGCAAAAAACATTTGAGAATATAGTTGAAAACCATTGATTTAGAGTTTTGACACTATACTCATATGTATTTTTGACATCTTCATACAATTTCAAAGATTCATCTAATGCCATTTCCTTGTTATCTATGTATCTATCATACAATTCAGCCCTATATTTGAATTTGTGAGTAGATCCTTCAGGAGTCTCTGAGAATGCATATTCTTTCACTTCAAAGGCTAGTCCTTTGACTCACCTATTTTTTCTTGTCTTTAGCTTTAATGACTTCTACCATCTCCCCTTTATCTCCACTCCTTTGCGTCTTTGTTGTCTCTGAACTTCCTTCTTATTTTGTTTCCATTGCATTTGAGAAAGTTATTTTACCATACATCTATGAATGGATTGCAATATTGGCGATTACCTCTGCTATTTTTACCAAATCCAATGGATTTTCCTGTACAGATTATGTAGTATTCATTGGTGATGGAACTTTCTGCTGTATATCTTCTTCAATTTGCACTGATGTTGGATAATCTAACCAATTTTCCTTTTCATACAACCCTTCAACCTTCTGGTTTTCAAAATGTTTGTTCTTATTTACTTGTCTTCTTATTGAGATGATGTGATGTGGATCATAGTTCACTACATCAATTGTTTTGAAATCCATCTCCTTAAGTAAACTTTCCACCACAAGAAGTGCAAATTTTCTCTTTATGAAAAAGGGTCCAATCACCCAAGGAAATTTTATCTCTGAAGCTTTCCTAAAGTTGATGAAATGGTCATTTTCAACTATTAGTTTATGTCTCACCAACTCCAAGGAAAAAATCCTAGGAGTGATGAAAGCTGGTAGAATATATGGCTCATGAGTAAAGCCATATACTCTGATAATTGTATGATCTTCCAATAAGAAACAATCTCTTATCTTCCTTTCTGGGGAAAACTGTAAGTCTCCTTTCATTATTGGTAGAAACCTAGATAATTTATCCTTAAACAGGCCTTATAGACATCCACTATTAAGAAATTCATATATTTGAAGAAATTGTTTTTTATTTCATCTGTAAGAACCATCTTAGGTAACTGTAAATTTTCTTCATTAAAGAACAAGAAAATTCTGATTAAATAATATTGGAATATGAAGCTCTTGGTGCTGTGGAAATTCACTAGCTAAGGGTGAATACTTTCAGCAAGGATTTCATCAAATTTAAGGCATAATGACTGGGAATAATGTGACTTAGACTGACTAGTGCTGATTCTGAATAAAAGGATCATCAACAAATCATGGATGTACCTATCAGTTTCAAGACCTAAAAATTGACTCAGCATGGAACCAACTAACCTAGTTTCCTCATTATAAATATTTATATATAAAGGGAATGACTGGTTCTTGAGAGACACATCTGACTTGAAACAACTAGTGAAAAATGCCTGCGTATGTTCAAAGGTTGCTTCTCGAAAGGACTGAATTAGGTATTCTTCATTAAATTCTTCCTGGTTTAGGGTAAATGAAGAAGGGACTAGAAGTGAATCCCGGACGATTAAGGCATTAACATACAAAATTTTAGTTTTGGCCAAATCCATGACCACTCTTTCATAGGAGGAAGTTAGAATCACACCACTCAACAAAATTCAAAAAATTCAGGGTTTGTTCTGGACAGAAAAAGTAAAAATGGGACCTCAAAACACCATGTAAATCTGTGCCCTGGTCTTGAAAGGTTGTTATCTTGGTTTTCAATTGATTTACAGGGACAAAGGAAAAAATAGTATAAAAAATTACACTATCTCTATTTTCAGATACTTCTTCAATTTTCTGTAACTCTAAATCCTGAGCATCTATTTCTCCTCCACTATCCATATTTAAATATTACTTGGAGGAAAAAACATGGCCTACATGGTAAATCAGTAACTGGATAAGTATCTGTCTGACCTGGATTTTCCCACGTGGAACAGTGTTTTCTTCTCCCAATGCGCAAAAAGACGAATATATTTCCACCACGTGCCTCTACCAATTTTATAATATTTTTCAGAGTGGAATTTTCTACTATCTTTCATCCAAATCTCACTGGAAAATCCTTCCTGATTAATATATTTAATCTTCTTTACTTTGAACTATCGATCTTGATCGACAATTAGCCCTATTTCTTTCTTATTTCTCTACCCAACTTGCCACCTATCCTCCTTGCAATTTTCAACAGTGGATTCTTCTTATCACCATAAATTCATCAGACCTTTATTTTCCACTGTAGATCTCTTCTTATACATAATATTCTTTTAATTTTCCACTGTCCATCTAAACTATAAAGCAATGTAGAATTTTCATTAGCATATTCTATAACCGTCGTTGATCTCATTATATCTCAAATCCCAACCGTTGATTGATGTTTCATTTTAACAATCTCGCTCAGCTCGAGCAGTACATCTAGTATGCATGTTCTTCCAGCAGAAAGGATCTTCACCGTCGATCTCACTTACTACCTATCTACATGGTTGATTAATGATACCCTTTAACACATTCTTCTGATTTCCTTTTTGACTTCTACCATTCATCTTTCAACAATGAAATCTCCCTAGAACGTTGATCCTTTTTCCTTTAAATCTCTGCCACTGATCAAAGTAGGCCCTTAATATATTCCATTGATTTCCACTCCAACTCTCTCCGCACATCTTCTGTCAGCGGAATCCTTCTGCGATGTAGATCCTTTTCCTCTTTAAATCCCCATCGTAGATCTGTGCTGGCCGTAAAATTTTCTGCTGATTAGAAAAGTTTATTTCTCCTCTCTAGTTTCACTAGCAGATTTATCCTTAGTCATAGATCTACTTTACCTTTTTCTGTGATCGTAATCTAGGCCACCCTTTAAACCTTTCTTCTAACTATGTAAATTAGTTTTCTCATGCATCTTCTTAAAGCGGATTTCATGCCAGCCATAGATCTTCCCATCTAGAGATCTAAAGCATTGAAACATTTCACCCCTACCACATGCACATATTTTCATTTTTTAAAGCCTATTTTCAAACCTTATCTTATGATTTTTTTAAGCAATACAAGTTTTTTCTTTAGATTTAGCTCCCTTAAACGTACTTTAAGCACCTTATAAACACCCCTTTGGTCATATCATCAAAATTGTTTATACTATATTTTATTTCTTCTCAGGCTTGCCCCATGTAACTGCTAACCAACATGGTGCTAACAACTGGCTCCAATTGGGGATGCTATCCTCCCTACGTGGTAGGAAAGAACCCGCAAACCAGTTCCAAATTGTCTTCTGTACAAAACCTTTCAGAAATTTTACAACTCAAAACTCTTTTTTCCTTCTTTCTGCTAAATAATGTAAAAGAAAATGGAAAATTTTCAAGATCTTAGGGCCTTCTCTCTGGGATTCAAATCATTCAATTTGTCATCTATATTATTTTGTCAATTAAATAAATATGTACAACTGATATACAAAATTACCTTCTTCCTCATGACAAGTAATGTTTCAGAGACCTTTCATTTATAAGGCCCTCTTTTAGTTGAACCCCATCTTGATGTTGAAGAATGAATGAATTGTCTCCTTTGAAATCAACAATGATGTAAGGCCCCTTCCACATATGATCAAATTTCCCATGTTTATATTCTTTTGGTGCATCCCATTTTAAAGCTAGATCATCAACCTGTAACTGATATTCTTTAACCTTCCTGTCAAAAGTCTTCTTCATTTTCTCTTGATGTACCTACAATTTATCATAAGCTTTCTCCCTTACCTCATTCATCTTAATCATCTAATTGATTCTTATATGGATGTGATTTGGTTTTTCTTCCTGTTGCTGCAGCAACTTCATTACAGGAAAACCTAAAGAAACTATAAAAACCACCTCTACCCCTTATACTAGTTGGAAAGGTGACATGTCAATGGATCTTTTAGTGCTTATTCTATCTACCCATAAAGCATACTTCAGATTTGTGTGCCAAGCTCTTTTGTTTTCTTCCAACAACTTCTTAATTATTTTCACTAAACTTTTGTTAGAATATTCTACAAGCCCATTCCCCTGAGGATAATAAGTAGTAGAATGATTCCGACTGATATGATACTTATGACAAAAACTGATGATCTTCTTGGACTTGAAAGCTGGTGCATTATCAGTTACAATTCTTCTTGGACATCTGAACCTTTACAGAATGTTGTTCCCCATGATAACAACTTCAGTAGCCCTCCTGGTAGGTATAGCCTCAATCCATTTGGTAAAATAATCAATAACAGTGAGGATCCATCTATGCTGGCCATAAGAATTTGGGTTAATTTCTCCAATGAAATATAACCCCCACTGCTGAAAATGATCTTCTACTAAAATAATATTGAGTGGAAAAGGTATTCTCTTTCTTTTCCCATCAAAGATTTGACATTGATGGCAAGTTGTGATCTCTTTGTAAATATCAGAAAACATGGTGGGCCAATAGAAACCATCCCTCATAATTTTATTTGCAGTTACCTTCCAGGAATAATGCCCTCCACAGACTCCTTGATGAAACTCTTACATAGTTTGTTGGGCCTCATTTTCCAATAAACAACTGAGCAAGATACCTCCTAGATCTTTCCACTACAAATATTGGTTCATGATACAAAACTTTGTTGCATTTAGCTTCACTGATCTAGCTTTGGTTTTACTTAATGTTGAAGGTGCTTATAAATTCTGTAAAACATAGACAATATCACTGTACCAAGGAGATAAAGTGAAATATACCATTACCTGCAATCACGAGTCCAACTCATTTGAATGATTAGATAAAAAATTCAACTCTAAGGATTCACAATTTGAAATGGTAATCATCTTTGCTAGTCCCTATCCTTTCACCAGTTTTGTAGGCCCGATCTCCAAATCATTCTCTAGTAGAACTGCTATCCATTTTTCTCTTTTTCCTTCTGGATCAGGCTGAGTAAGAATGTTCTTAAATACATTGCTAGGTACATATTCTATAATGCGGGAATGTAAAATATAGAATCTGAAATATTTCAAATATTTTACCAAGGCATAAGCCTCTTTCTCCATGATGTCATATTTTAACTTCCCATCTCTCAACACCTTGCTAAAGAAATCAATGGGTTGTTCAACTTTTTTCTGATTCTTCCGTAGTAAGACTCCAACAATTGTATATCCAGAAGCATAAGAAAACATCATAAAATATTTGGAAAAATATGGATTTACTAAAACATGAGCCTCTATGATTACCTTTTTGATATCATTAAAATATTTCCTGGCATCTACGTCCATTTGATTTTACTACCCTTTTTTTATCATGTTTGTAACATTCCTTAATATCTCTGCAAAACTAGGGATAAACATTCTTAAGAAATTTACTTGACCATTAAATGATTGAACCTCCTTCTTATTCCTTGGTTCCTACCTTCAGAATAACATTCACTCTATCTAGATTAATCATAATCCCATCCTTCAAAATAATATGACCCAATAATTTTCCCTCTTTCATAGCAAAAATAGACTTTCCGGGGTTGAGAGAAATACCATGCCTCTTGCACTTTAAGAATACCCTTTCCATATGTTTTATATGATCCTTATTAGATTTGGAATAAACCGTGATGTCATCCATATAAATTACAACAAAATTATCCTTGTCCTTAGCAAAAGATATGTCCATTGCTCTCCGGAAAGTAGCTCCTTCATTCATTAACCCAAAAGCCATTTTGGCCACATGAAATTCCTCCATGGTGTAGTGAAAACTGTCTTTTCTTGGTCTCCAGGAAGAAACTTTATCTAGTTGTATCCAGAAAATCCATCCATTGTAGAAATTCTTTCAACTCCAACAACTTTCTGCAGAATGTGATCCATTTTGGGTAAAGGATAGTTATCTTTCAGTGACACTCTGTTCAAATTTATAAAATCCACACATAATATGATTTCTCCATTCTTCTTTCTGACAGGTACTAATTTATCTACCCACTTCGAATATCTAAGAGTTACAATTATTTTCACATTGAATAACTTTCTCACTTCTTTTTCAATCAAAGGTAAGAGCATTAGATTTATTCTTCTTAATTTCTATCTAAAAGGTTTCTCTCTAGGTATGATAGGAATAATATGTTGTATAATGGAGGTATCATATTCTTTCAAGTCCTCATAACTCCAAGAAAAAACATCAATGTAGTTTTTCATCATGTTAATATATTTCTTCTTTTCTTCATGAGGCAAGTTTCTTGACAATTTTACTATCTTAGGTGAATCTTCAATCCCAATATTCTGACCTTGAATATCATTTTCATTTGGATGAACCTTTGGATATTTAGCCACGTCATTTTGGTCAAATAATTTCTCTAGAGTAATAAGACCCTTTGGAATGTAATTACTTTTCAACTGAATTATCTCCTTTCCTCCAATCATGTTCTTCAATTTTTTCTGCTCAACTTATTCATCCGCAAACTTTACACTTTCTTGGAAATTTTATAATTTTTTATTCTCCATGTCAATATGTGTATTTACAAATTCATCTGACAGCTCCAAAAATCTCTTTACCTATAGATAATCTTCAAATTCTTTCCAATTTTTGGAGTTGTCAAGGATAGAAGGTCTATTTACAATCTTTATTTTATATTTTTTCTTAGAATAGATGGGAGCTTTAAAATTTCCAGTAGTAGTAGCTAAGGAATCAACTACCTGAATATCTCTTCTGGGAATCACTCTAATTTTATGTTCTGTGAAGAAAATTCCCAGCATATCCCACACTACATTATTATAAGCCCTCATTATGGGATGTTTGGTTTGGTAACTGTCATTCACTTGATTTACTACTAACTCAGAATACTCAAAAACATCTATTCTTTTGGCTTTCAAATCTTTTAAAGCATTCAATCCTAATAGAAAAGCATCATACTCTGCTACATTATTGGTACATTCAAATGTAAAATTATAATAATATACTTTGAAATCCCTATTTTTAGAAATTATCTAAATACCAGTACCAACCCCTTCCTTACTAATGGACCCATCAAAATACATTGCCCACAATCCTTCCTCATTATGTTTTTTCTCTAGTGCTTCTTGCGTCTAATCAAATTCTTTGTCCTCTTTCAATTCAGTGACTATATGCAATTTTGGGTCAACATGAGCATCATTGAAAAAGATAGAAGAACCCAGTTCAGTATCCACAGGATACATGGGATGGTTGTTTGGTTTTTCTTGGTTTCTAACCACATATGGTAACCACTTTTCTCTGTACAATCTTCTATGTTCTCCAATTAAAGGAATTGTTGCATAAGACATGTCCATGGGAAATGTTCCTTTAATTTTGGAATCCCATGACCTTGATAATAGCATACCAAATTTAGGGGGAATATAAACCACCACCACATCCATAATAATAATCTTGGCAGGGATCTATGCAAGAGTTACCACCATGTCTTTAATTAACCCCAAACATTTTACTTTTCTAGAATAAAAAAGAAAACAAGTCTTTGTAGGGTCTTGTAATCTCTAATCCTAAACTCTCAACCGCTAATCTTGGCATTAGATTGTGATATGCACTAGAATCTAGCATAGCATTGTGTAAAATCATGTCATGAACATTCAAGCTAACATAGAAATGCAGGACATACTCTTCATCTGTGTCTTCAATTCTAGGCCCAATAACTATTGTTGGAGCATCATATGTTAATTCGAGGGTGTCTGGATGGAATTCTCCATCAGTTTTTACCATCCTGGTTATCTTCTCTCTATACTCATTATTCCTCAACAACTCATTGAATGGAATGAAAATATTTATTTTGGACAATTCAGATTGTAAGCTGAAGGAAGAAACTGCTCTATCAACATCAACTGGTATTTTCTATTTATTTTATTTTGACATTTCTCTTTTATTATTTGAAATCTTTTGTACAATATTTTTCTTTTGTTTTTATTTATTTTTTTCTATTTGTTTTTCTATATTTTGCTGACTACTGGAAGGCTGATTTGAATTGGGCCTTCCTTTATTTATGACTACATCCCTACTTCTCATTTTTATTTTTTTTGGAAATCATCAATTGCATTATGATGTCCTCTTTGATACTGCTCTAAATCTACCTCAAGTGTATTATAATAATCCTCTTGAGCAAACATATTATTCTCCTCTCCATTGAGATATATTTCAGAGTCCAAATCATCAAAATGATTTATCTGATTGTCCATTGGTTCATTTTATTCCTCCTCATAGACATAATTCTCTGGGAATGGAGGTATTATTTGTTGGTCTCCAGGATTTCTAGGATTCCTTTGGTCTCTTTTCCTGATATAAGGGGGAGGGAGAGGTCTTCTGAAGTTTGGATTCTTGATTTGTGGCTCATGTTTCTCTCTATTTGGTTGTCTATTATCCAAGGCCAATCTTACCATCAGCCTCTCCATTGTTTTCATCATAATATCAAAATTAGCCTCACTTGAAGAAGAAGTGGCATGTTGATTATCTTCTATTGTTTTCCTCTTATCCACCTCTATTCTATGTTTCACTTTTCCAGAAGCCATCAAATCATCCTCTACCTCCAAATAATATTTAAACATGGAATGGATATTAACATATTTCCTCTCTCTCAATAGTAGATCAAAATCACTGTCAAATGAATCTGCATAATGTAATTTAGCATATCCTACAAGGGGTTTAATATCAGTTGGTATAGAATTGTAAACCCTCATAATTTTGCTAGAGAATTCATGCACTGACTCAAAATTTCCTTTCTTCAAATTATTATATTGAGACAGAACCTATAAGGGACTCTTTTTTTCTTCCCACCTATCTAGAAACAAAGTTTGAAAAGCCTCAAAGGTAGGAATAGACCTTGCATGGAGGTCCTTAAACCACCTTTTGGATTCCCTGAACAAAATTTGTGCAAATAGTCTCATTTTAGCATCATCATAACCAAATTCTTCCAAATCAGTAAAATCCTCAAACCTATCCATATGTTTCCTAGCTGTGAAATTTCCCTCTCCATCAAACACTGAATTATCTGTTCATAATTATGTGGTAAATCATGTAACACAACAGGTAAAGCCAAGGGAGCAAATCTGGCTTCCATAGGTCTAGGATGGTTATGGACAATAGGAGGACTTTGAACAAGAGTAGGAATATGAGACTGGGAAGTTTGGATTAGAGGATTAATTTCTTTTGTCTTTACAGTATTTTGGAGATTCTGCCAAAGTGAGTCTAAAATAATATTTAAGTCTGTTTGGGTTAGCTTTAGCTTGTTTCAAATCTGATTCTGATTTAGATCTTAACAGAGACCTTTAAAAAAAAAATTATAACTCAAAATATTGAAAACTAAGAAACTCTTCTTGATTTTGAGAAGATGACCTTTCAATTTGAGAAGTGCCTACTTGTTCTTTACCACATCTATGCCTAATTAAAATTTCTGGATTTTCCACACTATATAAAATTTCAGAACCAGGGTTACCTTTTGTATGTGCTCTCTTGAAAGCCAGGATGTCGTCTTTTGAATACCCTCTTTGGAAATCAATGTGGAGTCACTAGGGAAAAAACACAACCTCCTTTAATTGCAAGAACCTTTGTTTTCCGACAGAAATTCTGTCTTCTTGAATAACTTTTCCATTCCTCCCAGGGCATATTTGAACTCTCGTTCCCCAACAACGATGCCAAGATGCTAGCACTCAGAATTTACCCCCAGTTGTGAAAGGATTAATCCTAAGGTAACCACAAAATAAATCTTTAGGAATAAAGCTCGCTTCTTTCTTTCCATAGAGGGATCTATCAATAAATAAACTCACATGCTAGAAATATTTGAAAGGAAACAAAACTTAATAATGATTGTGGCTGAAAGTGGTGCTCATTTGTCATGGAGTCATATTCTATAACAAATATTGACAGTTATTTTGCAAAGAAATTTTAAATAGAGGCAAGATAGCTACTCATTCATAGTTAAAAATTTGATTGTATGATGATAAAGAGGAAGTTAGAAACAATCCATTAACAAGGGCATCTAACAAGGATGAATCCAATATTAACTTTAGAGGAATAGTTTTATGAATACTTGAAAGAAAAAGGATCAGAGCATATGAGTATGAATTCTAATCCATTATAAACTCATTCAATCATGAAAGGATAACACAATGGAAAGGTAAATAGGAAAACATTCACACAAAGAAGAGAAAGTATAGACTACAAATTGAATAACACAAGAATCTCTGTAAAAATGCCTGCTTAGCTCTGAAATTTTATTGATCTTTAGAAATCTCTTACAATACTTAGTTTTTTTTCACGGGTTCCAACCCCAAAATCATTGAAAAATGCTGCTTAAATACAAAAATTCTCATTGAGATGATAACTACTTCTATGCTAAAATTAGGCAAAATAACCGCCTTATTACATTTGTCATTTGCTTACTAACTAACTAACTGCTTCATAATTTTATTAAAAAAATTAAATAAACTAGTCTTCAACAATTCTCAGGAGTCTTTCATTGGCACAACTTGTATTTAGTATTTCCAAATTTCTCCACTGTCTTCCACTAATCAACAATTGGCAGCTCCAGTCTGGCCATTTCTTTAGCTAATACTCATAACTCTACATGGTCCACATATGAAATTGCTGGAAACTGAGCACAAATAGCTATGAAAGTGTCAATTATCTTAAAGTCCACTGATAATTTTTCAATGTCTATTTTCCTTGATAAGGACTGTTGCATGTCTTCAACCTTTCTATGATCTAACCTGCATCTGACTAACTGAGTCTGATATTCAACTTGAAACAACAATTTTCCATTCTCCTCCCAGAAGGAAGGTAATCCCTTTTGAAACAATGGTGTAAATGATGCTATAAACATATTAACTTGATGTTGCATGATATAAATTTTTATCTTGTACAATGTCTACATGTTGATGTTTACCAACTAACTTCCTTTACCAAGTAATCATTGAGATTCCATCCTTTTTTCCCATTGTTTTTAAATAATATTCTGACAAACCATTTAGAAAATTAACTGTATTATTGGTTGTATCTATTGGTTTCTTATTCAAATCCTCCTTTACTATTTCACAACTCTGCTTGGTAGCATACATAACCATTTTCTTTTCTAAAATGTAGTTCAAGTAAGGCCTAAGTTTTATAGCCTCAACAATAATGATGTCCCATATTAAATGTCTTGCTCCATGTAGTGGTGATTCCTAGTCAGTTGATTTGTCAACTTATCATTTTTATCCCAGAGGTCTTTGCATTTTTTTCCAGTGATTTTCTTTCTTCCTCCTTCTTCAAAGCTACATTTTCCAGGTTTTCGTTTTGGTTTTAAGACCAAAAATTTCCAAATCCTTGAAACTCACCCGGGGCATGGCTTGCACAATATATTCTTCATTTGTCTATGCAACAGGTTCAATTAACTGTACCTTAAGTTATTCCTTTTTACCTTCTATTTCTTTCTCCAAAACAGACTATTTTTCTTTGCAAACTTTTACATTTTCCATCAAAAGAGACTTTATTTTTCCCACTCCTTTCTTTCGTCAGAAAAAATTTAAAGTTTGGATTTGCAATCACTTAACTCATTAGTTAGTAACTCCTTTTCTCTTTCTAACTCAGTCAAATCTGATGCTTGAATGAGTTGTGTAACAGGAATCTTAAATTTCTTCTTTAGCAACTGGATCATGTTTTCCTTTTCAGTGAAGATATTTTGAGTAGCTTCTCCTTTTTTCACTTCATTATCAATAGTTAGAAAATCCCCTTGGAGCTTATTAATTTGTTATTGGTGAGCCTTATTTTCCACCTTTTCCTGCCTTAATTGATTTTCTATTTTTGTTATGGTGGACTGCAACATGGACACCTTTAGAGTAGCCTTCAACAACTCACTATAGATTACTTCTCCAATCTGTTTGTGCAAGTGGATCATATATGGGATTGGAATATCTTCTAAATTCAATCTCATCTCTTCTACCATGTTTTTAGTAGCCACTACTAAGTTCAAAGTGTTCTTGGCTTGGTCCTTAACAGTCACTAAAGAAACATTTTTACTAGACATATTTCTGGCATCGGCATACAATTTCAAATATTCATCTAATGTTGTTTCCTTGTTATCTCTGTATCTATCATACAATTCAGCCCTAGATTTGAATTTGTTAGTATATCCTTCAGGAGTCTCTAAGAATGCATATTCTTTCACTTCAAAGGTTGGTCCTTTGAATTTCACCTCTTTTTTCTTGTCTTCATCCTCAACCACTTATACCAACTCACCTTCAGCTTCAATCCTTTTATTCTTTGTTGTCTCTAAACTTCCTTCTTGTTTTGTTTCCATTGCATATGGGAAATTTATTTTACCATACATATTTGAATGACTTGCAATAAGGGTGATAACCTCTGTTGGTTTTACTAAAGCCAATGGATTTTCTTGTATAGATTCTGTAGTATTCATTGGTGATGGAACTTTCTACTGTATATCTTCTTCAATTTGCATTGATGTTGGATAATCTGACCAATTTGCCTTTTTATCTAACCCTTCAACCTCCTATTGTTCAAAAGGTTTATTTTTATTTAACTGACTTCTTATTGAGATGATGTGATGTGGATCATAGTTCATTGCATCAACTGTTTTGAAATCCATCTCCTTAAGTAAACTTTCCACCACCAGAAGTGCAACTTTGCTCTTTATAATAAAGGGCCCAATCATCCAAGGAGATTTTATCTCTGAATCTTTCCTAAAGTTGATGAAATGTTCATTTTCAACTATCAATTTTTGTCTCACCAACTCCAAGGAAAAAATACCAAAAGTGAGGGAAGTTGGTAGAATATATGGCTCATGAGTAAATTCATATACTCTGATAATTGTATGCTATCCCAATAAGAACCAACTTCCTATCTTCCTGTCTGGGGAAATCTGTAAGGATTCTTTCATCATTGGTAGAACCCTAGGTAACTTATCCTCGAAAAAGACCTTATAGACCTCCGCCATCAAGAAATTCATATAGTTGAAGAAATTGATTTTGATTTCATCTGTAAGAACCATCTTTGGTAACTGTAAATTTTCTTCATTAAATAACATGAAAATTTTGATTAAACGGGATTGAAATTTGAAGCTCTTGTTTCCATGAAAATTCACTAGCTAAGAGTGAATGCTTTCAGCCAGGAATTCAACAAATTTAAGGCATAATGACTGGGAATACTGTGAATGAGATTGACTAGTGTTGATTATGAATAAAAGGATTGTTAGCAACTTGGGGATGTACCTATCAGTATCAAGACCTAAAAATTGACTCATCATGGAAACAACTAAACTAGTTTCCTCATCAAAAAGATTTATATCTAAAGGGAATGATTGGTTCTCCAGAGACACATCTGACCTGGAACAACTGGAAAAAAAGGGTTGCTTATGTTCAAAGGTTGTTAGATTTTATCATTCAAGCTAGCATTATGTTAGGATCTTTAATTGAGAGAATAACAAGTACAACAATCAAACACAAGAGACAATGAACACAGTGTTTTTCCTCAGGGAAACCATAAATGGAGAAAACCCCGCAAATTCCTCAGAGATTGAATCAGCACCAAAAGTAAAACCCCAAAATAGTAAGATGATCTCCCAACAACAGTAACCTCTTTCTTCCTAGCCCCGGTGTCTTCTTCTTCCTCAGCTATGCACTACAATTGAGTTTGAGTGAGTGTGTACTAAATAGAGAGGCTAACTCTCTATTTAAACTAATTCTTGACATGACTAAACCCTACTAGGGCCGACTTCTCTAGGAGATTCTAATAACCCTAGTGCCCCGGAACTGTGTGGACTTCAACCCTTGATCAATAGGAGGGTTACCCAGAATAAATTGACATGACTTGTTTACATTATAGAACCTCCCAATAGGAACATCGAGGCATGACATGAATCAAGTACATTACAAATAGATCCTGGAATAAACACCGAGTTACAAGTGAAATGCAAGCGAATACATTCTGAAGTTACATATATGTCAACACTCCCTATTAACTAGGAAGGTATTCTCTCGACAAATTTTTTTAGCATAAGTCTTCTTCTCTGTATCATCTGGGCCATCATCAAGTTCTCGTAATCTTCATCTTCAAGTCATCTTCATCTAGATTTGGATCATCACTGGATCTGGATCATCATCACTGGATCTGGATCATCATTGCTGGATCTGGATCATCACTCGATCTGGATCATCTCGAAGACATCATAACTGGATCTGAATCATAGCTCGATCTGGATCATCACTGGGTCATCATCATATGTGCTATCTCATGATTCTTCTCGTCATAGGAAGTTCTACAGAGCCAGCCCTTTTTCATGCTGGTTGTAGGCCTACCTCCTTGTAGGTATTTGGTAGCCCTTATATCTGACCCTAAGTCAGAATGGCTAGCACTCACATTTGACCTTGACTCGTTAGAAAGGCACAGCACTTAAATCTAACCTTAACTCGTCAGAAAGGCACTCAGTACTAGATTGAGGGTTCCTGGTAACTGACCAAGTGCCTCCATTCAGAGAATGGCAGTAGCCCTTATATCTGACCCTAAGTCAGAATGATCGGCACTCACATCTGACCCTTTTTCATGCTAGTTGTAGGACTACCTCCTTGTAGGTCTTTGGTAGCCCTTATATCTGACCCTAATTCAGAAAGGCACAGCACTCACATTTGACCTTGACTCATTAGAAAGGCACTCAGTCCTAGACTGAGGGTTCCTAGTAACTGACCAGGTGCCTCCATTTAGAGAATGGCAGTAGCCCTTATATCTGACCCTAAGTCAGAATGATCGGCACTCACATCTGACCTTGACTCGTTAGAAAGGCAGTAGCCCTTACATCTGACCCTCAGTCAGAATGGCTGGCACTCACATCTGACATGGAAGGAAACAATTCTCTCACCATGACAGAATGGCGGTAGCCCTTACATCTGATCATGTAGGAACCAATCCTATAGTCACATCAGAATGGCCGACATTCACATTTTACCTTGACTCATCAGAAAGGCGGTAGCCCTTACATGTGATCATGTAGGAACTAATCCTATAGTCACATCAGAATGGACAACACTCACATATGACATGGAAGGAAGAAATCCTCTCACCATGACATAATCGCAATAGCCCTTATATCTGATCAAGTGGGAACACATCCCTTAATCACATCAAAATGGCCATGCACTGATATCTAATCATGTGAGAACACATCTCATAGTCATATCAGAATGACCCTCATTCCTAGACTAAGTATTCCTAGTAACTGACTAGGAACCTCCATTCCAAGAATGGCAATAGCCCTTATATCTGATCATGTAGTAACCAATCCTACAGTCATATCAGAATGGATCAGCACTCATATTTGACATGGAAGTAACCAATCCTCACTATGACAAAATGGATCATCCCTTACATCTAACCTACTAATCAGAATGGCTTACAGACTCATCACTTCCCCTTGGAAGGAACCTCAATCTGGAGAACACCAAGCTTCTCCCTGAAGTACTCAAACTTCACTCTGGCCAATGGCTTCATCAACACATTAGCTATCTGTTCATCTGTCGCAAAATACTGGAGCTTCACTGCTCCTCTCTGCACCATATCCCTGATATAGTGATACTTGATCTTGATATGCTTCAACTTGTCATGGAACACCAGGTTCTCTGACAAATTCACACAACTCTGGTTGTCACAATGTATACAAGTAGCATCCAACTGGAGATCAAATAAATCAAAAAGTAGCTTCCTGAGCCATACTACCTCACAACTAGCTGAACAAGCTACGACATACTCTGCTTCAGCTATACTTAGTGCCATACAGGATTTCTTCTTGCTAAACCAAGAGATCACACCTGATCAAATACTGAAGCAACACCCTCAAGTGCTCTTCCTATCGATCGAACTGCCTACCCAATCTGAATCAACATAAATCTCCAGGTTAATATTCTGATTCGCATCATACTTGAGCCCATAATCAACTATACCCCTAAAGTACCTCAGAATATGCTTTGCAGCAATCAAGTGAACATGTCTTGGATCTGTCAAGAACTGGCTCAAGGTGTTCACAGCGAAGAAAATATCTAATCTAGTGTTCATCAAGTACATCAAGGATCCAATCACCTAACGATACATTGTGGCATCAATCGCTTCTGATGAAGCATCACTCAATAGCTTCAGGTTCGATGCCATGGGTGTGGTCATGGCCTTGCAATCCATCATCCCGAATCTCTTCAAGATATCTATCATATATTTCCCTTGTCCTAGGGAAATCCCATTTGCACTCTGCCACACCTCCATGCCTAGAAAATAGTGCATCATACCCAAGTCCTTCATTTCAAACTCGGTAGCAAGCTTTATCTTTGTATCAGCAATCAACCTATCCATACCTATTACAAATGTTATACCAAAATCCTGTCAGCATCATGTGATAAGAACTTTGACATACCTACTTGCCATGAATCCCAGCTCTTGGAGTGGAAACTCATGGTTATTATAAATATTCCATGAAAATTCCTAGCATTGTGCTTCCTCTACTATCCAGAAGTAGTACCTTATTCACACCGCTTATCTCTTGTTGTCCACAAGCGGTGCTACTGCTTATGGCCCTTAGTCCATAAGTATTTCTTACCAGAACCACTTTGTCATTTAAGGAGAAACACGGTACCCTGGGTAAAAAGGGAAAAATAGAAGTTTCTCGAGGCTTCTAGATGATAAGCCTCATGTCCTCCCTTATCCCTACTATTGATGGTCAGTTGAGCTTGAGATCCCTCATCCTAGGATCTTAGAGGCCACCTCATCCACTAATCTCTCAACCATCCCTATCCATTAAGCCTTATAAATATGAGCTCATAGCCATGGTTGAGGGGGGGAATCTTAAGGTATTGTTATGTTGTTGGATTGATCACTTGGCCCAAGACCATTTGGGGGAGAATAGAGAGCTAGATTCAGATATTTTGGGGATGAGAATGCTTGGTTTCATGGAGATGCATGTCAACACTAAGGCTTGGTTGTAAACTTCTTCATATTTCTATATTGATGCAAGTTGGTTTTTGTCCCACATATATTGTTGTTGTTTGATTTCACATGTATGTTGTTAGATTTCTTAGTCACTAACATAGATTAGTAGATTATATTCTGGTGGTTTCCATATGTTTGTGTGTTAAAGCTTATTGCAGGTACATAGGGTAACGATCGAAGCATTACATTCCAGGTATCTACAACGTCTAGGGAGATTCTTCAACCTATGTCCCCTATTTGTTCTGGATCTGAACCATTTAGACCAGTGGAACACCTTGCTGTCGGCAGGAGGTGAAATATTCCAGTTAACAAATCTGGTGACTTTGCTGGGGACCGAACCCAGAATCTCTGGTTTCACAAACCAGATTTGTTAGATGGAATATTTCACCTCCTGCGGACAGCAAGGTGTTCCACTGGTCTGAATGGTTCATATCCATATCAAATAGAGAACGGAGGTTGAATACTCTCCCTAGACTCCATAGATACCTAGAATGTAATGCTTTGATCGTTACCCTGTGTACCTGCAATAAGATTTAACATGCAAACATATCGAAACCACCAGAATATAATCTACTAATCTATGTTAGTGACTAAGGAATCTAACAAGATACATGTGAAATCAAACAACAACAATATATGTGGGATAGAAATCAACTTGCATTAATATAGAAATATGAAGAATTTTACAACCAAGCCTTAGTATTGACATACATCTCCATGAAACCAAGCATTCTCATCCCCAAAAGCTCCAACTCTAGCTCTCTATGCTCCCCCAAATGCTCTTGGGCCAAGTGATCAATCCAACAATATAACAATACCTTAAGAGTTCTCCCCTCAACCATGGCTATAAGCTCATATTTATAAGGCTTAATGGATAGGGATGGTTGAGATATTAGTGGGTGAGTTGGCCTCTAATATCCTAGGATGAGGGATCTCGAGCTCAACTGACCCAAAACAGTAGGGATAAGGGAGTACATGAGGCTTATCATCTATAAGCCTTGAGAAAATTCTATTTTTCCCTTCTTACCCAGGGTACTGTGTTTCTCCTTAAATGACAGAGCATTTCTGGTAAGAAATGCTTATGGACTAAGGGCCATAAGTGGTGGCACCGCTTGTGGACAACAAGGGATAGGCGGTACAAACAAGGTACCACTTCTGGATAGCAGAGGAAGCGTGTTGCTAGGAATTTTCATGGAAGATTGATAATAACCATGAGTTTCCACTCCAAGAGCTGGGATTCAGGGAAAGTAGGTATGTTAAAGTTCTTATCACATGATGGTGATAGGATTTTGGTATAACAGGATGCCCCCCTAAAGCATGAGTCTTAGAGGGATACGATAAATGAGATTTTTGAGAGAACAAGTCGTCGCCATGAGATGAAAATGTTGGCTCGACCGGAGCATGTTGTCAAGTAGGCATCTGCAGTACATCAGTATGTTGACTCATAGACACAAGTAACCAAACTCGTGGCTGCAGACCAATACAAGGCAAATCCATGAGAGGAATAAACAAGCATGGCTACTAGAATACAATGTAGATCCATGTGATAGAGGATTCAAACTTGGACATAGCTACCAAACATACAATGTAGATCTATGTCATACAGACGCAAATTCTAGCATAGGCACGACCATACAAATGTGGATCCATGCTAGATATACAAAACTCCATCACAACCTGGGGAAAAGCAATGAGCGCTTTAAACAAATACCCAGGGTCTTCGTCTCGTCTTCCACAACGTACGATTCTATCCATGTGATTACAATGATCTAAAGTTGAACATGGTAGAAACCACTTGATTACTAGCCAATGATGTGAACCGTTAACAAGTGTGAGGGAGATCACCATTGAAGTCAGTGATTCCCAAGGTACCCTAGTACAATTTACTGAGTGTGAATAGATGTCCTGATGTCGAACACCCAGTCAATTCTATCGATCAAAGGTCAATGATGTGAACCTATGTAGAGAGCAAGAGAATATGTCATTAAGGCATACAGATCTCACGGTACCAAATATTGTTTCTAAGATTATTTCCCGGATGATGAGCTGATGTCGACGAGAATAGTCTCGTCGAAGGAGGGCCACGATGAGTCCCACATCGACGACACGAAACTCAAAACATAGTTATGGAATGATGTGAATGTAGCAACCATATGAATGACTCAAAGATACTAACAAAAAGAATCTGTAGACTGTAGAGGTAAAAATTCTTCAAATCCCCTTTGAACATTGGGCGGCACGACAAAAAGACTTGGTAGCATGACTGAACGAGACAAACACACAATGCGACAGTGGACAATGCATTCTTTTGAAAGACTCAAAGGATTGACATGACTCATGAAAGTAGATCATCACGAAGATCAACTGAATACCCAATTGACTAGCATGATTGTGTAGATAAGTGCCATGTTCAAAGGTAATGACAAACAACTGCCATTATTTGCAAAATGATTCCCTTCCCATTTCCCCCATCATGATCGATGAGTGCCTCTTTTCAGTTTTATGATTTCAAAGAGGGTAACAAACACTTGATATAGGTTTTCGGAAGACAAGTCCAGACTCATATGTTTTATGAACCCGAGAGAGGAGGGGTTCATTCCCAAAGTGGGTCTCTCAATGTTTAATTTAATGAGTCCACTGAAAGAAAACTCGGTATTGTTCATGTTTAAAGAGTCTGAACGAATACAAAAAAAAAGACTCCAAAGGGGTCCTTTTTCATATGATTTAGTCTCTAAGGCCCGAAAAAGTGTAAAATCATACCTTAGAGAACTCTTCCAGTCATGATTGGCTGGAGTGTTCCTTTTTCGTAAATAGTCCTATCCAAACCAAAAAAGGGATAACCTACCATCGGATGGACTACTCTTCAAATACTTTAACGAGCGCGAAGAAGACAAGATCGCTCGACGATCTTTTCATATTTAGGGATCCCGAAAAGAGTTTAAAGAGAACTCCATGAGGTTTCTTTACACAATGTCATATTTTTTACGATCCTAGAAAGAATCAGAAACGGACTCGACGACCTTTTTGTGTTTAAGGAGCCTGAAAAAGAGGTGAAAAGAGGACTCCATGACGCTTCTTTACACAATGTTGATTTTTACAAGCTTGGAAAGAAAATTGAAATGGACTCGAACCTTTGATACTAGATTTTAATGAGCGTGACAAAGTGTCGTAATAAACGCTCAATGACCTTTTCCATTTTATGAAAGTGAGAAAAAGCCATAAAAAAACTTTCAAAGCTTCTTACTAAAGTTCTCTTATCCTGCAAAAGACTCAGAAACAAGTGTTAAATGCATTTAAGACTAGCATTTAGGGACTACGACAGATAAACTTTGACTAAAATATGATTTTACATCAAAACTATAGTATGTCAGACCCAAAAATTCCTATATAAGTCATGTAAATAGTAAAAAACCAAATCATTTCACTATTTACCTATAGCAGAGAGCACTTGGAGCATTTTCTTAGCTAGATCTTCCACAGCTGATACCGGGAGTTTCAACTATCCGCTTTTAGCATCGTCAGTTGCAAGTAACAGCTAAGACCCTTATCTTTCATTTCATAGCATTTATTTTGAGATTTGGTGGGGTTTTGGGCCCATATTTCAAGCCCTAAAACCTTAAAAGTGGGCACTGTGGCTACCTCTTGAGGGATACGTGGTACCACCTGAGAACCGCACCAATAACACAGTGGACAGGCGGTGCCACCACCTGTCTCCAACGGTGCACAGGCGGTGCCGACCGTGGAGAACTTAAACTGATGGCATGGGAAATATAAATTCATTCCTTTGATTTTTAATGATTTAAGGATGATTCTAATGCATACCATTATTGTTTTTGGCAGGTCTAGGTGACTCAAAACATGGTGATATGGAAAGAAAGAACGCATGACAATGAGGATGCTGCTGCTAAGAAAAAAATGGGTTGCATTGCTGCATTATGGGACTGTGGGATCCTGAAGTTCTTCCAGACCCCAAGCATGGTGTCACATGAGCTGTTACTGGAACGCATACTGTAGATGTGGAATCCATAGAAAAAATACTTCGAGGTGGGGGCCCATATCTTTACGGTGCAAGTAGAGGACATCTACTTCTTGACATGTCTCTTGAGACGGGGTGCCCCCATCTCACTGACAGGATCCCATGGAGGGGATAGTACCACTTAAGAGCTTATAGGTTGACACTGTGCACCAAGGACAGGTACATCGGGGAAGAAGATCCCCATCAAAGTAGTGACAGATATGGCCTTACGGACTGTCTTATTTACCATGCAAAGGGTGGCTAGGATTCAGGGTGTGAACCAAGCTTCTAGGGCACACATTTTGTACGTCATAGAGGCCATGGCAACCACGGTGTTCAATTGGGCGGAAGCCATGCTTCCAACCTTGAAAGATCAGTTGACTAAGTATCGATAGGGAGAGCTAAAGTAGTTTGATATGCAAGGCTATGCACCTCCTGATTTGTTAGCTGGAATATTTCACCTCCTGCGGACAGCAAGGTGTTCCATTGGTCTGAATGGTTCAGATCCAAAACAAATAAAGAACAGAGGTTGAAGACTCTCCCTAGATGTCGTAGATACCTGGAATGTAATGCTTCGATCGTTACCCTATGTACTTACAATAAGATTTAACACACAAACATATCAAAACCACCAAAATATAATCGACTAATCTATGTTAGTGACTAAGGAATCTAACAACATACATGTGAAATCAAACAACAACAATATATGTGGGACAAAAATCAACTTGCATTAATATAGAAATATGAAGAATTTTACAACCAAGCCTTAGTGTTGACATGCATCTCCATCGAACCAACATTTTCATCTCATGGTGACGACTTGTTCTCTCAAAGCTCTTGTTTATCGTATCCCTCTAAGACTCATGCTTTGGGGGATCTTGTTATACCAAAATCCTGTCACCATCATGTGATAAGAACTTTGACATACCTACTTGCCCTGAATCCCAGCTCTCGAAGTGTAAACTCATGGTTATTATCAATATTCCATGAAAATTCCTAGCACTGCGCTTCCTCTGCTATCTACAAGTGGTACCTTTTTCATACCACCTATCCCTTGTTGTCCACAAGTGGTGCCACCGCTTATGGCCCTTAGTCCATAAGCGTTTCTTACCAGAACTGCTCTGTCATTTAAGGAGAAACACAGTACCATGGGTAAAAAGGGAAAAAGAGAAGTTTCTCGAGGCTTCTAGATGATAAGCCTTGTGTCCTCCCTTATCCCTACCATTGTGGGTCAATTGAGCTCGAGATCCCTCATCCTAGGATATTAGAGGCCACCTCACCCGCTAATATCTCAACCATCCCTATCCATTAAGCCTTATAAATATGAGCTCATAGCCATGGTTGAGGGGGGAACTCTTAAGGTATTGTTATGTTGTTGGATTGATCACTTGGACCAAGACCATTTGGGGGAGCATAGAGAGCTAGAGTCAGAGATTTTGGGGATAAGAATGCTTGGTTTCATGGAGATGCATGTAAACACTAAGGCTTGGTTGTAAACTTCTTCATATTTCTATATTAATGCAAGTTGATTTATGTCCCACATATATTGTTGTTGTTTGATTTCACATGTATGTTGTTAGATTCCTTAGTCACTAACATAGATTAGTAGATTATATTCTGGTGGTTTCAATATGTTTTCATGTTAAAGCTTATTGCAGGTACATAGGGTAACGATTGAAGCATTACATTCCATGTATCTACAACATCTAGGGAGAGTCTTCAACCTCTATCCTCTATTTGTTCTGGATCTGAACCATTCAGACCAGTGGAACACCTTGCTGTCTGCAGGAGGTGAAATATTCCAGTTAACAAATCTGGTGACTCTGATGGGGAATAGTATATCAGTTGTTCTGATATTCCTCAGTTTGCAACTCTTGTCCGAATCCAGGCTCCTTCTTCAACTCTCTTCAGTCAGATCTACTTTCTGACTTACTTCATTTGGGTTTGAAACTTCCAAATCTGTTCAGATCTGAGTCATTTCAATCTTTTATGCTCTATTTTCATACTCAATCTAATAATATTCACCTTGATCTAGTCTTTTTTTGACTTGATCCATCGTTCTCTTTGTGTTTTGGTCATCTATAGGGAACCATGCCTATGTTGTGTACGAGGAGCGGTGCCACCGCCTGAAAAATGTGGGTAGTACGTGGTGCCACCGCCTATATCCTATTGGTGAGAAGCGGTTCTAGGTTAGAAATGCTCTATCAACACCTAAGAAGCGCGGTGCCAGGTAGGCATCATTCCAAAGCATTTTTTTCTTCATTTTTTTTGCAAAAATTTGGGTTTTGTTGCTTTCAATCCTGCTTATCAGATTTGTGTTATAGAATCTGATGTTTTTGGCTTGCTAATTTTATGGTTTAAGATTGATTTGAGTGGAATTTCAAAAGTTTGATTAGGTCTTTTGATTGTTCATCCGCTTCCATGCTTGTTGGTTGTGTTTATGAAGGGATTTCTTGTTTTCTGAAAAGCTTAGGGTGTTATTAAAATCTCCTTTTGTTTCTACTGCATAGGTTTCATTTCTTATTTGCATAGTAAACTTCTTTTTCCTTACTTTAAAAAAGAAAATTTTTGATTGAGACTAGGATATCATCATTGAGCTTTGAACAATGGTTGTCTGATTGGATTTACAAGCTTACAAGACCTTCATGTTCTTTCGTCTCTTATGCATTTAGAACTATCTTGATCAAAATAAAAAAAAATGGTAGTTTTAAGTTAGATTTGCTTATGTTTTGAGAGAATTGAAAAAATAGAGTGCATTTGCATATAGGTGTGCTTCTTGTTTTTCTTTTAGGAAAAGAGATTCTTCCCCTTTTCATTTGCTTTCAGAAAGGAGAAATCAGTTTGGAAAAGTTATTGGTTGTCTTTGATTTGGTGTTCATGACTATTGCTTGGAGATATTTTTGGTTTTGAAACAAAAATAAAATGCTCTCTTTCCCTCTCGTAAGTAGGCATACTGAACGATAAATTGAACATTTGCACAAGCATATTGCATGGTTTTACTTTTCTGTCAAAATGTCATGCATTCACCTAACCATCCACTTCAAAATTAACAGTAGTTGTAGGTTAAAATTTACGTAGCAATTAAGTGATAGGTTAGAGACGTGTTTGGGCATTGTTAAGCGTATGAGTTTTCATTATTTGTTAGCATTACATCCCAGGACTTGCACGGTTCTTCCACATACCGTCGATATATCAAACGGCCTTTCATGTACCCTTGAGGTATATAGAAAGGTACTTCATGTACTCGATTGTATATCGGAAGGCCCTTTCTGTACGGTTATGCATTAGACCGATTCGAGCTCCCGCATACCTTGAGTATATTAGGAGACCCCACTAGGATACCTTATCCATATGAGAAAATCCCTTTGGCCATCTTGTTTGGAGCCATACACCGAAAACAACATTTGGGTAGATTACTACGCACGTACGCTCGAGGTATATCACAAGTGGCACCTTCTTGACAAACCTGGTGAGAGACCTGACTTTTGAACTCCTCCTATCTTTTTAAGTGTGCTTGTTTTGACCTATAGCTTGTGTAGGGACATTTTTTGGTGTGTTTTCTAGATTTTCAGACCCTAGGTTAGATAGGAACTGTACAAACTGGCTGAGTTAAGACATTCCAGAAGAGTATGGGGCTTGCCACCTAATTTTATTCTTGGTTTAGGAGAAAATCCTATGGAAGATATCGACCAAGGAGCTGCTACCACCTCCCAAGTGGGAGACAACGTGGTTGCAGAAAGTGGAGTACCATATTCTTCACACTTGCCTCCCTTGGTCCAACAACATTCTTGGGGAAATACATCATTCCATTCTCCCATGGAAGGTCATGTTGATGATACAACCCGTCCGGATTTTGGTCCCAATGCTCCATTTTGGGATACACCTGTAGGATAGGCCATTGCCTCATTTGGAACCTATGTAAACTCTTATGAAGATGAAGAAGAATGTAGGCAATACCATGCTACCATTCTCTGTGCATAGGAGATTGATAAGCAGATAGATGAAATACTAGGACCAACACCATCACATTCCACATCTCTTCCTATGGGATATCGTTCACTTGCCAATTCTATGAGACCCATTGAAACGATTATAGATCGTGTAGTAACACCACATAACCCAGGTCAAATTACCACCCCTATCACCTCTCATGTTATGTTTGTTCCTAATCCTCCCAGGTCTTCTGCACCTGGGGCCCAACCTTCAATTCCCATTTCGTCAGTACCTTCTAGCGGCGGGGGGAAACCCCCAGAATGACCTACATTATTTGCGACCGAAATTGTACCTAGTTAAGGGAAGACCTCTAACATAGAACCATCTACATTTTATGTCCCTCCCACCCATACTAATGTGGTTAATCCCCCATCCAGTTTAGGTCAACCCTTAGGAGCACAGCCTGTAATCATCCAGTCTTCTAGAGGTTATGGTTATCAAATACCTGTAGGTAATCATCCACCCAATCCTGCAGGAATGCCTTATGCTAGAATTCCATACTCTAGTAACACTTTTATGCCATGGGGGCAACCCAGTAGGTCTTACATGCCAGCTATGGGGGGGATACCTATACATACTACGGGAGGTGCCAGAGGACCACCTTATGGAGGTCCTCCCCCTGGGGGACCTAATGGTCCCAGATGATCTAGAAAATTTCCTCCTTATGGTCCTAGTGGTCCTAGTTGTCCTGGGGGTCTTGGTGGCTTTCCTCCTTATGGCTCTGGAGGGTATGGTGGCCCTCCACCTAGTGGTTCTAGAGGCTCTGGAGTTTTACCTCCTGGTGGCACTAGAGGGCTTGGTGGTCTGCCTCCTTGTGGTACTGGTGGTCCTGGTGGTCCTAATGGTCCTGGTTTCCCTGGTGTTCCTCCTCCTGGATGCCCTAGTGGTCCTAGCGGTCCTGATCCTAGAAACCAACCCCCTGCGAGCGGATTTTCTGGTAGTTCTTCATCACAACAACCTATTTTTCAGTCAACTTATGGTCCTATTGGTAATTATATGCCATATCAATATTACTAGTATGTGCAACCCAACCGACAGTTACCTTTCCTAGCAACTTTGGACTTAACTAATTTTTCCAAGTTGATTAATGACCCAATTCAACACAATCCCTTGTGGCCTCCCATTCCGGTAAAGTTACCATCGAATATTCCCAAATTTGATGGGAAGCAGGGAGAAGATCTGAAGAACCATGTTATGACATTCCATTTGTGGTGTTCTTCCAACTCCCTCATGGATGAATCCATTCGGTTATGACTCTTTCAACGAACTTTGACCGGTACGGCCGCGAAGTGGTACATTGAACTCCCACAACATTCGTTTGTGGATTTTGGCTCATTGGAAACCGTGTTTCTTACACACTTTCAGCTCCCTATTCATTATGAAATGGGCATTGATATTTTAACCTCTCTACGACAGAACACCTCCACCCACATTTCCGATCATATTCATGAGTGGAGAAGGCAGAGAAGGCTTATTAAGGCCCCTATTTCGAATCAATTACAAGCTGTTTGGTTCACTAAATCCTTGTTGCCTCCTATTTCCCGAGATGTGGCTATGGGCGATGCCGTTATCGAAGAGCAGGATATTAGTCGGGCTCGGTACCTAGACTTGGTCTATTCCCAGTCTGGAACTCTTTATGACCTAATTCCTCAAGCTCCTTGCCCCAGCATTGATCCTGCCAAGCCACCAACAGAAGTACCTGATGATGGGATTGTTGGTTCAATCTAGTCCCCATCCATAGTGAAAGCTGCCAAGCAAACCCAAACTACCAACCCTACTCCTTCGACTCCTAATTTTTCCATCGAGGTCAATTCTATTCAAAGTACTCAAACCTCAGGTAATAATAAAAAGAAAGGTAAAAATAGAAATAAAAAACCTGGAAACCAACCGAAGACTCCAAGACCAACCAACAGTGATAACGAAAAAGGGAAAAGGAAGGAAAAATATCCCTATCTACTATGCAGTGGTGACCACTTTTCAAAGGAGTGTCCTCATCGGGACGAAATCTCCCAGTTTCTGAAGTCCAATCCCACACCTGCAGTACTTATAGATCCTTTTCCCTCTCAACAATAATTGATAGACCAAATGTCTAATCAGGGTAACTGTAGTTCATCAGAGGAAATTTTTATGATGTCCTCAGATACCATCCATCTGCAAACTCGAAGTTATAATTATGATAAACCCCTAGATAAGAAAGAAGATCAATCTTCTTCAGGGAAAGTCCCCTCTACTAGTTCTCCTGAATCCTTGTCTACTGTTCCCTTATCTATCGAGAAGCCTACTCTTGACATGATTTTGCACCCACCTAAGAGTACTCTTTGGAAGGCTATCTTTAATCCCAATGCCCGAGTTGCTCAATTTTATAATGTGGTTGAAGATCTCGCTCAGGCACCTTGTGCAATGTCTACCCTAGAAGTGCTCCAAAGTTTCCCTACACAGTGCAAGAACTTGTTGACAGTATTAGGAGCTTTAGACCCAGATAATACTAACTTGATTCATTTCAATGTTGAGAACTACAAGTCTATATTACCGCATAAACTTGCTTTTCAGATCATTATGAAAGTAGTGGGAAAGAAAGTCTTTCAAACTATACTAGATGAAGGAGATTTGACCTCAGTGTTATCTCTGACTTGTTGGAGGGATCTCGGCTCTCCCGAGCTTATCACATCACCTACGACCCTTAAATCCTTTGACAGATGGGGTTTCCAACCCCATGGTCTCATATCAGCCCTAGCGGTCGAGCTGGGGGGGAAAAACTGTTTTTTATCCAAGTAGAAGTGGTAGATGCCCCTTTAGATTACAACCTCCTTCTAGGAAGGGATTGGTTCTATGCCATGACTGTTGTTGCTTCAACAATATTCCAAACAGTCCAATTCCCGCATCTAGGGAGAATTGTTACTATTGATCAGCTTGATTTCTGTACGCCGGATGTTACTACCTCCACGGCTAATAACATCCCCATGTTAGGTTAGTACCCTCCTCCTTACTAGTCGATTGGGGTAAGCATGTTGAAGGATTCATCCCTTATGGAGATTTTTCCATCCACCCCTTCTAGCACGGATACCGCAACAGTCCATATGATCGCCTCATTTGATTATGAGCCTAAGGGAAAACATGTTGTTGAGTCCACACGAAGCTATGTATGACACCATGCAAACCTTTTCCGATGATCACATTAATGACCTTCATCTAGTGGCTTCAGATCCTTACCATTTACAGTACTGGTTAGAACCTTCTCTTCCTATTCTAGATTATCTTTTTGAGACTTTTCCTTTCAATGAGTCCATTATGGAGATCATGAATACGGATGAGCCCATTTGGGAGGATCACCATCATAGATCCATGTTCCTCCCCAATACCAGTTTGGGTAGCCATGATTTTGCATCCTTGTTTCCTACTGATATTGTCAATGTTCCCCAAAGTCCTATATTGTTGCAAGATATAGATTCTGAAGGAAACCTTTGCAACATTACTCAGATGAACCCGATTGACATATTAGCCAAGCCTGATGTTATCCAGCATGTTCCTGTTGGGAAAAACTGCCCAGTAGATGAATCTAACACATACAAGGCACTTTTTAAGGAATTCCGTGATATTTTTTCCTGGTCCTATGAAGAGATGCCGGGGATTGACCCATCCATTGTGGTCCATGAGATTAAAATCTATCCCACGGCTAAAACTATCAGGCAAAAACTTAGGCAAGTCCATCCTCGGAAGGCCGTAGCTATTAAAGATGAAATTGAGAAACTTCTCAAAGCTGGGTTTATTTATCTTATACCTCTAACAGAATGGGTATCGAACGTTGTCCTTGTCAATAAAAATCAGGGCACCATTAGAGTCTACACTGACTTTAGGGATTTAAATAAAGCTTGTCCCAAGGACAAATTTCATACTCTGCACATCGATCATATTATCGACAACTGTGCCGGAAGTGTCATCTTTTCATTCATGGATGGCTTCTATGGCTATAATTAGATTGAGATATTACCCTTCTATCATCAAAAGACGACATTCATTTTCCCATGGGGAACCTTTGCATATAAGAAGTTACCTTTTGGCTTGAAAAATGGTGGAGCCACGTTCCAGCGCGTGATGTCCTATGTGTTTCTCGACATTAAACATATTGTTGAACCATACCTTGATGACCTCCCTGCTCATTCACAGTGATGGGAGGAACATCCTGGTCATCTTAGAGACATATTCCTGATATGTTGTCATTATAATATATGGCTCAATCCACATAAATGTGTTTTTTGCGTTGAGACGGGATACCTACTAGGCTTTGTGGTATCCAAAGATGGCATCTAGATTGATCCTTTGAAGATTGCCTCTATCTTAGATCTGCCAGCCCCAACCAACCTCCTTGAACTCCAAATTTTGCAAGGGAAGGCAAAATTTCTACGCTGTTTCGTGTGCAATTTCGCAGAGAAAACACACGGTTATATACGTCTCCTCAAGAAGAACACACCATTCTTCTAGGATGACCAGGCCTAACGTGCCTTTGATAATATTAAGCACGCTCGGACTCATTCACCCGTGATACACCCCCCAGATTATTCAAAGGACTTTCTCTTCTATATTGCTGCCCCTGCTACTACCATCACCATGGTTTTAGTACAGGACAATCTCCATGGTCAGGAGCACGTGATTTATTACGCTAGTAAGAATCTTATGGATTCTAAAACTCGTTATTCACATGTGGAAAAGTTAGCATTGGCCACGGTCATTGCTGTACAAAATTTTCGTCACTACATTTTGCTCTGCACTACCACCATATTGGTAAACTAGAACCTGATGTACTTCATCCTGAATCATCAGGTACTCGGGGGCAAGTACTCCCGTTGGATTGTCATCCTTCAGTAGTTCGATCTAGAGTTTGCCAAGGCCACATCAAAGAAATCCTTGGTCTTTACTGAGCTTATGTGTGATATTCCCTATGCTTAGAATGAATCTGAGCCCAGTGATTCATTTCCGGATGCATTCCTGTTCCTGATTAGCACTACTAATCCTTGGTATGGAGATTTTCTAATTTATCTCCAAACGCAATGATTTCAGCCGCATTTATCCCGCGATGATCGCCACTGTATCCATCACCACGTGAAATACTATCTCGTCTTGAATGATAATTTGTATAGACGTGGGATCGACTCTATTCTTCGGTGATGCCTCACCCATGAGGAGGCTGAACATGTGTTGAATGATTGCCACTCTGGAGCATATGGCGGTCATTTATCTGGGATGGCTACATCCCAGAAAATCCTTCACATTGGCTATTTCTGGCCTTCTATCTTCAAAGACTATCATGAGGCTATTAATAAATGCCCACCTTGTCAACACTTTTATCCTAAAAAGTGCACCCATCCAGCTCCACTACACCCCATCATTGCCGTTGGCCCATTCGCCAAATGGGGGGTTGACTTCATGCATTGTAAGCCTACCTCAGTCGGGGGGCATGGTTACATCATCATAGCCATTGATTATTTTAGAAAATAGGATAAGGATATGCATACATATGTATAAGTTGGTAAGACTACCTCTCTCTTCTTGTGCAATCACATCATAGCTAGATTTAGAGTTCCGCAGTCCATCGTCACTGATCATGGATCTCATTTTCGTAATCAAATGATGGAGGAACTAAGTGCCAAGCTAGGTTTTCGCCATGAAAACTCTACGCCATATTATCCACAAGCTCATGCTCAGGAATTAGAGGAAATTTCAACTCAAAATGGGCCTCCCAAAAGGAATTAATAAATAATAGATAAAATAATAAAATAATATTTATTAATTTTGGAGGAAGAAAAGAAAAAAACTACTTTTTTGTTTGTATTTTTGACATATATCCCCGTGTTTTTACTCAAATTTCGACCGGGAGAGCTTTTTGGATGCGGAATTAAATTCCGCATCCAATGAGTACCCACTCGGCATACTTTTGATGGACCTCGCTACCCCAAAAACAAGAAATACCTGAAAAAATGGAATGATGACATCATCATTCCATTTTTTCAGGTATTTCTTGTTTTTGGGGTAGCGGGGTCCATAAAAAGTATGCCGAGTGGGTACTCGTTGGATGCATAATTTAATTCCGCATCGAACGAGCTCTCTCGATCAAAATTTGAGTAAAAACATGGGGAGATATGTCGAAAATACAAACAAAAAAAGTAGTTTTTTTTATGATACCTATCCCCAAATTTATATTAAAAAAGTGTTTAAGACCTATACGGTATTTCAAATTTAAAGAAATTTGATTGGCTAACATATGATGACATGGAATTTGAATCAAAGTTAAAAGGCCCATTTTGAGTTGAAATTTCCTCTAATGTAGAGGCCATCAACAAAGTTTTGAAAACTATGCTTCGCCGGATGGTTAGAGATCGTAAATCCAACTGGAACCACGTTCTTTTCTCTACTATTTGGGCTTATTAGACTTATGTGAAAACATCTACTAGTTTCATGCCATTCCATACTGTTTATGGACTCGAAGTTGTCTTGTCGATCTAATGTCAGATTCCATCTTTACAACTTGCCGTCAAACTTCTCCCAGTAACTTCCGCAGAGGAAGAAAGATTTTTGTACTTGAGTAACCCTGATGAAACTCACAAAGATGATGACTTGGCTAATGAGGCACATAAGAAATGCATCAAGGTGTAGTATGATAAATCCATCCAGCCTCGTGCCTTTAACGAGGGTGACCTAGTACTGACTTATGACCAGAGATATGACAAACTAGGGAAGGGTAAGTTTGAGTCCATGTGGTACGAACCTTTCATTATTTCTAAGGTGTTATAGAAAGGAGCTTATGAGCTCATTGATTATGATGGAATCCATTTGGGGCAACCTCGCAATGGGTTGTACCTGAAAAGGTACTTTGCCTAGGTCTTTCTTGGATAGTATCTTGTATATATGTATATTGATTGACTTTCAGTGTGCTTTTAGTATTTTCAAGATGGTTTTGAGTTTAGTGTCCACATCTGTTTATACCATGTTTTGGTCATGCAGATGGATTTCTACGTCTTCACTGATGGTTCTTGCCACCACACCTTGAATATCGCCTCGGCTACTTGGGTCCTTTAATCCCTAGTTGAATATTTGGTTAGTTCAGGAGTGGTTTGTATAGGTCCTGCAACTAATAACATCGTCGAGTATGAAGTGGTCATCAGTCTTCTGATTGAAGCTGCCTCCCAAGATGTTCATGTTATAGTATTCTTGATGGACTTGTAGCTCGTGGTTTGTCATTTAAACCATGTTTATACCATTAGAAACCTTGTGCTCCTCTGCCTCTTTCAGAGAGTACGTTTGCTAGAAATATCATTTGAAACTATTACCTATAGGCATATCCCTAGGGAACATAATGTAGTTGTTGATTCATTGGCTAATTACATCCTATATTGGCATATCTCCCATTCATGATGTCAAATCAAACATGGTACATTGTAAATAAACATTCAAAGACACATAAAACTCATAGAAAATACATTTTTCCATTTGAAACATATAAACACCATGTAAAATTTTGTATATATATACACAAAAAAGTTTACAAAAATAGGTCCTGAGATCTCATCTGAAGCACGTAGGATTTCAGGAAAAATCATCATACAAAATGTTGAAGCTGTTAGCTTTCAGTACATATCTCATACACTAGTGGTGCTCGTGATAGCACATCATTTCTCAAGCTACCCTACGTAGCAGCCTACTGAATCGACCCGATACTCCCACTGTGGATCTCTGATATCTCATCAGGATGTCATCAATGTCAGCATCTGGGATGTCCAAGGTCAACCTCTCCAGGTTTTCCTCCAGCTCCCTGGTGATATCATCACCCTGTGGTACAAAGTGGGCTCCCACCCGCCTATCCAATGGAGATGCTCCTCCAGGTCGCGCTGCTCCCACATCTGCATGAGAATATATAGATCTTGTCACTTAACATAAAAAATATAAAACTTTTAAAAGCATAAAAACATTTCATCCATTTTATGGTTTCTTGCTTCTTACCGATATCGCCCCACTATTCACTAGGTGGGAGTGGTAGGTCAGGATCTCTGGTGAAGTCCGTGCCTGCGTAAGCATAATCCTCAACCATGAGGATCTGATCTTAGAGCCATCTGAAGAATGGGTCACTGAACTTCACCCTTCCCCTACCCACTCCTATGTGAGCCATGACCTGGACCCACCTTAGCATACAGGGGTCCCATGCTCTCAGACTTCGGAAGACCACCTGAGGTCTGATATATGGAACCCGCTCGAAGAAGAAGTAGGCTAAAATAGAACCAAAGCCAAACTGCTTTACCTCTCCCTGCCAACACTTAGTCAGCTGATCTTTGAAGATTGGAAGCATGGTTTTCGCCTAGTTGAACACCGATGACTTGTTCTCTCAAAGATCTTGTTTATCATATCCCTCTAAGACTCATGATTTGGGGGGTATCCTATTATACCAAAATCCTGTCACCATCATGTGATAAGAACTTTGACATACCTACTTTCCCTGAATCCTAGATCTTGGAGTGGAAACTCATGGTTATGATCAATATTCCATGAAAATTCCTAGCACTGCACTTCCTCTGCTGTCCATAAGCGGTACCTTGTTCGCACTGCCTATCCCTTGTTGTCCACAAGTGGTGCCACCACTGATGGCCCTTAGTCCATAAGCGTTTCTTACCAGAACCGCTCTGTCAGTTAAGGAGAAACGTGGTACCCTGGGTAAAAAAGGAAAAAGAGAAGTTTCTTGAGGCTTCTAGATGATAAGCCTCATGTCCTCCCTTATCCCTACTGTTGTGGGTCAGTTGAGCTCGAGATCCCTCATCCTAGGATATTAGAGGCCACCTCACCCACTAATCTCTCAACCATCCCTATCCATTAAGCCTTATAAATATGAACTCATAGCCATGGTTGAGAGGGGAACTCTTAAGGTATTGTTATGCTGTTGGATTGATCACTTGGCCCAAGACCATTTGGGGGAGCACAGAGAGCTATATTTAGAGCTTTTGGGGATGAGAATGATTAGTTTCATGGAGATGCATGTCAACACTAAGGCTTGGTTGTAAAATTCTTCATATTTCTATATTGATGCAAGTTGATTTCTATCCCACATATATTGTTGTTGTTAGATTCCTTAGTCACTAACATAGATTGGTAGATTATATTTTGGTGGTTTCGATATGTTTGCATGTTAAATCTTATTGAATGTACATAGGGTAACGATTGAAGCATTACATTCCATGTATCTATGATGTCTAGGGAGAGTGTTCAACCTCTGTCCTCTATTTGTTCTAGATCTAAACCATTCAGACCAGTGGAACACCTTGCTATCTGCAGGAGGTGAAATATTTCAGTTAACAACAAATAGATCATCTACGTACAGTAGGAGCATCACTGGGTTGCCATCTTCAACCTTGTAGTAAAGGTTGGAATCTTCTTTACTCTTGGCAAAGCCCAAACTAGATAGAAAGCTATCAATTCTTCCGTACCATGTCCTGGGTGCCTGTTTCAAACCATACAGGGCTTTCTTCAATCTACATACATGAGACTCCCTGTCATGTGTCATGACCAAAACCGAGTGGCTGCTCCACATACACTTCCTCTTCTACTACACCATTCAAGAAAGCAGTCTTGACATCCATTTGTTGTATCTTCCATTTCATTACTGCAGCCAGAGCAAGTACTGATCTGATGGAAGTGTATCTGGCTATAGGTGCAAAGGTTTCTTCATAATCTATTCCTTCTTTCTAGGAGAAACCACGAGCAACAAATCTTTCTTTATATTTCTCTATGCTACCATCTGCAACATGCTTGATCTTGTAGATCCATTTGGAAGTTACAATTGACTTCCCTTCTGGTCTTGGGACAACATCCCAAACATCATTCTTCATGATCGATTGATATTATTCGATCATAGCATCCTTCCATTCTTTCCGTTTTGTTGCTTCTTCATAATTGGAAGGTTCTTTATTGATGAAATCACATAGTAATGCTACATACCCGGAATAGGATCTGGTCCTCTTTCTTTCTCTGTGATTCTCTTCTAGAGCCCCATATCTTTCCGCACCTTGGATAGATTCTCATACCCAAGCGGGTTTCCTCTTACGAGGATTATTCTCTGGAGGTGGATCTACAGGTTCTTGAGGTTCTTCAAATTCTCGATCTTCTTCTTGAGCTTCTTCATTCATATTTGTATCATGAATTCTGGGTGCTTCTGCTTCTATAGGTTCTTCAACAGGTCTCTTTCTGGATTTGTTGTAAGCCGAGTCTTCATCAAATGTCACATCCCTGCTAATGTTGATCTTCTTGAATCCTGGGAAGTATATTCTGTAAGCCTTCGAGCTTTCAGAGTATCCCACAAATATACCCTTCTTTCTTGAAGGATCTAATTTAGTCCTCTTCTCTTTTGGAATGTGTATGTACAATGGAAAGCCGAATATTATGAGATGGCTGACTTCTGGTTTCTTTCTGAAAAAGACTTCTTCAGGTGTCTTGTTGTTGAGTAATCTGTGTGGAGTACATTTCTGCACATACACCGCTGTTCTTGCAGCTTCTGCCCATAGATGCATAGGAAGATATTGATCATGAAGCATAGCTCTTATAGCTTCCATGATAGTTCTATTCTTCCTTTCTACAATCCCATTTTGTTATGGATTCTAAGGAGTGTACAACTCCCTCTTAATCCCTGAGTCTTTGCATAACTCTTTGAATTCATTTGATGTGAATTATCTGCCGCTATCTGATCGAAAGATCTTGATATTCTTTTTTGTTTGATTCTCGATCAAGGCTTTGAATTCCTTGAACTTGTTGAATACTTCATCTTTGTTATTCATGAAGTAAATCCATGTCTTCCTAGAAAAGTCATCAATAAAAGAAACATAATATACATACCCGCTTAGTGAGCTTGATGACATTGGACCGCATACATCAGAGTGGATGATTTCCAAGATTCCTTTTGTTTTTCTCTCGCTACTTGGAAATTTCTTCTTTGTATTCTTTCCTTTTTCACATCCTTTGTATACCCCATCATGTTTTTCTTGAATTTATGGAAGACCTTCAACAGCTTTTCCTGCAAGTGGCAGTGCTCTGTAATGCACATGTGCAGCCTTCTATGCCAAAGTTCATTTGGCTCTACTGTGTCATGGGCCAAGGCTTGTTCTGGATGGCCCTTCAATTTGTATAGATCTCCTTCTTGTTCCCCAATCACTACTGCAACATTAATAGTCTTTCCCTTTGGCCACATGATAACTTGGCCATCTATCAATGTAACCCTCATGCCTTTTGCATCTAATGTAGATATGGAGAGAAGGTTATTCTTGAACCCTGGTACACAAAATACATCTTGCATCTTCATAGACTTTCTAGAGTCTAGATTATAGGAGGATTCCCCACTACATTTTATTGGATATTGGTAGTCATCTCCAAGTTTCACCTTGTGAGGTGATTCATGTTCTGAAATTTTTACAAAGGACTCTTTGAATCCTGTCATATGTTTGAAAGCCCCACTGTCTGTAAGCCAATCATTGCTTCCATGTGTGATGTTTCCCGTGAGAGCATAAATCAAGACATATTCTTCATCACTTGAAGAGTCTTCACTTTCATATCTGGTTCTCTTCTTGGATGGTTCATCATCCTCAACAACATGAGCATGATGTCTTATCTTGTTTCCCTTTTTCTTATTTTGTCTTTTAGGACAATGTTTTGCAAAGTGTCCTACTTCATCACATGTATAACATCTGCTTCTAGAAAAATCTTTTCTAGAGTTAGTTTTATAGAAATGCTTACCTCTGGAGTGATGAGAACTTCTTTTACTTTTCTTGGAATGAACTGTGAGGGCTTGTATTCACTTCCCATGTTTTCTTCTCGAGATGCTATCCAAGCTTCTTCTTGAGACAATTCTTCGCATAGTCTGCTGAACTTGACTAACTTCTTTCTGGCACATATCCCTTGAATAAAGGATTCCCATGATCTAGGGAGACCATTCAAGGTGGTCATCACAACCTCTGCATTCTCCACTTCTTCATCTACTGCTTCCAGTTGTTCCTTGATCTAAGAGACCCTTGTAAAGTAATACTGGATTGTCTCATCATTCTGGATCTTTACATTCTTTAGTTGGTTTCTCAGATTCATCTTCCGGTTTATGTTCTTCCCTTCAAACAATTTGGTTAGGGAATTAAACACATCTTTAGGTGTATTTAGGGAGGACAACTATGGTATGAGGTGATCCTTGATTGAATCAGCAATGATCCTCTTTGTCATAACCAACTTATTCTTGTGTAAGGCCTTATCCTCATCTCCCTCTGGAACTAGAACCTCCTCATTGATAGAGGAGTCCAACTCATTTTCTTCTGGGACCAGGGAGATCCTATACTTCCAGGATCAGAAGTTATAAGCTCTCTCAAGCTTTTCATCAAGCTTGGTATGATGAGACATCTTAACTGGGAACCTCAAATGGAAATACAAAAGATTTAGATCTTACTAGTTCAAGATGTCGGATCTGGATTTGGAGCTGAAATTATGCAATGCTGGTTCAGGAGCAGATTAGGGTTTTGCTTTTTCAGAGTTCTGTCCAACCAAATGCTTTGATCTTGATCCCTAAATTCGATTTTGAGGAGGAGATCAATCCAGGCCTGGGCTCACTGAAAAATTCCACTTCCATGCAAAGCCCTAATTTCTTGCTGCAGTGTTAGGTCCAAAACTAAAAAACCTCAGAATTGGATTCTGCTTCGACAGAAAGATGCGCCCTAGGGAGGAGAGTTATTCCAACTTTTTTTTCTAAAATTATGTAGAGAGATATCCACAAAGTAGGAATCCCTAGTTCTTGTAGCTGCATGGTGTCTTCTTCTCAGGTTAGCTCTTATACCATGTTAGATTTTATCATTCAAGCTCGTATTATGTTAGGATCTTTAACTGAGAGAATAACAAGTATAGCAATCAAACACAAGAGACAATGAACATAGTTTTTTTCCTTGGGGAAACCATAAATGGAGAAAACCCCAAAAATTCCTCAGAGATAGAATTAGCACCAAAATTAAGATGATCTCCCGACAACAGTAACCTCTTTCTTCCTAGCCTCAGTGTCTTCTTCTTCCTCGGCTATGCTCTACAACTTAGTGTGATTGAGTGTGTACTAAATAGAGAGGCTAGCTCTCTATTTATACTAATTCCCAACATGACTAAACCCTACTACGACCGACTTCTCTAGGAGAGTCTAATAACCCTAGTGCCCCGAAACTGCGGGGAATTTAACCCTTGATTAATAGGAGGGTTACCCACAATAACTTGACATGACTTGTTTACATTATAGAACCTCCCAATAGGAATATCGGGGCATGACATGACTCAAGTACATTACAAATAGATCCCAGAATAAACATCGGGTTACAATACATAAGAAATACAAGTGAATACATTCCGAAGTTACATATACATCAACAAAGGTTGCTTCTCGAAAGGACTAAATTAGGTCTTAATTAAATTCTTCTTGGTTTAGGGTAAATGAAGAATGGACTGAAAGTGAATCCCAAACGATTAAGGCATTAACATGACACATAATTTTAGTTTTGGACGAATCCATGACCACTCTTTCATAGGAGGAATAGTTAAACGCACACCACTCGACAAAATCAGAAAAATTCAGGATTTGTTCTAGACAGAAAAAAAAGTAAAAATGGGACCTAAAAACACAATGTAAATCTATACCTTGGTATTTAAAGGCTATTATCTTGGTTTTCAATTGATTTACAGGGCCAAAGGACAAAAGAGTATAAAAAATTCCACCATCTCTATTTTCAAATACTTCTTTGATTTTCTAGAACTCTAAAGCCCGAGAATTTATTTCTCCTCCCCTGTCCATATTTAAATATTACTTGGTGGGAAAAATGTGGCCTACATGGTAAAATGAAGACATGATAAGTATCTGTCTGACCTAGATTTTCCCATGTAGAACAATGTTTTCTTCTCCCAATGTGCAAAAAGACAAATAGATTTCCACCACGTGCCTCTACCCCTTTTATGATATTTATCATAGTGGAATTTTCTACTATATTTCATGCAAATCTCACTTGCAAATATTTCTTGGTTCGTAGATTTAATCTTCTTTGCTTTGAACCATCGATCTTGATTGATAATTAACCCTCTTTCTTCCTTATTTCACCACACAACTTGTCACCTATCCTCGTAATTTTCAACAGTGGATTCTTCTTATCACGATAAATTTATGAGATGTTTATTTTCCACCATAGATATCTTCTTATACATAATATTCTTTTAATTTTCCATTGTCCATATAAACTATAAAGCAATGTACAATTTTCATTAGCAGATTCTATAACAACCGTTGATCTCATTATATCTCAAATCCTAGTCGTTGATTGATGTTTCATTTTAGCAATCTCGCTCAGCTCCACCTGTACATCTAGTATGCATGTTCTTCCAGCGGAATGGATCTTCACCGTCGATCTCACCCACTACCAATATACACCGTTGATTAATGATACCCTTTAACACATTCCACTGATTTCCTTTTTGACTTCTTCTGTGCATCTTTCAACAATGAAATCTCCCTAGACCATTGATCCTTTTACCTTTAAATCTCCACCACTGATCAAAGTGTTCCCTTTAACATATTCCATTGATTTCCACTCCAACTCTATCTGCACATCTTCTGTTAGCAAAATCCTTCTATGCGGTAGATTTGTTTTGTCTTTAAATCCCCACCGCAGATATGTGTGGGCCGTAAAATTTTCTGTTGATTGGAAAAGTTTGTTTCTCTATGCAAGTTTCACCAACGGATTTATCCTTGGATGTAGATTTGCTTTACCTTTTTTCTTTGATCGTATATCTAGGCCACCCTTTAAACCTTTCCAATAACTATGTAAATTCTTTTTCCTGTGCATCTTCTGAAAGCGGATTTCATGCCAGTTGTAGATCTTCCTATCTGGATATCTAAATCATTGAAACCTTTCACCCCTACCACAAGCGCATATTTTCATTTTTTTAAGCCTATTTTCAAATCTTATCTTATGGTTTTTTAAGAAATATAGGTTTTGTCTTTAGATTTATCATCCCTTGAACATCCTTTAAGCACCTTCTAAACACCCCTTTGGTCATATCATCAAAATTTTCTATACTATATCTTATTTCTCCTCAAGCCTACCCCATCCAACTGCTAACCAAAATGGTGCTAACACAAACATCATTATAACCAATTGTGCAAAGGAAATATGGCCTATAACCTACAACCACAAAAAATAATTAAAGTTCAAAGCTTTATGATCAACATAACATTAAAGTAAAATTTGGCTTTGTCGTATTTGATGGAGACGTGCATTATTTATAATCTTTTGATAAGACTAAGAACTTATCATATCAATCTTAAATTTAAATAGATATGTCAAATTGTGTTGGTTTTAGGATCAAGAAGCTTGCATATATACTCTAAATCTTATATTTATGTTGTATAAGCAGTAAAGGGTATAATTTTGTTTTTGTCAGCAAGAAGGATCCTTTATATTACTTAAAAAAAATTGTTACATATTCGAGTCTATCCAAAACATGGAGTCAGACTATAGACATGAGACCAAAAAAAAATAATATGAAGTAGTGTCCAAACTGAAAATCTGGACAGGGTTTCAACTACCCATCCATTATAAATTAGCAACTTATCTAGCTTAAAAACATAGAGGGAAGAAATGGTCCTCGAGTGAGTCATTAACAAGGAAAACAGGGAGCAAAGCATGGATAGTTAGAGAAATAAGTTAATCTTTCCTTCTAGACTCAGGATCTTCATCATTTGCTCTATTGTTTCCCTTCTCCTTAGATTCACAGTCTTGATTTTTGGCTCCCTGAGAATGCTGGAAGGGTGGCTTCGAAAGGCGGATAACATCTGTCATGTGAGCGACATTGTGGTGATCATCTTCCTTGAACATGTTGATTGTAAGTTTTACCATATCACCAAAAATTTCTCTTTCGCTCATGGCTCTCGAGTGTATGAATTTCATCCTCCAATAGTTAGAAATAACTACATCAGGACCTAACTGGAGACGAAATTCCCTAAATAGTTCATTTTCCATGATAGCAATGGCCTCGCAGATGTGAATCGGGGTCTCCTCGCAGAAGAGGGATTCCCAATCAATGTTTCCAGTTTCTTTCCCTTGTGAAGTCATGGTAAAAGACTTGAATAAAAACATCCTCAAAATGTTAAACTACTGAAAGGAGAAATACTAGAGTAGGGAATTCATAGGGGAGGAGAAATACCAGGGCAGACCAGGCTGACGAACGTTTACAGGAAGAGCGTGTTAGATTTTTATCATTTAAGAAATATGATCTTAGGATATTATCTGATAGAATAACATGCACAACAATAAACACAAGAGACAAGAGACACAAATAATTTTCCTCGGGGAAACCATAAAGGAGAAAACCCCACAACTTCCTCCGAGATAGAATGAGTACCAATGGCAGTAGTAAAACCCAAAAACATAAAGATGATCTCCAATGGCTTGTTCTCTCTCTCTTACTTGAGACAACTTCTCCTCTCTCACTCATGCGCCCCAGTGAGTGAGTGAGTGTGTAATAAATAGAGAGGCTCACTCTCTATTTATATTATTTCATTCACTTAATGTCCACTTCAACATGTCGGCCCCACTTAATAATTAATTACTAGGGCCGACATCTCTAGGAGAGTCTAATAACCCTAATGCCCCACAACTGTGGGGAATTTTCCCTCCAATCAACAAGGAGGGTTAACCTTGACACAATTGTGGGGACTATTTCCCTGACTTACAATGGAGGTTTAACCTCAATGACTTCACATGACTTGTTTACATTATTGAATCTCTCAATTGGAACATCAGGGTGTGAAATGACTCAATTACATTATAGATACTTACCAAAATAAACATCGGGGTACAATACATAAGATATACAAGTGAATACATTCCAAAGTTACAAATACATCAACACTCCCTCTTAACTAGGAAGGTATTCTCTTGACGCAATTTATCAGCACAAGTATTCTTCTCTATATCATCTAGATCATCATTAAGTAATCTTCATCTTCAAGTCATATTCATCTTCATTGTCAAGTCATCTTCATCAAGTCTGGATCATCACTTGATCTAGAGCATCACTGGATCATCATCAAGTCTAGATCATTACTTGATTTGGAGCATCACTGGATCATCACTTGATCTAGATCATCACTGGAACATTATCAAGTCTAGATCATTACTTGATCTAGAGCATCACTAGATCATCATCAAGTTTGGATCATCACTTGATCTGGATCGTCACTGGATCATCATCAAGTTTGGATCATCACTTGATCTGGATCGTCACTGGATTATCATCATCATCACTGCTTCAGCTATCTCAATGAAATGGTGCTATCTCTTCATTCTTCTCATCATAGGAAGTTCTATAGAGCTAGCCCTTTTTCATGCTAGTTGTAGGCCTAGCCTCCATGTAGGTCTTCATCTTCTTCAACACTTATATCTGACCTAGTCAGAAAGGCCCACCCAACGCTTACATCTGACCATGAGAGGAACACATCCAACATCATGTCAGAAAGGCATGCCCAACACTCACATTTGACCATGGGAGGAATGTTAGATTTTTATCATTAAACTAGCATTATATTAGGATGTTTTAACTAAGAGAATAACAAGCACAACAATCAAACACAAGAGACAATGAACACAATGTTTTTCCTTGGGGAAACCATAAATGGAGAAAAACCTACAACTTCCTCAGAGATAGAATTAGCACCAAATAGAAAATCCCAAAACAATAAGATGATCTCCTGACAGCAGTAACCTCTTTCTTCCTAGCCCCAGTGTCTTCTTCTTCCTTAGCTATGCACTACAACTGATTGTGAGTGAGAGTGTGATAAATAGAGAGGCTAGATCTCTATTTATACTAATTCTCGACTTGACTAAACCCTACTAGGGACAACTTCTCTAGGAGAGTCTAATAACCCTAGTGCCCCAGAACCGTGGGGACTTTAACCCTTGAAAAATAGGAGGGTTACCCACAATGACTTGACATGACTTATTTACATTATAGAAACTACCGATTGGAACATTAGGGAATGACATGACTCAATTACATTACAGACACATCCCAGAATAAGCATCGGGGTACAAGACATAAGATATATAAGTGAATACATTCTAAATTTACAAATACATCAACACTCCCTCTTAACTAGGAAGGTATTCTTTCGACACAATTTTCAGCACTGGTCCTCTTCTCTGTATCAACTGGATCATCTCGTAATCTTCATCTTCAATTTGTCTTCATCTTCAAGTCTTCTTCGTCTTCTGTCTTCAAGTCATCTTCTAAGTCATGTTCTTCTTCAATTCTTCTTCATTACGGGATCTAGATCATCACGACTACTGGATCATCACTGCTGGATCATCATCTCTGTATCATCATCAAATCTGGATCATCACTTGATCTGGATCATCATCAAGTCTAGATCATCATCACATCTGGATCATCACTTGATCTAGATCATCATTAAGTCTAGATCATCATCACATCTAGATCATCACTTGATCTGAATCATCATCAAGTCTGGATCATCATCATGTGCTATCTCAGAATGGTGCTATCTATCGATTCTTCTTGTCATAGGAAGTTCTACAGAGCCATCCCTTTTTCATGCTGGTTGCAGGCCTACCCTTCATGTAGGTCTTCAGTACTTATATCTGACCCTAAGTCAGAATGGCCTGCCCATCTCTTACATCTAACCTCATCTTGTCAGAAAGGCATGCCTAGCACTCACATCTGACCTCATCTTGTCAGAAAGGCCCAACACTCACATCTGACCATGTGTAAACACATCATACCAGAATGGCTCAGCACTAACATTCGAACTCATCTTATCAGAAAGGCTCTGCACTTACATCCCACCCCATCTTGTCAAAAAGGAACAACACTCACATCTAACCATGTGTAAACACATTGCACCAGAATGGCTCAGTACTTACATCCAACCTCATCTTGTCAGAAAGGATCTGCACTTACATTCGACCATGTGTAAACACATTGCATCAAAAGGGCTCTCAGTCCCAGACTGAGGATTCCTGGTAACTAAACAGGTGCCTCCATTCTCCCAGAGAATGGCATCAACCCTTATATTTGATCAAGTGGGAGCACATCCCTCAATCACATCAGAATGGCCATGAGCTCACATCTGATCATGTAAGACTACATCCTATAGTCATATTAGAAGGCCCTCAGTCCCAGACTGAGTATTCCTGGTAACTGACATGGTGCCTCCATTCCAAGAACATCATTCATCCCTTACATCTGATCATGTAGGAACCAATCCTACAGTCACATCAGAATGGCTCAGCACTCACATCTGACATGGAAGGAACCAAATCCTCTCACCATGACAAAATGGATCAGCCCTTACATCTGACCATGGATGGAACCTAATCCTCTCACCATGTCAGAATGGCTCTAGGTCTCATTATTTCCCCTTGAAGGGAACCTTGATCTGGAGAACACCAAGCTTCTCCCTAAATTACTCAAACTTCACTCTAGCCAATGGATTTGTCAGCACATCAACTATCTGTTCATCCGTCGCAACATACTAGAGCTTCACTGCTCCTCTATGCACCATATCCCTGATATAGTGATACTTGATCTCGATATGCTTCGATTTGTCATGGAACACTGGGTTCTCTGACAACTTATCACAACTCTGGTTGTCGCAATATATACAAGTAGAATCCAACTGGAGATCAAATAAATCAGGAAGTAGCTTTCTTAGCCATACTGCCTCGCAACTAGCTGAACAAGCTGTGCCATATTCTGCTTTACCTGTACTCAGTGCCACACAGGACTGCTTCCTGCTAAACCAAGAGATCATGCCTGCTCCCATACTAAAGAAACATCCTAAAGTTTCTTCCTATCGATGGCACTGCTAGCCCAATATGAATCAACATAACCTTCCAGGTTAATATTTTGATTTGCCTCATACTTGAGCCCATAATCAACTGTACCCTTCAGGTACCTCAAAATATTCTTTGCAGCAATCAAGTGAACATGTCTTGGATCTATCAAGAACTGGCTCAAGGTGTTCATAGCAAAGCAAATATCTAATCTCATGTTCATCAGGTATATCAAGGACCCAATCATCTGACGATACATCGTAGCATCAACCGCTTCTAATGAAGCATCACTCAATAGCTTTAGGTTTGATTCCATAGGTGTGGTTATGGCCTTGCAGTCCATCATCCCGAATCTCTTCAGAATCTCTACTGCATACTTCCCTTGTCCAAGGAATATTCCATCCGTATTCTACCACACCTCCATGCCTAAGAAATAGTGCATCATACCCAAGTCTTTCATTTGAAACTCAGAAGCAAGTTTCCTCTTCGTATCAGCAATCAACTCATCCCCGCCTATTACAAATAGATCATCCACATACAGTAGGAGTACCACTGTATTGCCATCTTCAACCTTGTAGTAAAGGTTGGAATTTTCTTTACTCTTGGTAAAGCCCAAACTGGATAGAAAACCATCAATTCTATCGTACCATGTCCTGGGTGCCTATTTCAAACCATACAAGGCTTTCTTCAATTTACATACATGCGACTCCCTATCATGTGTCTCAAAACCGAGTGGCTGCTCCACATACACTTCCTCTTCTACTTCACCATTCAAGAAAGTAGTATTGACATTCATCTGGTGTATCTTCCATTTCATCACTGCAGCCAGAGCAAGTACTGATCTAATGGAAGTGTATCTGGCTACAGGTGCAAAGGTTTCTTCATAATCTATTCCTTCTTTCTGGGAGAAACCACGAGCCACGAATCTTGCTTTATATTTCTCGATGTTGCCATCTGTAGCATGCTTGATCTTGTAGATCTATTTGGAAGTTACAATGGACTTCCCTTCTAGTCTTGGGACAACATCCCAAACATCATTCTTCATGTTCGATTGATATTCTTTGATCATAGCCACCTTCCATTCTTTCCTTTTTGCCGCTTCTTCATAGTTGGAAGGTTATTTTTCAATAATGTCACATAGCAAGGCTACATAACTGAAGCAAGACCTAGTTCTCTTTCTTCCTCTAGGTGTTTCTTCTTAACCTCCATATCTTTCTGCACCTTGGATAATTTCATGTACCCAAGTAGGTTTCCTCTTATGAGGATTCTTCTCTTGAGGTGAATCTATAGGTTCTTGAGGTTATTCAAATTCTCGATCTTCTTCTTAATTTCTTCGTTCATGGTTGTGTCATGAATTCTGGGTGCTCTTGTTTCTTCAGGTTCTTTAGCTGGTCTCTTCCTGGATTTGATGTAGGATGAATCTTCATCAAATGTTACATCTCTACTAATTTCAATCGTCTTGAACCCTGGGAAGTATATCCTGTAAGCCTTCGAGCTTTCAGAGTATCCCACAAATATACCCTTCTTTCCTGAAGGATCTAACTTCATCCTCTTTTCTTTTGAAATGTGTATGTATACAGGACAGCTAAATATTCTGAGATGGCTGACTTCTGGTTTCTTTTTGGAGAAGACTTCTTCAGGAGTCTTGTTCTCGAGTACTCTATGAGGAGTAAGGTTCTATACATACACCACTGTTTTGGCAGCTTCTGCCCATAGATGCATAGGAAGATGTTGATCATGAAGCATAGCTCTTACAGCTTCCATGATAGTTCCATTATTCCTTTCTACAATTCCATTATGTTGTGGATTATATGGAGTGGATAACTCCCTCTGAATCCCTGATTCTTTGAATTCATTCGATGTGAATTCTCCTCCATTATCTGATCGAAAGGTCTTGATCTTCTTTTTTGTGTGATTCTTGATCAAGGCTTTGAATTCTTTGAACTTGCTGAATACTTCATCTTTGTTCTTCATAAAGTATATCCATGCCTTTCTAGAAAAATCATCAATAAAATAAACATAGTATACATACTCGCTTAGTGAACTGGATGACATTGGACTGCATACATCGGAATGGATTATTTCCAAGATTCCTTTTGCCTTGCTCTTGCTACTTGGAAATGTATTCTTTGTGTTTTTCCCTTTTGCACATCCTTTGCATACACCTTCATGTTTTGTCTGCATTTCTGGGAGTCCTTCAATAGCTTTGCTTGCAAGTGGTAGTGCTCTGTAATGTACATGTGAAAGCCTTCTATGCCAAAGCTCATTTGGTTCTACCGAGTCATGAACCAAAGCTTGTTCTGGTTGGCCCTTCAATTTTATAGTCCTCCTTCTTGTTCCCTGATCACTATTGCATCATCGAAAGACTTTCCCTTTGGCCACATGACGACTTGGCCATCTAAAAATGCAACCCTCATTCCGTTTGCATCTCATGCAGATATGGAGAGGAGGTTCTTCTTTAGTCCAGTTACAAACAATACATCTTTCATCTTGATAGACTTTCCAGAGTCTAGCTTTTATGAGGATTCACCACTACCTTTTATTGGATATTGGTAGTCATCTATGAGTTTCACCTTGTGAGGTGATTCATGTTCAGATAGTTTCACAAAGGATTCCTTGAATCCTGTCATATGTTTGGAAGCACCACTGTCTATAAGCCAATCATTGCTGCCATGTGTGATAGTTCCCGTGAGAGCGGAGATCAGAACATATTCTTCATCACTTGAAGAATCATCACTGACTTGTGTGTTTCTCTTTTTGGAAGGTTCATCATCCTTTGCAGCATGAGAATGATGTCTTCTCTTATTTACCTTCTTCTTGTGAGAGATACTTTTGTTTGTAGGAAAATCTCTAGCAAAGTGTCCTCTTTCATCACATGTATAGCAAATGAAATTAGATTATCTCTAGGTTTTCTAAAGTTATTCCTTTGATGAGAGTACTTACTTTTGTGGTGGCTAGATCTGGTTTTCTTGGATTGTACTGTGAGAGCTTGATCTTCACTTCCCATATTTTCTTCTCGAGCTGCTATCTGAGCTTCTTCTTAAGAGCATTCTTCCCATATTCTGCTGAACTTGACTAACTTCTTTCTGGCATAGATCCCTTGAATTAAAGAGTCCCATGTCCTAGGGATACCATTCAAGGTGGTCATTACAATCTCTTCATTCTCCACTTATTCATCTACTGCTTCAAGTTGTTGTTTGATCTAGGAGACCCTTGTAAAGTAAGACTGGATGGTCTCCGCATTCTGGATCTTCACATTCTTCAACCGATTCCTCAAGGTCATCTTCTAGTTTATGTTCTTTCCTTCAAACAATTTGGTTAGGGCATCAAACATATCTTTAGGTGTCTTTAGGGAGGACACCTATAGTATGAGGTGATCCTTGATTGAATCAACGGTAATCCTCTTTGCCATAACCAAATTCTTCTTATGTAAGGCCTTAGCCTCATCTCCCTCTGGAACTAAAACCTCCTCATTGATGTAGGAGTCCAACTCATTCTCTTCCAAGACCAGGGAGATCCTATAATTCTAGGCTCAAAAGTTATCACCTCCCTCAATATTTTCATCAAGATTGGTATGATGATACATTTTAACTGAGAACCTCAAATGGAAATACAAAATATTTAGATCTTACCAAATCAAGATGTCAGATCTAGATTTGGAGCTGTAATTCTGCAGTGCTGGTTCAGGAGCAGATTAGGGTTTGGATTTTCCAGATTTATTTCCAACCAAATGCTTTTATCTTGATTTCTAACTTTGATTTTGAGTAGGAGATCAATCCAGGCCTGGGCTCACTGAAAAATTCTTCTTCTATGAAAAGCCCTAATTTTCGACAGTAGTGTCTAGTCCAAAACTAAAAAACCTTAGAATTGGATTATGCTTCGATAGAAAGATGCACCCTAGGGAGGAGAGTTAATCGAACCTTCCTTTGCTGAAAATATATGGAGAGAGATCCAAAAAATAGGAAGCCCTAGTTGCCACATCTACACAGTGTCTTCTTCTCAGGTTAGCTCTGATACCATGTTATATTTTTATCATTAAGCTAGCATTATATTAGGATATTTTAACTGAGAGAATAACAAGCACATGAATCAAACGCAAGAGACAATGAAAATAGTGTTTTTCCTCGGGCAAACCATAAATGAAGAAAACCCCGCAACTTCCTCGGAGATAGAATCAACACCAAATAGAAAATCCCAAAACAGTAAGATGATCTCCCAACAGCAGTAACCTCTTTCTTCCTAGCCCCAGTGTCGTCTTTTTCCTCAGCTATGCTCTACAATTGAGTGTGAGTGAGTGTGTGATAAATAGAGAGGCTAGCTCTCTATTTATAATAATTCTCGACTTGACTAAACCCTACTAGGGCCGACTTCTCTAGGAGAGTCTAATAACCCTAGTTCCCTAGAACTATGGGGACTTTAACCCTTGAACAATAGGAGCTTGACATGACTTGTTTACTTTATAGAAACTCCCAATCGGAACATCAGGGCATGACATGACTCAATTACATTACAGACACATCCCAGAATAAACATCGGGGTACAAGACATAAGATATATAAGTGAATACATTCCAAAGTTACAAATACATCAACAAGGAACACATCCACCACCATGTCAGAAAGGCCCAGCACTCACATCTGACCATGGGAGTAACACATCCAAGAACCATGTCAGAAAGGCCCAACACTTACATCCAACCATGGGAGGAACACATCCATGAACCATGTTGGAAAGGACCAGTAGTTACATTCACTAGCATGATAGGACACACCTACTATCATCTATGAAAAGGCCCATCACTTACAACCATCAACATGATAGGACACAACTACTATCATCTGTGGAAGGGCCCAAAAATTAAAACCAGTGGCATGGTAGGACACAACTACTACCATCCATGGAACCAATCCAGCATACATGTCAAAAGGGCTCTTAGCTCTAGGCTAAGTATTCCTGGTAACTGACCAGGTTCCTCCATTCTCCCAGAGAATGGCCTCTCAGCACTAAGCTGAGTATTCTTGGTAACTGACCATGTGCCTCCATTCTCCTAGAGAATGGCCTCTCAACACTAAGCTGAGTATTCCTAGTAATTGACCAGGTGCCTCCATTCTTCCAGAGAATGGCCTCTCAACACTAAGCTGAGTATTCCTGGTAACTGACCAGGTGCCTCCATTCTCCCAAAGAATGGCCTCTCAGCACTAAGATGAGTATTCCTGGTAACTAACCAGGTGCCTCCATTCTCCCAAAGAATGGCCTCTCAGCACTAAGCTGAGTATTCCTGGTAACTGACCAGGTACCTCCATTCTCCTAGAGAATGGCCTTCAACACTTATATCTGATCATGTGGGAACACATCCCTCAATCACATCAGAATGGCTTTACACTAATCATGTGGTAACACAACCCGCAATCACATCAGAGCATCTCTGCACTTATATCTGACCATGTGAAGCTCAGGCTTCCACCATGTCAGAAGGGACATAACACTTACATCTAACCATGGAAGGAACCAATCCTCTCACCATGTCGGAAGGGGTCATGGACTCATCACTTCCCCTTGGAAGGAACCTCGATCAAGAGAACACCAAGCTTCTCCCTGAAGTAATCAATCTTCACTCTGGCCATTTCTAGCATAGAATCACATCAAGGCTGATTACATCCAAGGATAACCTGCAAGCTTCACTAGGACCTATTACATCCAAGGACAACCTACATGACTGATTACATCTGAGCAACCTACGAGCTTCGCCAAGATTTATGCTCAGACAACCTATCTCATTGAATATGCTAGAACTCCCTCTTTCGAGAGATCTTGATCTGGACCACTGCTCCTCTCTGCATCATACAAAAATACAAGTCAAATCAACCAAATCAAATAGTAGTTTTCAAATGAAACATACTACCTCCCAAATAGAAAGTGGCAACATATTTTGCCTCGGCTGTAATCAGTGCCTCGCAGGACTGCTTCCTTCTACACCAAGAATTGATCTTCCTATCAATAGCACTGCCTTCCCAATCTAAATCCACATAACCCTCCAGGTTAATGTTCTGATTCACCTCATACTTGAGCTCATATTCAATTTTACCCTTCAGGTACCTCACTGCATGCTTTGCAACCATTAGGTGAACATGTCTCAATGTGTTCACAGCAAAGCAAATATATGGTCTTGTATCCATCAGGTACATCAAGGAACAATTCATTTGATGATACATCATGGCATCAACCGATTTTGATGAAGCAATACTCAGTAGCTTCAGGTTTGATGCCATAGGTGTGGTTATGGCAATGCAGTCCATCATCCTGAACCTCTTCAGGATATCTACTACATACTTCTCTTGTCCACACCTCCATGCCTAGAAAGTAGTGCATCATATCCAAATCCTTCATGGTATATGCCTCATGCCACAAATCTTTCCTTGTATCCCACGATGTTTCCATCTACTGCATGATGGAACTATGAACTTCCCTCTAGGTCTCGATACTGCATCCTAGACATCATTCTTCTTGAACTGGTCTTCCCTTTCTTCTTGGCTACTTATTCATAGCTGGAAGGTTCTGCATCAATGATGTTATTGCATTCATCATATTATTCTTCATTCTTGGATTATTTTTTGAACTGTCATCACTTGTTCTTCAGAACAAGTCTCGTCCTTCTTGTAGGTGATTGTACACGATTTTTCCTACTAGTCAAATGCATTAGTTGTATGGTTAGAAACATTTAATAAGGTATATTCATAATGAAAAATTCTTTTGCATCAAGTTATATAATCATGCAACTATTTTATCCAATACAACATTCATCCATATCTCATGGAAACTTTCTATATTCCTTCCATCTTTACCAGGACACCATTGAGATTGTGCACTAATCCAATATGTCAGCAAAGAGCTTTCATTCTAGATAAGTAGCAATGGAGAGTTGTATAGCACCATGAGCTACTTACCCATCACATGCATATTAGTAGTATACTGTCATTAATGAAAACATTCTATCATGCATAATACATCAACTGAATATAAAAAAAATGCATAACAAAACAATATCATGAAATGACAACGAAATACTTATCTTTATTTGTTTCATGGGTAGACTCCTTCTTGAGCCCTCAGCTTCATCATCTTCTTCATTCATAATAGCATCATTTCTTATCCAAATGCTAATATGGATAAGAGGTTCTTCAAGAGTTGAGTTCTTCATATTCCTCATCGCTTAAGGGATCTTCTTTGGATGGTGAGAGCTTGATCTTCAGTTGCTCCCATCTTCTTTTCTCTTATTATGAGTCGAGCTTCTTCCTCTTACCAGACTCTACTGAAAGTAATCACTTCCTTCTGGCACACATTCCTTGAATGAATGACTCCCATGATCCTAGGAGACCATTCAAGGTGGTTATCACAACTTCTACATTCTCCATTTCTTCTTCTACCGCTTCAAGTTGTTCTCTTATTTGAGAGACCCTTGTAAAGTATAACTGTATGGTCTCTGCATTCTGGATCTTCACATTCTTCAACTAGTTTCTTAAGGTCATCTTCTGATTTATGTTCTTCCCTTCAAATAGCTTGGTTAAGGAATCAAACATCTCTTTTGGTGTCTTTAGGGAAGACACTTGTGGTATAAGGTGATCTGTGATTGAATCAACAATGATCTTCTTGGCCTTGACCAAGTTCTTCTTGTGTAAGACTTTTAGCCTCATCTCCCTCTAAAACTGGAACCTCTCTACTTATGCAGGTGTCCAATTCATTTACTTCAAGAACTAGTGAGATCCTATACTTCCATGCTTGGAAGTTGTCAGCCTCACCAATATTTTCATCAAGCTGGTGTGATCAGTCATTTTCAAATGAGAACCTCAACTATAAATAGAAAAATATTAGATCTTACCGATTTGAGGTGTCCAACCTGGTTCTGGAGCTGGTTGATCTAGGGTTTGTCAGAGAAACACTAATTTTAAAAAATTGGAATATTTCAGATCTGATTGGATATAAAATATATCTCTTCAAAGATATCTATCCAATGTACTCCTTTTCTAAAAATAGTGGAAGGAAGCTCCCGAAACAGGAAGCTCTAGTTTACCAATTTCTACTGTAGAAATGCCTACTATTTTTTCTATAGTATCTCTAAAATTAATGCTCCTATATGTTTGAACCTTCTCACTGTGGTCTCCTTGTCTGACCTCTTTCCAATGCCGTAGGTTTGAGTAGAATTGGATTCACCAATTGAGACTTATGATCATTTTCCCAAGGTGACCTGTTTCAGGATTGTTCAACACAGCGAAAGTTGTACAGACTTCCACATGTCATTGTTTCATCCTTGGGGTTTAAACCTTTTACCAAATAAATTAAAGTCTGTTCCCTTTCTATAACATCTTGATAAATTTCATTTGGACCTTTGTATCCCGAGATATAGTAATTCTCCCCAGGTGTCCTGTTTGGGGAGGAATCTTGGGAGAGTCTAGAACCCTAACTTGGAGGTATCATATATCCTATAATATAGTGAATCTGAGGTGAAACATTGGACACAATGGACATCAGGAATTTTTCTTTGAACTATGAAAGTTTCGGCACCTGAGCTTTCTGCAATATCTAGATGTAGAGAATCTACCAAAACTTATCAGTTTTAGTATTTTAGGGTTTTTCAAGCCCGAGGTCAAACTAGGGTTTGACTTTCCCAGAGTTTCACCCATCCAAAAATCTCAAACCAAGTCTCTAAAATTCGATTTTTATGAGGAGAGAAATCTTATTCCTGGCTCACTCAAAAATTCCTCTTCTATAAAAAGCCCTAATTTCTAGCACCAAAAACTGAAAATGCCCAGAATCAAATTTTGCTTCGACAAAAAGATGCACCCTTCAATGGAGAGTCAGACTAGCCTTATTTTGCTGATGGATTGTGTAGAGAGACCTAAACAGTAAGAATCCCTAGATTCTATATCTGCACAGTGTCTTCTTCTCAGGTTAGCTCTGATAGCATGTTAGATTTTTACCATTTAAGCAATATGATCTTAGGATCTTATCTTAGAGAATAACATGCACAACAATAAACACAAGAGACAAGATACACAAATAATTTTCCTCAAGGAAAACATAAAGGAGAAAACCCCACAACTTCCTCAGAGATAGAATGAGTACCAACAGTAGCAGTAAAACCCGAAAACATAAAGATGATCTCCAATAGCTTGTTCTCTCTCTCTTACTTGAGAGAGCTTCTCCTCTCTCACTCATGCACCCTAGTGAACCAGTGTGTCTGTAATAAATAGAGAGGCTCACTCTCTATTTATATTCTTTCATTCACTTAATGTCCACTTCAACATGTCGGCCCCACTTAACAATTACTTACTAGGGCCGACATCTCTAGGACAATCTAATAACCCTCACACCCCACAACTGTGGGGAATTTACCCTCTGATCAACAAGGAGGGTTAACCTTGACACAATTGTGGGAACTATTTCCCCGACTTACAATCGAGGGTTAACCTCAATGACTTTACATGACTTTTTTACATTATTGAATCTCCTGATCGAAACATCGAGGCATGACATGACTCAATTACATTATATATACTTCCCGGAATAAACATCAAGGTACAATACATAAGATATACAAGTGAATACATTCCAAAGTTACAAATTCATCAACAGAGCGGACCAAAGAACCTTTCTTTTGGACTGCTGCGAGGGGATTTTGTCATTAATCTCAGAGATCATCCTGATAAACTGCTTAACACATGCATGAACATCCTTTGAGTACTAGGTCTAAGTAAACTGCAACATGGCTGAGCTAATGCGATATTCCTTTAAGTACTAAATCCATGTGATCTGTGGCATGGTGAAGTGATTCCTCATTTCCTTGGTAGATCAAAGATGATAATACATGCACGAGGCACACGTCATTGTAGGCGTGAAGGAAATTTTAACCATGGGGGGTTGTGGGGGGAGGGCTTCCACTTTCCCTGGCACATGCCTTGTCCCCCTCACACCATCTGTATTCCCTATGATGATCACCCACATCCTAGAGTGAAGGGTATCAATCTTTACTATGTGCACCTGCATATATCTTCACAACAAAGAAATTCCCATGTGCATACAAATGCTTTCTATGCCTATGTGAGATACTGCAAGTGGATAACATAAAGGAAAAGTGAAAATAGGAACATGTAAATTACAATATAGTGCTCATGTGCATAGAAGTGCTTGTGATTTCGTGTGTGAAATACTACAAGTGGATGAAAAGAGAGGAAAACTAAAATACAGGAGCATGTACGAGTTGAGGAAATGAAAACAAAATTTCAGGGCCAACCATTAAAATATATGTTGCTTAACCCTATATGCATGTTATTATATATTAAATGCACAATTTAGAGTAGAAATGTAACAATTAAGTACAATACACCAATAACTTATATATGATTCATTAGTGGATCATATATTACCTAGGTTTACAAAGCTTCATCAATTTCCTGCTTCTCATAAGGGGTAATATCTTTCCCATATATTTGAGACAAGAAATTCCGTATCCTACAAGAAACAAGCACAAAACACTATATTGTTAATTCTAACAACAACATTTGTCCAATCAAAATTACTCAGATAATTATATTGTAAGATCTCTGAACCAATTTCTAAACAACATTCTAGATTATGACACCTTGAAGAGAATTTCATCTTATTGAAAACAATTCAAATATCTCTTTATAACTTTGCATTTCTAAAACCTAATATTTTCACCGTCTCGATGTAGAATGAATACAACCAAACACTATTATAACTTATGTTTATGGGAAATTATTATTAAATAATCAGAATGTGAAATATATTGTAAATGCCGCTCATTGTCCTCGTAAATTCCTCCCCAACAAGGCTTACAATTAAACATACATGAATTCATAATTTGGCATTGGTCTAGGTAGTTGGGATGTGTAGTGTAACTTCAAAAGAATTAAAAAAATGTGAAAACAATTCACAACAAGAAGTATGAAAGCATACTTGTTTGTGAATACTTTCGAGCACAAAAATACTCTAACCAGGATCTAACATCATTGTGAAAGAAACTGTGTTGATTCTGGCATGCTGAAAACAAATTCGAAAGCAAAGGACATACCTATTCATGATAGTTGATAGGATACTCTAAAGAAATGTTGACTAAACCTGAATCCGCAATCCAAGCAGTACCACCTTCAATGTGCATGCTAATTAATTTGTTAATTTATTATGCTTCCTCTTAGGGTTATGAAAACTCACTGAATATTTCAGAATATTTCCAAGGAAATGTATAGCCAGAATGTTTAGGGAGAGGCTGGTGTTCTTGTTTTTCAAGGTTTTCAAACTAACCATGTTCATCAAAGGAAAAAATTATACTTAGAGGTTCCCATGGGGACATGATGTTGTCATTAATTATACGACCAATATCTAATATCATAATATGTTCCAAAGTCTAATTCTTGAAGTGTTGGCTATGATAGAAAGAGGGAACTTAGATTCCTTTTCCTGGATGAACCTTCCTAAACTTTGGAACTACTACATCTCTCTTCTGAACATATTTTAAGTGTTGTCTTCAACTATTTTATATTTGCTCAAAAATTCCTTCCAAATATGAATCCTTCATTCCGTCATCACATGAATTTAGGTTACCATAATATAGATGGAGATACACAACTAGAGGGTGGTTGTATGGAACCTTTCCCATTTGAGCGTCTTTGAACAAGTCTTGAGCACCAAAATGTGAATCAACATGTGTTATTTTTGTAGTTGGAAATTCCTTCTGATGTACATCATTGATCTCATGAAACGTATTCATTCTTAAGACATATATGTAATCAACATCCTTATCTTGATTGCACATCTAGATTATTTTATGTGCCATTGATTTGCAATTTGCCTCCATTGGGTGATTTTTTATATTATCTGGGAAAGCATGAATAGAAGATCATTGTGCCTTCAAATATTCACTCAATTAATTATTCTCAACAAGATTCAACCACGATACCTAAGGGCTGGGGGATTCTGAATTTTTTTCAATATGGATTCCTTTCCCTTATTCCAAAAGGCTATTTGAGGAAATGGATTTAAATTTATCATCTTGGCAGCCAAGAAGGTTACAATGTCCACAACATTCATAATATTTGTATAGGATACATGACACAAGGACATTTCTTGTTGGTAATTAATTGTTTGGCTAACCAGCTCCCTGCTTGGTGGAAATTTGATGTTAAATATGGTTGGGAAGTTTAGGCTGTTGGTATGATATGATAATAATAGTCCCACATCTAGATTCTAGACATTCAAATTATTTGGATGTGAGATCCAAGGGATTAATTAGATAAGTAAGAGAAGGAAGAATGTCGAGGGGCATGCTGATGTGCGGTATGGAACTAAGGTTATCTTTCGCCTTGGCATATTTTTCTCCTTCCACCAACATGGATATTTTATTATAAAAAAAAAATCTTGGTCTTCACCTTGCATAATCATTTGCGTGTAGGTTTAAAAGGAAAGGTACTTATAGGTTGAATGTTGAAATTCTTGAGCCTGCAAATTCAAACCTCTTTTTTAATATTGAAGGTTGTTATTCATCATCATTGCAATTAGTTCTCTTTGGGATGTGTCCTCATGTCTTCTTCAAAATTTCATTATAAGCAAATTTTTAACTTTTGTCACATGCATACCTACAACCATAATGTTACAATTGAGCTCTTTGAATCCTTTATGACTACTTAAATCCTTTTGTCACTTAGATTTAAAAAAAATTAAATAGATTGAAAAAGAGACCAATGAAAGATATGTTGTTTGTGACTAAGAGAAGATAAATAAGGATAGAGATTCAAAGAGAATTATATTTAATATTAGATCCAACACTTCGGATGTTACAATTAATGACAATACACATATGATTGTTACGGATTCCAAGTAGTCCAAACAATCATGATCCAAACAAAGATGAATGCCTAATAAAAAGAATAGGCAAAGATTATTGTAGCAGAGGAAGTGAGGTAAGCAACAATAGATTGAAGTGACATAATGGATATGGATACCAAAGAGAGATCTTAACAAGGTAGGAGAAAACAAGAAGTCATAGGTGTTGGACAAAAAATTAGGTGCAAAATCCATAAATATCGTTGAGCAAACCCATGCAAGTGATACCACTCGTCCAAAGGCTAAATGTTGGAAATCAAAAGAGTTACCCAAAATTTAAAGAATAGAAAGTAATATATTTGGAACATAAAAACATACCAAAGTAGATAAATATTTCAAGACAATGCATGGAGGAGGTGACTCAACAAGGTGGCTTAAACAACTATCAGCCTTGTTTCATTAGGGTATAGTGGGTGACAAGAAGAGTATGGAGCCCATCCAAATGATGAAATGAACATAGAGTGTTATGCATACAATGTATCTCAATACATAGAGAATAATACTGAGATAATATCTACATACTTATTTGATATTGTGTATATTTTATTTTATGAAAAATTCTTTAAATAATGGGAAAAGATTACCTAGATACCCATAAGGCCCAAGCCAAGAGATTTTCAAATTTCTAATCCCATATCTATAGTGAGATAATTAACAAGGTATATATAACACTATGACTTATGAATTCTCCATGTAATCATTTTCACTAAGAGAAAGTGTTAAGGGTTGTTCATAGTAATTTTCTATAAGCTTCCTTAAAATCCTTAACACTTAACATAACCAAAAATATTGAGCATGGGTCTTCTTATGGACTTGACCATGCCAATGTATACACATTAAACTAGGAAACCGTTGATCTAACAACCTTATTATCCATGGGAGATGATAAATAAGTCTTTGACCTTCCATATGGAAGTCTCCTAAATTAAGAAGAAACCAAATATTCATAAAACTCTTTTAGAACAAGAACTAATGAGAGAACAAATATCCATTATGAGAAAAACATCCTCCAAAGAAGAAAGCTCTCTTTTAACATAATAGATCAGAAAAACAAAACGACCATTATTTATGGCATGACATAATATTTTTTATTTGTGAATGGGTAGAAAAACAAACTTCAAAGCAAAAGTCCTACTTAGGTTTTCCATTTAAAAAAACAAATTGAATGACAAACATCTATAGCATGGAAAATAAAATTCTGATATTGCGGGGTAAGATAAGGAAAACCAAATATATGATGTCATTCATGCCCAGGAAGCAAGATAAAGGAATTTAAGATGGACATTGCAAAACTAGGCATAACTGCACCCATAAAAAAACCACCTCCAAGGGAGAAGAAACACTAAAAGAAATTGAGTATGTCATACAATCACAATTCAAAAGGAAACTCTAAAGATAAGAGGTATATTGTAATGTCCCCAAAAATTGAAAATACAATTTTTTTTATTAGGCTAGTCAAAACTACCTGTGTTGGACATTATTTGAACCTGTAGAATATGTCGTACTCTATTTATACTGTTCTATTGTCGTAAGCCGCTCTTACATCCTGCTTCCATATTTTCTTATGTGTTTCTTACTATATTTACTTACGTCATCATGATGTTGATTATTATGTTGTTCTACAGTTATGCATTGATGTGTAAGTAAGTTATTGATTACATACTTCATCGATTATAACATTGGGATTACTGTCATATACATGATTCTGACTTAAATTTGTCATCAAACAAAGGGGTGGAGTGGTAGGACTAGTTTCCATTGTAACCACCCGCGAGGTAACAATTTCTACTTGTCACATTGGGCTTACTTAGTTCTGACGAACTAATGCATTTATGTCCCCTTTGCATGCAGGTGCACTTGGTGACGAAAAACTTGTTTTTAAAACTTATGGACAGAGCTGATTGTTTTAGTCACTAGTGCTCTCCTTTGCAGATCTATCCTAGTGACATTACACTGATTGTTAACATTATTATTACGGACTTTATGATAGTGACGTGGCCACTACTGTACTTATTATTTGCATGACACATACTTAATATGGTCTTAGAGACTTAAGGCTTTGGTCCTGCTCTAACATAGTTTTAATGTATGGTTTTCATGGTTGGTATAATGCATTTGTAGAAACCTTGGATTAAAGCATTCCATGGCATATTTCATATGCCATGGACTTATGGCTTAAATCCTAAGTTATCGATGCATGATGGGGTTTATGCCTTTGGAAACAAGGTTTGATATAGTGATAAGAACTATAGGTTTATGGGTTTTTATAAACATTGATGGAGGCCAAGGTGGTGACATTAATGCACCTTGGGATGTGTGGAAACTGAGCTTAGGGCTTGGCCCAAGCGATAGTGTGGGTTATTCTCAGCCTTGCTGCTGGTTCTCTACTCCTGCGCGGTGTGAAGGAATGTGATTTCTATGTATTGACATGTAAGTGGATGTTTTAGTTTATTAGCATCATTTTTTATTTGGTTTGGGTATTATACATACTTCTCATCATGGCTCTGCTCTGTTGGAGGTTTACAAGGGTGGCGAGAATATGCATGGGTCGTAGCTCATGGGAAAGGCCATGGGAAAAGCAATACCCATTCGGGTAAGCCTGTTATACAACTATTTACTTGTTCCCTCGTTGCTTCATGGTATGACAGAGTTTTTTGCTCATCGTGGGTTTGGATTATTTGTCTCTAGTTTCTAATGGTTGCGTTTTGGGATGGGGTTTGACTGTAAGTTAATGGCACTGCATTTTGTAATGCGATAGGCTTGGGGTTTTGATTGTTGGGGTTTTGAATGCCTTTGGGCATGAACTTTAAATGTATTGGGATTTATTATTGGGTACTCTATGTAGTGAAAAGGGCCTGGGTAACTCTCGACGGGCTCTGTGGATTTGTAAATAATGTTTTGATTATGTTATTTGCGGAAACACCATTGCTTGCAATGGTGCAACGGATGGGTTTGAATGACTGCAATACTCAATGATTTTGTAATTATTGTGTTTATATATACATGCTGCATCGATTTCTATGGTTGTTATTCCTATTGGACTATGTGGATTTGCAAACATTGCTTGGGTTAGTTGTATGGGTGAATGCGTGATAGCATTATGGCTTTGGGGCCATGCCGTAAATGGCATTGGCGTTTCTTGCCATGGTAGCTATGATAGCATATTGGTTTCAGACTTACTGTTTATGTTTATGATGCGTATTTAAAGATATAAGGGTCGAATGTGGGTGTGACCCTTCATTGGCAATCGTCATTGTTGTTACTTCATTGATAGGGTTTATAACATTGGTAATTTTAATTGACTGTGCAGTTATGTATGAGGCTAAGGCCATAGATTACAGCATGGATATTTTATTGGGTCTTTTCGACCTCTGTGTAAATAATTTATGTTTGATTTAATACAACCTGTGTATATGTAATATAGAGTGGCTTTGTTAATAGAAAAAGACCCTACAAGAATTGATCCTGGGGCGTTTATGGTGATTAGGGTCTAAACTTATATGGATGTGATTTGGGATTAAATTCCCACGGGAATCGATCCTATGACCTCAGTGCAATTATATCTATATTTTTATTACATGTTGTGTATATCACTAAAGTTTATTTTATGCGTTGGGATTTTGTTATGGCATACAATTATTTAATGTGATTTGTAGATATTTAAGGGTTAGCGTATTTAAACTTGCAATGGATTTATTATGTGGATAATTTGTTTACCGTATCACGTTTTTGTGGAACTAGTTGATAGAAATAAACCATGGACCATTAGATGGCCTTGATACTTGGTCTGTAGCTTTGATTTATGGTAATATTTGATTAATGAAGAATGTTAATGTTTATCTTTGTTTTTAGTAGGAATATGTTTATACAGACCCTAAGAGGTCTTCGCTGGTTTTTATCTTAGCTTTAATATGTTGAATCTATGATTGTTCCTAAACATTGAATACTGAGTTTATAATATTGCTTAGTTAGATTATGGTTCTGTTTAAACATGATATTTATATAATAATTTATTTACTAGGTTCTGCTTATTGTACTGTATTTTATATTTAGGTTTTGTTTGAAGCGTAAAGTTGAATTAGTCTTTCACTCCTAAACATATCTCTGCTTGCAATATGAAATTTGCTAGTAGAGTTCATAGAATAATAAACATAAAGGCATTGATAGAATAATTTCTAGATTTTAGGAAAACAAAGTGTATGCAGTAAATACATGCAGAACTAGATATAACAGAAATAAACCTTGACTATTTCTTAAACATGAATAAATTTTCAGATATAGGGTTTATAGTAAAATGAAAACTCTTAAAGATTTTGACAAGATAATAGTGGTAAACATAGGGCTAGAATATAACATAAACACTTGCATAATCTAACCAACAATTATTCTAGATAATGAAATAGGCAGTCAAGATCTTCATACCTGGAAGGTGAAGCTATTCCAATGGCTGAAACCTGCACATTCAATTACCCAACATTAACAATTCATAGGAAGATCTGACCTCTGTTTAGATGACCAAATCACTTCAGAACTACCATGTTCCACCCAACCATGACCGAAAAATGTTCTTGGTTTTAAATCCGGGTCCCCCCGAGCTGGTTCCAACATGTAAGTAGCTTTAGAGCTCCTAAGGTAAGGCTTCCCTAACTGGTGTATCACGTCTGTATCGATTCTCCTTTTTCCTCTTAGGAAAAATGTTCTCCACGAACTCTCTTGAGAATATTCAGGCAGAATAATGACTCCAAAAAGATGGAAGAGAGATCCCTAAGCCTCTCTATGGCTTGGGACTTTATAGATAGACTTTTCAGTCAAAGGGGTAGTTAAATCAAGAATCATTTGATTTCTTGATTTAGCCCTTTTTATTTTAATTTAGCTACTTTTAATGTTTTAACTTAGGAACTTTTAACTAGTTCCTAATTGGACTTTTGTAGGTATTATAGTATTTAATTTTCTCTTAGTAATAATAATAATAGATGGAGCTTTTCCTTCTTTCTTACATTATTAATATTATTACTATGCGTATTCTTTATACATACTATGTATAAAATATATAATAATATATTATTTGTTAACATTTGTCTTAGGGTATCACATATTGTGATCCCTAAACTTACGACACTTTCTTCATTAAGGTCATCAAGTAGATGGTTAGGTCTACTAGGCTAGGCAACTCTAAACATCCTTGCATATTGGATTCCCTCGTATAACATGGTAGTTCTTCAAAACTTGATGAGAATACAGAAATTCAAAATTTCATTTAATCACTTAAGTCAGATGAGATCAACATTTTTCTCGAGTCGTTTTCACTCAACATAATTAATTCTTTTCATTAACTCCTAGCACTTATCTAGATCCCATACTCAACGCTATAAACATGGAGTTACAAACTTAGTGCAATTCCATAGCTCCTCGCTCAACACTATTGCTAGGATGTACTTGTAGGATACACCTAGGGATACAATGGCCAAGGATCCGATGTTCCAGATCTTATGCTCAACATCAACATGGAAGGCTTCCAGGGCTTATGACCAACACTTCCAATTTATCTTTTCATGTGTTCCAGAGCTTCATGCTCAACACAAATGTCTTAAAAATCATGTGCTCCAGAGCTTCTTGCTCAACACAAAACATCAATTTACCCATGTGCTCCAAATATTGTCATTCAACACAAAATATCTCATCAACCATGTGCTTCAGGGTCCATGCCCAACACAATAAAACATATATATATCATATGCAATTGGCTTACGCCCAATATATCAAACAAATCATCATGTTCATATGAAGTGGGGTCTTTGAACCGGTATATAAAAATAAAACATGAAGGTAACATCATAATCAATGGGGATCATGCCCATAAGTGTTAGGTCCAAAATTCAGGATATTACATCCCTCCCCGCTTAGAACAACACCGTCCCTAGTGTTCTAGGGGCTTAGAATGAAATCATGAAAAAACGTAGGGTAAGCCTTTCTCATGGTGGCTTCATTCTCCCAAGTAGCCTCATCGGCTTCAAAGTGCTTCCAATTCACTTTCAACTGGACTATGGTGCGCTTCCAGAGCTGCACCTCTCTTTTGTCCAATATATGAAGAGGTTAAGGGGCAAACTCCCCTTCAGGTTCCACCTGTAATAAGGACCAATCAATCACATGTTTAGTATCATAAACATATTTCTTTAATAGTGATGCATGGAAAACATTATGGACTCTTATGTGTGTGGGTAATGCTAGTTCATATGCCATTGGCCCTCTCTTGGCCAGTATTTTAAAGGGTCCACAAAACCTAGGTGCTAACTTACTGAACCTTCCCAAGCTCAATGAGCTCCGTTTTGCGTTTACTTTCAAGTAGACATGGTCTCCTATTTGATAACCTTTATCTTTTCTTTTCTTATTTGCGTAACTTTTCTGGCGGTCTTGTGCTTCTTTAAGGTTCACCTAGACCTTGGTAACCAACTGTTTCAAGTCCTTTAACAAATCAGGACCTAACATGAGCTGATCCACCAGGCAATCCCAAGTGATTGGTGTCTTACACTTCCATCCATAGAGTACCTCAAAGGGACTCATCTTTGCGGAAGTCCGGTAACCGTTGTTATACACAAACTTTGCGAGATGCAGGTAATATTCTCACTTGGTGGGGTTGTTCATGACATACATCCTAAGCATGTCCTCAACAATTTGGTTTACCTTTTCTATCTGTCTGTCTGTCTGTGGGTGATAAGTAGTACTAAAGTTCAACTGCGTCTCTAATCCAGAGAATAAATATCTCCAAAAATTTTCGGTAAACTTAGTATCTCAATCCAAGATGATTGCCTTGGGTATCCTGTGCAATCTAAATATCTCCTTCAAGAAGATATCGACAATGTGTATTTCCTTCTAGGTCGACTTCACTAGAATGAAGTGTGCTTATTTTGACAATTTGTCAACTACTACAAAGATAGAATCATTTTGTTTCTTACTCTTAGGTAGACCGGTGATAAAATCCATACTAATGACCTCCCACTTCCATTCCAGAATGGGTAATGGCTGCAGCAATCTCGAAGGATGCTAATTCTTAGCTTTGACCAGCTGACATTCTTGACATTTCGTGATAAACAAAGCAATGCCAGCCTTTAACTTAGGCCAGAAAAAGTGTCTCTTAATGATGGATATCATCTTTTGATATCCCGGATGCCCCGAGTAGGGCGTCCGATGAAATTCCATGAGGATTCTGGACAAAATGTCCCCTCCTTATGGAACATACAATCTCCCTTTGGACCATAGAAGTGTTTTTTTGTCTACCTTGTACTCTTTTTATTGTTGAAACAACCTGTCCTCTTGGACTTTCTCGAGGATTTCTACATAGAAAGGGTCAACTCTGTTGGCCATTCTAATACTCTCGTGTAAATATGAATCAGTTTGACTTAAAGTCACCTCATATATCATATGATTTCATCAACTCAAAGCATCAACAATCTTGTTCTCTTTTCCCTTAATATGCTTTAGCTCAAAATGGTACTCGCTAAGGAAAGCCAACCATCTGGATTGCCTAGCATTCATATCCGGTTGCTTGAATAAATACTTCATACTCATATTGTCTGTCTTTAGAAGGAATTTCCTTCCCATGAGGTAGTGCCTCCACATCTTCAAAGCGTGGATAATGGTTGCTAACTCAAGATCACATGTGGGGTAGTTCTTCTCATGTTCTTTTAAATTTCATGATTCATAACAGATCACATAATCATTCTGCAAGAGGACTCCTCTGATTCCTTCCTTTCTTGCATCCGTGCAAACAACAAAATCCTCATCGGGATCCACAATTCGTAGTATTGGTGCGGTCATCAAAATTTGATTAAGCTTTTGAAAACTTTCCTCGCACTTGGTCATCCATAAGAAATTATTTTCCTTCTTTTGCAAAGCGTTATGGGACAAGCTATTCTCGAGAAGTTCTCAATGAAATTTCAATAATATTCGGCTAATCCCAAAAAAGACCTAATGTCGGTGACACTAGTAGGGGTAGGCCAATATTCTGGGGCTCTAATATTTTCTGGGTCCACAGCTATCCCTATCTCGGAGATAATGTGACCTAAGTACTGTATATGTGGTTTGTAAAAATCACATTTACTAAACTTGGCATAGAGCTGGTGTTCTCGTAACACCCATAGCAGTATGCAAATGTGTTTCTCATGTTCCTCTTTACTCTTAGGGTAAACTAGGATGTCATTTGTAAAGACCAAAACACATTTATCCATATATTCACTGAATATAATTTTCATCATACACATAAAGTTTGCGGGTGCATTGGTCAACCTGAATGACATTACTACAAACTCGTAGTGCCCGTACCTTGTACGAAAGGTGGTTTTGTGAATATATTCATCGTGAATCCATACCTACTGGTACCTGGATCGCAGGTCAATCTTTGAAAATATCTTGGATCCTCCTACCTAATAGAACAAGTTATCATTACTAGAGAGTGGGTATCAGTTCTTGATAGTCATCTTATTAAGCTGATGGTAATCGATGCACATCCACATTGTACCATCCTTCTTCTTTACGAAAAGTATCGGTGCTCCCCAAGGGGACACACTTGGTCAGATATACCCTTTCTCTATCAACTTCTGCAACTGCAGTTTGAGTTCCACCAACTCTGGTGCACTCATGCGATAAGGGGCTTTTGAAGCCGGAACTGATCCTGGTGTCAGTTCTATGGAAAAGCCTAAGTCTCATTTCGGAGGTAATCCAGGGATTTCCTCTGGGAATACGTCCTCGAATTCTACAAGAATGGGAAATTCCTCTATGTGTTGTTATCTCTCATTCTCTATGTCTTGGATATTCACTGCAAACAACTTGCAGCCTTTCCTAATGCACTTATTTGGTACACCTTGAATCTTCACTTGATTCCCTTTACTATATGTACACGCGATCGACTTGTGTAAGCAATCAAGCATGACATGGTGTTGTTCCAACCAGTCCATGCCGTTTTTATATCATATGATCCAAATGGTAGGATGTTCAAGTTTACTTTTGTAGGAAAACCATTCATCTTTACCTCACAATGTTTAACTATTTCCAAAAAAATTTGTTTCATACCTATGGCTAATTGTACCAGCCAAGGTTTATCATGTTTTACGTTGCCTAGTTTACATTCATCAACAATTTCAGGCGATACATAGCTCTAGCAAGCACCAGGGTCGATCAGTATTGAAATAGTAGTGTTCAAGATCTTACCTTATATCTCAACCATGGTAGCCTAATGGTATTCCTGTTGGCCATCCAAGGCTGGATAAATCCGTGGTGTTCCAGCTATGTCCTATATCATTGGTTCTTCTTGTAAGTTGTGCAAGATCCCATTGGTCTTGTTCTTACAATCTCAGGCATAATGAGGCCCACTGCATTTCCAACATTTGATCTATAGCGGGGTATCATTGGCTCCCCCAGTTGCTACTGGATTATTAAAATTTGGAGCGGGTACATATGGCTTTGTACCTGATTTGTTGAAGTTCTTGTTTACTGAAAAAATATTGTTCTGTTTTATGTATGGGGGTGGGTTAAAACCTAGTTTTTGGTTTTCAAAGAATTTCTTGGACCTGTCTCAGTTTCTGTTCATGTTCTCTTGTCTTAGCTTCTTATGCTCATAGCAAAGCCTAGCTTTGTTCAGTGTGGTGTCCAAGGTTTTAGGCATGTCGAACTCAATCCTTTCCCAAAAGTTGGGAGGAAGACATCCTAAAAACTGTTGGACTTTTACCTTTTTGTCCTTGATGTATGGTACATAATGTAACATATATAAAAATCTATTAATAAAATCATCCATAGACATGGATCCCATATGTAACTCATGAAACTCTTTAACTTTTCTATCGAAGAATCTTTCCGACATATATTTTCTTGAAAAATCTTGTGGAAATTACTCCAGGGTATTTCTGTTACCTCATCTTTCTTGGTACGCTTCAAGTCTCTCCACCATCTTGCTGCTTTTCCATTTAAATTATAGATGGCCAGTCAAGCCTTCATTTCACTAGAGTAGTTATGAACTCGAAAATATTTGCTCATACCCAACAAATATTCTTCATCTTTCTCCCCTTTGTTTACCTCTCCTTCATAGGTTGGGGCTCTTATTTTCCTGAACCCCCCCTGGAGATTGTCATCACTTCTTTGTTTATTTCTGCATGGAGAAAGAGAGTCATCACTGGAAGGACTATGATAATCTCCTTCTAGAGGTTCAGGGGTATGTTCCTCTTTTCCTTCTTCTCTTGGGCTGTTGGCATGTTTATGATAAGCTTCCTTATTGAACCTGTTTGTGGAATGAATGGGTTTTCCCTGCGGGATTGCTTCCATCATGTTTCGCAGCAATGATTCATTAATTTCTTGTTGTTCCTTTCTTTAATTCAGACTATCCTCTATGAGGATTTGCAAGTATCCTTAAAGACTTTGTATGGTTTTCATCAGATCTAAATTTAGTTCCACCACCAGTTCTGCTTCCTGGGTGGGGGTATTCAATTTCCCTTGTCGACTGTCATCTTCTTCAATGTTCATGATCTGAACTGTTCTTTTAAAAATCTTGAAATTGCAAATTTTTAATAACACGAAAATTTTTCGTCAGTTAACAAAATTTAAAACATGCTTTATTTTCCTTGTAACGAATTTTTGGTATGCCCATTTGGTCTCTTAATGTTGAAACTAGGATCTAATACCACTTGTAATGTCCCAAAAAATTGAAATTTTTTTTTTAATTAGGCTAGTCAAAACTACCTATGCTGGACATTATTTGAATGTGTAGAATGTGTCGTACTCTATTTATACTGATGTATTGTCGTAAGTTGCTCTTACATCCTGCTTCCATATTTTCAGATGTGTTTATTACTGTATTTACTTACGTCGTCATGATGTTGATTATTATGTTTTTCTACGGTTATGCATTGATGTGTAAGTTATTTATTGATTACGTACTTCATGGATTATAACATGGGCTTACTGTCATATACATGATTTTTACTTAAATTTGTTATTGGAAAAAGGGGTGGAGTGGCAGGACTAGTTTCCCTTGTAACCACCTGCGAGGTAACAGTTTCTACTTGTCACATCAGGCTTACCTAGTTTTGAACAACTAATGCATTTTTGTCCCCTTTGCATGCAGGTGCACTTGGCGACGAAAAACTTATTTTTAAAACTTACAGACAGTGTCGACTATTTTAGTCACTAGCGCTCTCCTTTGCAGATCTATCCTAATGAAATTACACTTATTGTTATCGTTATTATTACGGACTTTATGATAGTGACTTTGTCACTACTGTGCTTATTATTTGTGTGACACATAATTAATATGGTCTTAGAGACTTAAGGCTTTGGTCCTGCTCTAACATAGTTTTAATGTATGGTTTTCATGGTTGGTATAATACATTTGTAAAAACCTTGGCTTAAAGCATTCCATGGCATATTTCATATGCCATGGATTATGGCTTAAAGCCTAAGTTATTGATGCATGATGGGGTTTATGCCTTTGGAAACAAGGTTTGATATAGTGATAAGAATTATAGGTTTATGGGTCTTTGTAAACGTTTATGGAGGCCAGGGTGGTGACATCAATGCACCTTGGGATGTGTGGCAACCGAGCTTAGGGCTTGGCCCAAGCAATAGTGTGGGTTATTTGCAGGGTTGTTACTGGTGCTCTGCTCCTGCACGGTGTGAAGGAATGTGATTTTGGCGGCTTGACAGGTAAGTGGATGTTTTGTTTTATTAGCATCATTTGTTGATTTGGTCTGGATATTATACATACTTCTGAGCATGGCTCTGCTCTGTTGTAGGTTTGCAGGGGTGGCAAGAATATGTGTGGGTCATAGCTCATGGGAAAGGATGTGGGAAAAGCCGTACCCATTCAAGTAAGGCTGTTGTACAAGTGTTTACTTGTTCCCTCGTTGCTTCGTGGTATGACAGAGTTTGTTGCTCGTCGTGGGTTTGGATTATTTGTCTTTGGTTTCTAATGGCTGTGTTTTGGGATGGGGTTTGACTGCAAGTTAATGGCACTGCATTTTGTAATTTGATAGGCTTGGTTTTTTGCTTGTTGGGGTTTTGAATGCCTTCAGGCCTGAACTTTAAATTTATTGGGATTTATTATTGGGTAGTCTATGCAACAAAAAGGGCATGGGTAACTCTCGATAGGCTCTGTGTATTTGTAAATAATGTTTTGATTAGGTTATTGGCGGCAACACCATTGCTTGCAATGGTGCAATGGCCGGGTTTGAATGACTACGAGACTCCTTAATGATTTTGTAATGACTGTGTTTATATATACATGTTGCGTCAATTTCTATGGTTGTTATTCCTATTGGAATATGTGGTTTCACAAACATTGCTAGGGTTAGTTGTATGGGTGAATATGTGACATCATTATGGATTTGGGGTCATGTTGTATATGGCATTGGCATTTCCCGCCATGGTAGTTGTGATATCGTATTGGGTTCAGACTTACTTTTTATGTTTATGATGCATATTTAAATATATAAGGGCCAACTGTGGGTGTAACCCTTCATTGGAAATTGGCAATGTTGTTATTGCGTTGACAAGGTTTATAGCATTGGTAATTTTAATTGATTGTGTGGTTATGTATGAGGCCGAGGCCATATATTACAGTGTGGATATTTTATTGGGTCTTTTCGACCTCAGTGTAAAGAATTTATGTTTGATTTAATACAGCCTGTGTATATGTAATATAGTGTTTCTTTGTTAATAGAAAAATATCCTACATGAATCGATCTTGGGTCGTTTATGATGATGAGGATATAAACTTATATGGATGCGATTTGGGCTTAAATGCCCATAGGAATCGATCATGTGACCTCTATGCAATCATATCTATATTTTTATTACATGTTGTGTATATCATTAAGGTTGATTTTATGCATTGGGATTTTGTTATGGCATACGATTATTTAATGTGATTGGTAGATATTTAAGGGTTAGCTTATTTAAACTTGCAATCGATTTATTATGTGGATAATTTGTTTACTGTATTATGTTATTGTGGAAGCAGTTGGTAGAAATAAATCATGGACCATTAGCTGGTATCGATACTTGGTCTGTAGCTTTGATTTATGATAATATTTGATTAATGAAGAATGTTAATGTTTATCCTTTTTCTTAGTAGGAATATGTTTATACAGATCCTGAGAGGTCTTCGCTCGTTTTTATCTTAGCTTTAATATGTTGAATCTATGATTTTTCCTAAACATAAAATATTAATTTTATAATATTGCTTAGTTAGGTTATGAATCTGTTTAAACCTGATATTTATATAATGATTTATTTACTAGGTTCTGCTTACTGTACTGTATTTTAAATTTAGGTTTTGTTTGAACTAGTCTTTCACTCCTAAACATATCTCTACTGGCAATATGAAATCTTCCAATAGAGTTCATAGAATAATAAATATAAAGGCACTGGTAGAATAATTTCTAGGTTTTAGGAAAACAAAGTGTATGCAATAAATAAATGGAGAACTAGATATAACATAAATAAACCCTAACTATTTCTTAAATATGAATAAATTTTTAGATATAGGGTTTATAGTAAAATGCAAACCCTTAAATATTTTGACAGGATAATAATGGTAAACATAGGGTTAGAATATAATATAAACACTTGCATAATCTAACCAGAAATTATTCTAGATAATGAAATAGGAAGTCAACATCTTCATACCTGAAAGGTGAAGCTATTCCAATGGCTGAAACCTGCACACTCAATTGCCCATGATTAACAATTCATAGGCAAATTTGACCTCTGTATAGATGACCGAATCACTTGGGAACTACCGCTTTCCACCCAACCATGACCCGAAACCATTCTTGGTTTTAAATCCGGATCCCCTCGAGCTAGTTCCAACATGCAAGTAGCTTTAGAGCTCCTAAGGTAAGGCTTCCCTAACTGGTGTATCAGATCTAGATCAGTTCTTCTTTTTCCTCTTTGGAAAATTTTTCTCCAAGAGGAATGTTCAGGCAGAATAATGACTTCAAAAAGATGGAAGAGAGATCCCCAAGCCTCTCTTTGGCTTGGGACTTTATAGACAGACTTTTCAGTCAAAGGGGTAGTTAAATCAATAATCATTTTATTTCTTGATTTAACCCTTTTTATTTTAATTTAAGTACTTTTAATGTTTTAACATAGAAACTTTTAACTAGTTCCTAATTGGACTTTTGTAGGTATTATAATATTTAATTTTCTCTTAGTAATAATAATAATAATAGATGGAGATTTTCCTTCTTTCTTACATTATTAATATCATTACTATGCTTATTCTTTATACATACCATGTATAAAATATATAATAATATATTGTTTCCTAACATTTGTCTTAGGGTCTCACATATTGTGATCCCTAAACTTATGAGACTTTCTTCATTAAGGTCATCAGGTAGATGGTTAGGTCTACTAGGCTAGGCAACTATAAACATCCTTGCATGTTGGATTCCCTCGTATAACATGGTAGTTCTTTAGTACTTAATGAGAATACAGAAATTCAAAATTTCATTTAATCACTTATAAATAAGTCAGATGATATTGGTATTTTTGTCGAGTCATTTTCACTCGACATAATTAATTCTTTTCAGTAACTCCTAGCTCTTATCCAGATCCCATACTCAATGCTATAAACGGGGGGTTACAAACTTAGTGAAATTCCAGAGCTCCTCGCTCAACACTATGCTAGGATGTACTTGTAGGATACACCTAGGTGTTAGAATAGTAGAGTCAAGCTAAACTAGGTAACCTATCTAAGAAACCAACAACATATCATAAAAGATAAGAACAGGAAAAGAAAAAAACAAGAGAACACCGATATGCGTGGTTCACCCTAATGGGTTACATCCACGGGAAGGTAGTCTTTTATTATCTCCAGAATGTCTTCTCCAATCTTACAAAAGAGAAAATCACAAATACCCCAAAGAATATAGATGATGTACAATAGTGTCACAATAGTACCACTACTACATCAAGAATACATGATATGTAGAGACTCACTTGACCCTATTATATACTAAGAGATGAGGAGGAACTACTCTCACATATTGTATGTGGGATAATATAATTCTCCAAAATAACATCTCTTAATACAATACCATAGAAAAATAATCTACACAAGTAAATACACCACCATATAACTATGGGTTAAATGTATTACTATTTACATAAGATTGTAGACAACTTCCAACATAATACAAAGACATTATTACCTTCCATGGAATATAATATATTCCAACACTCCCCCTTAATAATGGCTTGGAGAAGGGCCCACACTAACACTAAGGAAGGAAGGAGTCATTACTGCTCCCCCTTGATGACAACTTCTAGAAGAACCAAAGCTGAAAAACAAGAACACTTCGGTTGATGGAATTTGACGATGAAAAACCACTTCTCACTGAATCATGAAAGTGCACATGAACCAGGTTGTATGATGAAATACCCAACAATAAAATGTCAAGAACATGTGACATAATCCAATAGAAAGATGCCCAGATCACCACAAGAATCATCACAACCATACATGATAGTTGAAGAACTCTGATATAACATCCACACCAGTGTACAGATACCTTCTGAAGGTCAATACAACAGAACATGTGGCTAAGAACACCACAACAATGTACAAAAAAACCTAGATAGCCAATACACATGCAGATAGCAAACATTCTTCCAATCAAGGTGCAATATAAATATCTATAGAAGACCTCAAACATCGAATAAACAAGAACCCAATGATCTATACATCAAAAATGATATCATATAGATGAAGATCATGACTTTAACAGTAGAAGATGGTGCGAGAACACTAATATATGTGGTTCACACTAATGGGTTACATCCACGAGAAGGTAGTCTTCTATTACCTCTAGAATGTGTTCTCCAATATTACAATAGAGAAAAACATAAATACCCCAAAGAATATAGATGATGTACAACAATGTCACAGTAGTACCACTACTACATCAAGAATACATGATATGTAGCGACTCACTTGACCCTATTATATACTAAGAGATGAGAAGGAATTACTCTCACATATTGCATGTGGGATAATATAATTATCCAAAATAACATCTCTTAATACAATACCATGGACAAATACTCTACACAAGTAAATACACCACCATATAACTATGGGTTAAATGTATTACTCTTTTACATAAGATTGTAGACAACTTCCAACATAATACAAAGACATTATTACCTTTGAAGGAATATAATATATTCCAACACTCCCCCTTAATAATGGCTGGGAGAAGGGCCCACACTAACACTAAGGAAGGAAGGATTCATTACTTCTCCCCCTTGATGAAAACTTCCATAAGAACCAAAGCTGAAAAAGAAGAACACTTCGGTTGATGGAATTTGATGATGAACAACCGCTTCTCACTGAATCATGAAAGTGCACACTAACCTGGTTGTACAATGAAAGACCCAACAATAAAATGCCGAGAACATGTGACGTAATCCAATCACAAGATGCCTAGATCACCACAAGAATCATCACAACCATACATGATAGCTGAAAAAATATGATATAACATCCACATAAGTGTACAGATACCTTCTAACGGCCGATACAATAGAACATGTGGATAAGAACACCACAACAAACAAAAAAACCCAGATGGCCAATACACATGTAGATAGCAAACATTCTTCCAATCAAGGTGCAATATAAATATATGTAGAAGACCTCAAACATCGAAGAAACAAGACCCCAATGGTCTATACATTGAAAAATGATATCATACAGATGAACATCATGACTTTAACAGTAGAAGATGGTGCTTCATTACTTCTGGAATAAGGTGAAAGCCTAAACAGAGAACTTATCTGCACAAGAACTTTCAAGATTAAAGCATATAAGATCATAAAACAAAATTGCTCATACAGAAATGAAAATGCTTATATACCAAAGGTTAGCAAACATCATATAAAGGAATGACAACATAATATGATCAAATAAAAGATTAACTTGCTCATTAAGGAAAATGAAGCTACTTTTATACATTAAGTGTCAGCCACAACATATAAATAGTGAGTTAAAGATTTCACTTAAATATATGAAAATTTAGTCACCGAGCAACTAATCTGAAGCATAGGTGCATTTCTTATTAGTATGAGGTTAATATGGAAGAAATGAAAGCCCTGAATATGTCAATGCTTTCATACAGGAACATTAGTGACAAGTAGGAACAAGATAACCTCTGTAATCATAAGAATAAAAATCTCATTGCAACAAGAACTAGGTGCTCATGATAATTCAAGATTTAAAGAATGCTCAAAGCTATATAAATATTGAGTAAAAGATGATCGAAATAAACATGACATGAGATATAGATAAATCAAAATGTTTAATATGATCAACATATAGCAAATTATGATCAACTTATGATATCACTTATAAAAAATTATGAAATGATAAGTCACTAATGGTCTTAATCATGGGTTCATTTCTTGTTAACACTATGTAAATATGCAAGAGACAAAATTCCCTGGAAATGTCAATGCTTCCATATTGGAATATTCGAGACAAATAGCACAGGAACTAGATACAATCTCTGCAATACATGAAAAAAAAACTATATCCCAATTAAATAACTTATGACAAGCCAAAAAATATGATATCACATAGATTAACAAGAGCATATAATGATCATAAAGATATTTCTTATAAAAGAATGAAATTGTTTTTACACAAAGGTCAACAATAACATATAAATAAAGTAAATAATGATCACTATATAACACATATGAGATTGTTCTTATAAAATTGTTTTTATAAACAAAACAAAGAAAAGAACAAATTAATTATTAAGTATATTTAAAAAATATTAAGCATTAGATGGTTTATAGCTATCATCATGACAAAATACTAGATATCCATGTCCTTAAAAGATGCCAATATTTCCATATAGAAATGTGAGACAAATATATAGCAAGAACAAGAAATAATATCTTAATAAACATGATTAGAAGAAAAACCTAAATGCAAAAAATGAATAACAGAAAACTTAAATACTTTACCGTACTGATCTGAATCTACAAAAAACACAGTTAGAAAAACAGTACAGGAAAGAGAAACTTTTACTTACAACCCTTTGAAAAAATGTGCCCATAAAAGCCCAGTCTCCTATTTTGGTTGTTTAGGTGGATCCAGAATGGTTGTTCCAATGTCAAAAATAGGTTATAATAAATGACCAAGTTACGACCATTTTTTATAACTTTCGTTTTATTACCAAAAGGAAGCCCATAAATGCCCAGTTTTCTATTCTGGTCACATGGGTGGATCCAGAATGGTTGTTTCAATTCCAAAAATAGGTTATAATAAAAAAATTGGTAAAAAATGACCAAGTTATGGCCCTTTTGTATAACTATCATTTTTGTTACCGAAAGGAAGCCCAGAAATACTCAGTTTTCTGTTCTGATCACGTGGGTGGATCCATAATGGCATTTCCAATTCCAAAAACAGGTTATAATAAAAATTTCGGTAAAAACTGACCAAGTTACGACCCCTTTTTATAACTGTCGTTTTTATAATTGGAAGAAAGATCTCCTTGAGGAGATCCCCGAAACCATGTAGATCTATAGGAAAAACATCAAGAAACCCTTGAAAAAATTCTGCAAAAATATTACACAACAAGTTAGGGTTAGGGTAAAAAAGAAAAAGTGAAAAAATATGTCCAGATCTGAAGAGAAGCCTAATGGCTACCAGATAGAAAGCAAATCTACAACAAAATGACAATGCCCAAATGATAATCATTATTGATTGAAAGCTATAGAAGGTACCATATCATAGCAACCCGCTCTGATACCATGTTAGAATAGTAGAGTCAAGCTAAACTAGTTAACCTATCTAAGAAAACAACAACATATCATAAAAGATAAGAACATGAAAAGAAAAGGACAAGAGAACACTGATATACATGGTTCACCATAATGGGTTACATCCACGGGAAGGTAGTATTTTATTACCTCCAGAATGTCTTCTCCAATCTTACAAGAGAGAAAAACACAAATACCCCAAAGAATATAGATGACGTACAATAGTGTCACAATAGTACCACTACTACATCAAGAATACATGATATGTAGAGAATCACTTGACCCTGTTATATACTAAGAGATGAGGAGGAATTACTCTCACATATTGCACATGGGATAATATAATTCTCCAAAATAGCATCTCTGAATACAATACCACGGACAAATACTCTACACAAGTAAATACACCACCATATAAATATGGGTTAAATGTATTACTCTTTTACATACGATTATAGACAACTTCCAACATAATACAAAGACATTATTACTTTCCAAGGAATATAATATATTCCAACACTAGGGATACAATGGCCAATGATTTGATGTTCCAGAGCTTATGCTCAACATCAACATGAAAGGCTTCCAGGGCTTATACCTAACACTTTCAATTTATATTTTCATGTGTTCTGGAGCTTCATGCTCAACACAAATGTCTCAAAACTCATGTGCTCCAGAGCTTCTTGCTCAACACAAAACATCAATTTACCCATGTGCTCCAGAGCTCCTCGCTCAACACAAAACATCGCATCAACTATGTGCTTCAGGGTCCATGCCCAACACAAGCAAACACACACATATATATATATATATATATATCATATGCAATTGGCTTACACCCAATATATCAAACAAATCATCATGTTCATATGCAGTGGGGTATTTGACCCAGTATATCAAAATAAAACATCAATGTAACATCATAATCAATGGGGCTCATGCCCATAAGTGTTAGGTCCAAAATTCAGGATATTACATATATCCAAACCTTGGCAACATGAATAAGACTTCTCTATGAAATGTCTACACCAACAATATATACCAAGATAGTTTTGTGCTCTAGTAACAAAGTATCAAATAAATTGTCAGATCCAAAACCTAGATCAACATGCAAAGAAGCATAATAATTAGAATATTAATAAAAAAAGAATGTTCTAAATCAAACTTATAAACCCAAATTCAATAGATACGATACCAAGGGATCTGCATGAGACTCCATAAGAAGGGGCAAGGCATTATTACACACATTTCTCTTCATCATCATGTAATGAGATCCAGGTATCAATATTTTCCTCAAATCCTCAAGTTGTGAAGTTAAAAATGGACTAGGATCAGTGATTTTACACCTCTGGCCACCACCGCACTTTCCCTGTGGTCAAGGTAAGGTACCTCTATGCGTAAAGACTTTTTTATTTGAGCAATAAGAAGTTCCACCACCACTTACCTTCATGCAATGAGAGTTTCTCCCTTGGAAATGCTCTGTCCCTGTAGACAAAGAGAAATGCTTGAGTTTTAAAAGGAAAAAATAGAAGCTTTGAGAGGCTTCTCGAAGATTGACTTCATGGAGCCTCATCCCTAAGCTTTAGGACCAACTAGGCTTGAGATCCATCCTTATAGGATCCCCCCTCTGCCTCACCCATGAGATCCTCAACTTACTTTATCATCCCATGGCTTTAAATGTTGGCTCACCCCCCATGGGTAAAGGGAGGAAGATGATGTTACTACAACATAACTCTGGCCAAATCTAGCCAAGATTAAGTGAGAAAGTGGTAGACAAGTTTGAAACTTTTGAGGAAAGGTTTACTTGAGAAGGGACTTCTCAACACTAAGGCTTTGGTTTTAATTTCTCTCTCTATTTCATTTATGCAAATAAAGGTTCCTTTCCCATGAATGTTATTATGTTTGAATCACTACTTTCATTGTTGAATTCCTTAGTCATCAGCATAAGATCATAGATTGAACTTGTTACTCTAATCTAGTGTGTGTGCATTGTTGTGTGTCTTGCAGGACTATATGTGGAGATCAAACACTCCAAAGACTATCCTATTACAGCTTGTGAGAGGTAAAAGAGTTCATTCAAGACATCTATTTGATCTTACTAGGGAAACTATTTTTGTTTGGTGTGACTCTTTTGTTCTAGATTTGAGTGTTTCAGGCTAGGGAAACAACTTCTGTCCACAGAAGGTGAGTATTTTCGTTAACAAAAATGGTGACTCCACTGGGGAGAATATTTGAATTCTTGGTTACTCTTGGTTCTTGCCTTGTCTTCAAATTCAATTTCTTAATAGATCAAATATACTAGTTGATTAGCTAGTTTGATTTGAAATTGTTTAGATATGCTTTGATCTGCCCTGATCTACCTTTTATCCTTCATTTTCTTGCTGATAGCTATCATTTGGATCCAGTTCTTGAACATTAACATCTTCTTTTTTTGCCTTGTGTCTCATTTTGAATTCTATAGTCACCATCGCACCTGGGTAGTTTTGAAAGAGCGTCCACCACACCTTCATCAGAGGCAAAAGGCGGTGCCTCCTCAGCAGTCCAGTGAACAAAAAGTGGTGCCACCACTTTGTTTATGTTGGAAAAGTGTGGTATTGGATCAGTAACACTCTATATCCTGCTATCAACTAGTGATGCCAGGTAGCATTTCAATCCCAATTTGATTCTGAAATTTAGAATTTGTAATTTGGTTTCTAAATATTGTTTGACTTAGTTCCCGATAGTTTGAATTGTTAATCAAAATCTGGAAAGTGTGTTACGCTTGATTGGTATGTACCTTCAAGGACTAGTTTGATTTTGGACTATGAGCTTCTTGTATGTTTGATTTTTGGTTGAAGAAGAATTTTGTGAAAATAAACTGTGTATTTGGATCTCTAGATGTTTCTTAGACAACTGGAAAGAAAGTAGTGTTACTTTTATTTGCTTCATAGTTTGATTTAATATTTTCTTCAAATTTGATTTTCGAAAAAATTGAGACAAAATTTCTAGGTTTTGAGCATAGGTATGAATTGTTAAGGACTTGATTAGTTTGGTATACTTTCAGGTGTTTTCATTCTAGTTGCTTCTTATGGTTCTCTTTTCATCAGTTGGTGTTTATTGTAATCAAGAATATTGTTGTCTTCCATGTACAATAAATAAAGATCAAAATTCCATATATTCTTGTGTCTCTTTTGAAGTGATGTTGTGCTAATGACTCATGATGAATTTTATTATGCAATTCATGAAACAATGATTGATATGCTCTGATTGACTAAAATAAGGTAAAATATTTAAAATTGCTTACACACTAATTCACCCCCCCTCTCAATGTGGCCATTGTGTCCAAAAACCATATCGATGAAGCAAGGTGTTGTTGAACATGTTCACATTGGCCAGAACTATTAAACAATAGAAATTGAGGAATACTAATCTCTTTTTAAGGAATTTCATGATGTTTTTTCCTGGAGTTATGAATAAATTCTCGGGATTGATCCTTCTATTGTTGTGCATGAGATCAAGACATACTCGACGGAGAAACCTGTTAGGAAAAAGCTTCGCCGGGTCCACCCAAGAAAAGCTGCAGCCATCAAAACTAAATTTGAAAAACTTTTAAAAGATGTTTTTATCTACACTATGCCTTTAACCGAGTGGGTATCTAATATTGTTCCTCTTGCCAAGAAATAAGGCACTACTAGGGTTTGTATCAATTTTTGGCACTTGAACAAAGCTTGTCCAAAGGACAACTTTCCTACCCCTCGAATCGATCAGATCATTGAAAACTGTGCTGGAGCTGTCATTTTTTATTTCATGGATGGATTTTTTGGCTACAATCAAATTGAGATATTGTCTACTGACCAACATAAAACGACATTCATTTTCCCATAGGGAACCTTCACTTATCGTAAGTTACCGTTTGTCTTGAAGAATGCTGGAGCTACTTTCCAACAAACCACGTCTTATGCTTTTCATGATATAAAATACATAGTGTAATCATATATGGACAACCTACCTACTCATTCACATCAGAGAGAGGATAATTCGGGGCATATTAGACACATTTTCCTTCAATGTCGTCACTACCATATGCAACTTAATCCACATAAGTGTGTTTTTTGTGTTGAGACTGGACGAATTCTTGGTTTCGTTGTTTCCAAGGATGGGATTTGAATCGAAGCCTTGAAAATTGATTCTATTTTGGTCTTACCATCCCCAACCAATATCACTGAACTCCAAAGTTTGCAAGGGAAGGAAAAATTTCTTCACCGCTTCATATGCAATTTTGCATAGAAAACACATGGCTATATGTGTTTGTTGAAGAATAACATTCCCTTTCTTTGGGATGATCAAGATAAATGACCTTTTTATAATCTAAAGCATGCCATAACACACTCACTTGTGTTACACCCTTGAGATTCAAAAGTTTTTCTACTTTATTTTGCTGCCTCCACTACTACCATTGGTATGGTTCTAGTGTAGGAGGATTCGAACATCCAAGAGCATGTGATCTACTATATGAGTAAGAGTCTTCTTGACTATGAAACTCGATACTCACATGTGGAGAATCTAGCTTTGGCTGTGGTAATTGTTGTGCAACGTTTTCATCATTACATTTTACTTCGCATCACCATCGTGCTCGTAGATAAAAACCCTAAGTACTACATTCTGACTCGTCAGGTACCAGGGGGAAAATATTCCCATTGGTTTGTTATCCTACAGGAGTTTGATCTCAAATTTGCTAAGACCACTTCTAATCAGTCCTTAGTCTTCACAAAGTTGATGTGTGACCTTCCCCGTGATCTCATGGAAACCGATCCCAATGATTCATTTATGGATGAATTCTTATTCCTGATCAGCATGAAAAACCCATGGTATGGAGATTTGATCATATATATCCAAACTCAAATATTTCATCCTACTCTATCCCATGAAAAATGTCGACGCATTCGCCACCACGCTAAGTATTATCTCATTCTCAACGATATCCTGTACCAGCGTGGTATTGATTCAATTCTTTGACGATGTCTTACTCATGACGAGGCTGAACAAGTCATGAATGATTGCCACTCTGGAGAATGTGGAGGTCATCTCTCTGGGATGGATACAACTCTGAAAATTCTTCACGTTGGGTACTTTTGGCTCTCGATATTCAAGGATTTCCATGAAGTGGTCAAGAAGTTCCCACCTTGTCAACTATTTTATCCTAAAAATCTCACCCACCATGCTCTATTATACCTCGTCATTGTCATTGGCCCTTTCACCAAATGAGGGATTGACTTTATGCATTGTAATCCTACCACATCTGGGGGTGCATGGTTACATTATTGTAACTGTGGATTATTTCATGAAATTGGCCGAGAAAATTCCTACATGTGCCGAGAATGGTAAGACTGTCTCCCTCTTCTTATTTAATCACGTCATTGCTAGGTTTGGAATTTCGTAGGCTATAGTAACTGATCACAAATCTTATTTCCGTAACCAGATGATGGCAGAGTTGAGTTCCAAGTTGGGTTTTCATCATGAAAACTCAACCCCCTACTATCCACAAGCTAATGGCCATGTTGAAGCCATTAACAGGGTCCTTAATACCATGCTTCATAGGATGGTTGGAGATCATAAATCCAATTGGAATTTAACTATTTTTTCTTCACTTTGGGCCTATAGAACTTCAATTAAAACAATGAATGGTTTCACACCTTTTCAATTGGTCTATGGACTGGAATCTGTCCTAGCTATTGAATGTGAAATTTTGTCACTCAAACTAGCTCTCAAGATTCCACCCAACACCTCTGTCGAGGAAGAACATTTTCTTTATCTAACTAACCTTGATGAAAAATGATGAGATGTCTCCTTGGATAATGAGTCAAATAAGAAATGGATCAAGGCTCAGTATGATAAATTGGTACAACCTCATGTTTTCAATGAGGGAGATATTTTTCTAAATTACGATCAGAAGCACGATAAACTTGGGAAAGGAAAGAGAGAATCAATGTGGTATGGTCCCTATATTGTTATCAAATCTTGGAGAAAGGGGCTTACGAGCTTGTTGACTATGACGAGATACCTTTTGGGAAATCTCGCAATGGGATGTACCTGAAAATGTACTATGCTTAGTATATATTTGCATCAGTGCCTTGTATACATGTGCATATTTGAATTTTTAAGTGTGTTTTTGTTATTTTAAATATGGTTTTTGGTTCTTGTCCAATGTTGCTTATCCCATGTTTTGATTATGTAGATAATATGGCCTTCTATGGTTTTGTTGATGGTGCTTTCCATCACTCCCTGAATCTTTCTTCAGTCTCCTGGGTATTGTATTCACAAGCCCATGACTTGTTAGTTCAAGAGTGGTTTGTATAGGTTCGGATACCAACAACATCATCGAGTATCACGTAGTGATAGGGTTGCTAACTGAAGTTGCATCTCGTGATATTGATCACTTGGTTGTCTTTATGGACTCTCAGCTTATGGTTTCTCACTTGAACCATGTTTATGCCATTTGAAACTCGGTGCTCCTTCAATTATTTCGAAGGGTACGTCTATTGGACATGTCATTTGAATCTATTACTTATCAACACATCCCAATATCTTGTAATACAGTTGGAGATTCACTTGCCAATTATATGTTAGATTGGTACATTGCTCATTCATGACATTTATAAGTAAAGTAACATGGCACATTGTAAACAAACAGTAAAAGACATAAATCCCATGTAAATAACATTCCATTATGAAAAACAAGTAGGCCACAAAAAGATAAGTCTGTGTATATAAATATATTTAAAATGTTTTACAAAAATTATGGTCTCAAGACCCTGACTAAAGCACGTTGGCTTTCAGTAACACAAGATAACAAAAATACTGAATCTAGGAGCTTTCAGTGTATACATCATGCGAAACCCTAATGGTGCTCATGGTAGCACATGATAAGCCTTGCCACTTTGCGTAACAAGCAACCAAAGTGGCTTGACACACTCGTGGTATGCCTATGATACACCCTAGGGAGGTCATCCATTGAGATATCTGGAATATATAATTTGAGTCGGTTGAGATTCTCTTCCATCTCATTCATCTCGCCATCTCCACGGTGCACAAAGCGGGCCCCGAATCTCCTATCTATTGGAGATGATCCTCTAGGTCATGATAATCCCACATCTGGATGATATGAAGTAGGTCTCATCACCATACATAAAAATCATAAAACAATAAAAATATAAAAACATGTATATCTTAGTGTTTTACTGACCAATTTCACCCCACTGATCATCCACTAGTAGCGCTAGGTCTGGATCCCCTCTGAATTCAATACCTGCATATGCATAATCCTCAATCATGAGTAGCTGGCCATCCAACCATCGAAAAAATGCAGCCCCGTACTTTAATTTTGATCCTTGGACACCATGAAGGGCCATGACCTCCACCCATATCAGCATGTGTGGATTACATGCCCTCAACTCAGTAAAGGCCACCCGCGGCTTCATTAGTGGTACCCTCTCAAAAACGAATGACACTAGGATTGTGCCATATACAAATTGTTTCAACTCTCCATGCCGACACTTGGTCAGCTACTCCTTGAAAGTGAGCAGTAGGGTTTCTACCCAGTTGAACACTATGGGGGCCATTTCCTCCTAGGCATATAACATGTGATCTCGAGATTCCTAGTGAACCCCTTGGCTCCCGAAGATACGTTGCATAGTAAACAAGATCGTCCATAGAGGAAGGTCCATCACATCTTTAATAGGTATCTTCTTCCCACATATATGTGTGCCTAGATAGCAGTATTGGTCTATGATACCTTGAGTAGTGATATCCCCACAACAAGGACCAGTCAAAGTAATAGGTGCTCCTCACCTAGAAAAACCTATTAGGAAGTAGATGTCTTCTACCTCCACAGTCAGAATATGGACACCTACTTCGAAATATTAATGCTTAGGATTCCACATCCTAAGGATATACTCCAGTAACCTCAACTATGATCTCATACTTGGAAAATTGAAGAATTTTAATAACCCACACCCATGAAGAGCAGCTATGGTCCATGCATCATTTCCCCCTCTTATGTCATCAAGCTCATGCTCCCTCTCCTTCCATACCATCATTTTTGCCAAAATACTCTGCCAAAAAAATAAATTAAAGTATTAGAACTCATACATAATCATATCATTAAAAATTCCTTAAAATTATTCTTTCAGCTTATCTTCAACGCATTCTAGGGAAACTTGCAGCACTGTTGTCTTCCTATTAGGACAGAGAGGTGCCACCTCTTTTTTTTGTAGGAAAAAACTTGGTGTCACTTGAGAACCACCCTTCCCAAAAGGGAAAATAGCAGTACCTTAAAAATTCATTTACCTCTTAAGAAATGCCTCAAAAACCCTAAAAAATGCATTAAATTAAAAATGGAAACCGTGAAAAGGATAGGAATGGTCTCAAGAATTACATGGCTCTAACGATTTGGAAAACTGTTGATTGTGGGATCCATAATCTACAATTGGAATTTGCCATCAATATGGCTACTTTTCTCTCCAAATGGTAAAAAGACAAATGGTAAATGTTTTTTACTATTCACTATGTTTTATTCACTATTTTTGGGTTTTATTTTAATTTTTTTATTGAAATTTTACCCATAGAAAAGTCATATAAAGCCTAGTTTTTCATTTTAAAAGGTATAATGATCCTTATGAAGGTTGCAGGTCATGGAGAATTTTTTTTTCGGATTTGAATGAGTTTATTTTTTAATTTTTCGTTCTCGCACAAAACTGAAAAAGCTTCTGAGCGCTATTTTCAAAACTTTGGTCGTGCTCGTTAAACCTAGTATTGGATTTCCGAGTGAAATTTTACCTCTTTTTTAGACCCGTTAAACCCCTTTTCATGAAAAATAAACCCAAATAGAGTCCTCTTTAAGCTCTTTTCAGACTCTTAAAATGTGAAAAAATTGGCGAATGAACTTGTCTTCTTCACGCTCGTAAAAGGACTTGAAGAGTCACCTTTCCGACAGTAGTTTACCCCTTTTTTCGATTCGAATGGACTAAGTTATGAAAAAAGGTATACTCTAGTCGTTGACTATAAGAGTTATCTAAGGTATTATTTTATCTTGATGCAAGAGCATTAGCTCTCAAGACCAACTACTAAGTTTCTGAGCAGACCATAAGCTCTAGACCCTTTACCAAGGAGGGGTCAGTTGTAGAGACGTTGTAAATTTCATGTACAGTATTTTATTTTCCTAGCAAGTCTGAATAGAACAAAATATTTAATCTGATAGGTGTCAGTAAAGGATGAGTCATAGTCTGTTAGCGGTGATAGGAGTGGTGGAAGATCATGACTCCCTGCGTGGAGACCAAGCTGCAGTCTGTTTTTTTGGACAGGGGCATTTCATCATGCGTTGTAGTGGTTTGTTTTAGGTTACAGGACCACTCGGTAGAGGTAACAGTTTAGGTTAAATAGGCAGATTAGAGAAGTAGAGGGGGTTTTGTTCTTCAGTTCTATTCTTCATGGTTAGAATCCAAATTCACTGAAGGGAAGGTCATGCCTGCGTCTAGCTTCCACTTGTAAATATTTTGGAAAGACTGAAGAGGGAGAGTCGAGTTGTGTGTTTGTTATATTTCTTAATAGAAGGATTAACTGTCATTTTGTAGTGTTGTTATCCTATATGCATGTGCGGTTTTGAACTGTGTGTTCTTGTAGAGCTGACTTCGGCGTACTTTTTCTGAACATTTACATATTTATGTGAAGTTGTTGGTTCAAGTGTTAAGTTTCTACTTGAATAGATGAAATAGATCATAGATGCATGCATAGGACTATTAGGCTAATTAATCTTAAATATTGCAGGCTGGATTGATCGATTCCATGATCAATTGACACAACACGCATATTTTTTGTATTAACAAGTTTTGCAGAGAAGGAACGGTGGAGATTGAGTCCGCATACAAAGATCTAATGGCCCATGAGAGATACATAATAAAAGTTTCAAGGGCAATAATGGATCCACAAATATCTGTGAGATCTGCAGCAAAGAGTAGATCGACGGTCGTGGAGGAGGCCGCAAAGATCTGACGGTTGGGAAAATTGTAGAAGGAAATTTGTGGGAGGAAAGTTGCGAGGGAGAAACTTTAGAAAGTTGGTAGCACATCCCGCATCCTGCTTGTGGAAATACTGTTGTGAAAACTCTATTGCGGGAACAGATTTGCAGAAACCAAGTTGTGGAAAGGCAGTTGTACAAACAGTGTTGCAGGAAGGCCTATTGCGGAGAGGCTTTGTTGCGGAAACAGGGTTGTGGAAAACCTTGTTGCAGAAGCCGAATTGCAAGGAGCAAATTTTAACACATAATTTGGTTGAGGGCTAAATTTGGTAGTCCTGATAAGTGTAGGAGCCACCAGATCCTAGAGGTACTGTTTGGGCTAGTTGTGGTTGATATTGCTTGCACCATTTTTGGTATCGGAGCGGGAAAATATTTCCTGCGTATTGGAAAATAGAAGCAACTTCCAGGTATGACTGAATAGAAGTTGTTGAGGAATTCCATAGTTGTAATTGTAGGTAGAATTTATGAAAGAGTGAGGTGATGCAGAAGCTAAAGCTATAGAGGAGCGACGAGAAGCTTGTGTGAGAGAGAAGTGTAGTCATAGAAGCCTAAGAGGAGCAAAGAAGAGTGCTCAAGAGGTTCTAGATCGAGGACCAATGTTACCAAAATACCAAGTACAGAGAAGGGTCTTGGTGAGGTAAGTTGTAACAATGTCGAAGAGAACTATTATTGTAGAGGCTTGGTGCAAGAGGATGGCTGCTCACATAGGTAGAGCAAGAGGTCATGATAGAGGTCGACCTGTGGTGAACGCATAAGTTATGGAGGTAACGAGGGAGCTACGAGCACGTCTGGAAGCCATGGAGACAGATAGATGAAGAGTGGAAATATATTAATTTTACTATGGTGAAGAGAGAAATAACATGAGAACAAGCGAGCATTCAGTGAAGGTGAGAAGACAGACCGAAAACAGTCTGAAAAGAACAAGAGTTTGCATGCAGTGAATAAGAGGCTTGTATCCTGAGCAGTAAGTTATAGGCATAGATATCTACTTTGGGAGGTGTTTGTGCCAGAAATTGTTCTCAGACTATGAAAGAACAAGGCAACATAATCTCAATAAATACAATTAAGTAAAATAGGTTTTTCTAGGGTTTTGGTTGTACAGTTTGTAGACAAGAGGGCAGAAAATTCATAAGACCAAAGAAAACACTAAATCATGAGCATTTGAAGGACTGAGATGCATAATATATAAAACTATAATCCAAACACAATAATCACAGTACTGAATTCCACCCACAGTTAACAAGCATTTGATGTATAAAAACCTTAAACAGGAAATGAGTATACCAACTAAGTGATTAACACAAATAAAAAATGAAACCAGTCAATAGTCTAAAAAGGGCTTATAGTTGCATATATTTCATAATTCAGACATCAAAAACACATAAGAGTTTTTACACTTAACTCATAAACCACAACTTGATGGCCTCCCCTTGCAACAAAAATTGAACCCTTGGTCCTTTCCCAGACTTACATTTATCTTGTTCCTTCAAAAATAGTTACATAACTGAACAAAAACTACTTTTAGGTCATTTATCAAATTGTTCAATATAGACTATCATTATACAAAAATGAAATAACTTTTTCAAACTAACTAATAACTGCTCTTCTTAAAGTACTTTTACAAGTCTTTTGCTGTCTCTGCTAAAAGAGAAATTCCCTCTAAAGCCTGGGCTTTCCATCTGGCCTTCTGGTGATCTACTTCCAAATCTGCAACTCTTTTTGTCAGCTCCTCATTTTGTTGTGTCAACTCTTGAATATTTTGTTTTAATTCTGTAAACATGCTCTCTATCTGTCTCTTTCTTTTTAAAGCCTCTTTAGAAACTGAAATCAATTCCTGATAGTGACTATTTACTTCTTCCAAATCTTATCTCAGTCTTTTATTTGCAGTCACTAATCCTTCATTGCTTTCATGCAGGTAGTCAATTTGATGCTTGTATTGCTTGATACTCCTCTGCAAATTTTCATTTTCATAATCAATGCATTTTCCTTCTAACACTGGCTGCATTCTTTCAGGTATCCAAGGGATTTTTAGCTTCCTAAAAATTTCTTCATCTTCTTCCATATGCTCTGTCAAGGTCATTGGAATTTCTGAATACTCTTCAGCTTCAATACTACACTTAGCTGATTTCTCATCCACCTCTCCTTTCTCTATACAAGGGATCTTTAAATCATTTTGATGTTGTTCTAGAATCATCTTCTCTCGAACCTCCATGAATATTTCTGAGATCTTGGTATCAGTGAAAACCGGTTTATCTTCTGAAACTATTTGTTTTTTAGCCTTCATAACCTTTTTGTTTTCATCTTCACTGTCTTCTAATTTCTCCTGAGATGATGAATCTTCAATTACTGTAATCTTCTTTTCAGCCAGTTTAGGGTTTAATAGCTTCTTCATATTTAATCTAAGTTTGTTCCTTGGCCTTGTCTTGGGCCTCCAAACTGCTCCAAACTCTCCTAACATTTTCAAAACTTTCCCTTGATGTGTAATTAAAGCTAGTTCAACAAATTTCATTTTCTTCCTTCGTGACATTATCTCTTCTTCAGCATGAGTATGTATATCTTGTTTGATATGAACCCTAGTTTCATTAGATAATGACCTTTCCTCTTCTTCAAAGAGTACTGTAATAGGAATATGCTTATGCTCTTTTACATCTTCCTCTACACCTTGATTCAATTCTACAGGTAAAGCATCTTCTTCAAGCTCAACTTCCTTCACTTCTGACTTTGAAACTTTATTTTCTTCAACATTAATTTGCTGTTCAATTTCAATGTTTCCATCTTCTTGATTCAAAGATTTTCTTGGTTCACCACCTTCTTCATGCTTAACTGTGACTTTCTTTTTAAGTTTCTTGATCAAATTATGACCTTTATCTAACTGTCTCTTCTAAGATGGCTCTTCCTTCTATGTTTGGAAACTAGACTAAAATAGGAAATATTCCCATGTCTTCTCTCTTTTCTGAAGTACAGTGATTATGACTAGTTTTATAATCCCATGATGAAATGTTGATTGTTTGGTGTGATCCCGATGTTCTTTCACCTTGCTAGACATCTTCTGTAAACTTTTCAAGAAGAAGAATGGGAGATTCATTTTGGATTCATGACTGAGATGTTGAAGGAATCTAAAATGATACTTAAAAACAAAAGCAAATCTCCCTTCACAAGTGATATAGCTTTGTAGTATTTTGATAGGCTCTAGCCATTCTGGTTCAAATTTTTGAATCGGTACTCCCTTTCCCCAATCTGCCACTACATCTGGAAGTAGATACCTCTAAGCATCAAAAGTGAAAGGCACCTTTTTAAACTAGTATTCACCCTCATCTAAAATTCTGTAGCTTCTGCTAACAATTCCCTGGTCAGTTTAAACTTTAAAGTATCAAAAGACACCATATCCTTATCCAAACATTGAGTGAATTTATAAGAGACTTCTGAGTGATAACCTTCAATTCTTTCAAAAACCACTAACCACCCTGCCTCTGAAAAAAGTTTTGCACAATTTGGAAAAGTTTGAACCTACCTCATGTCTGAAGGTTCTGCTCTATTAGTCTTACCACTTCTTTTCATTTTAAACAATTGTCAAATAGCTTCTGTCAATAAAACAAAATCTGAATCTCTTCAACTCTTAACAATCTGATAGACAATGTTGTATTGGGAAACCTGAAACCCTAAACTGAACTCTCTCGTTTAAACTGATAAATGCCTTGATTCCATTGACAGAGAATTCATCATTTAGTATGAATTAGGTTTATATACTAATAATTTGTAATATCTCTGGTTTTGACCTCGGTTGCATTAAAAGATACATGATGTGTATATTGTAATTAATCGTGGTGTGGAGCTAAAGGCAAAATCCCCACCATCAATTTGCTTGTGTTATGTCTTGGCAATTGGGATCGTTGCCGATGGTATATCATGCTATCCAACACATAATAGTTTTGGCATCATGTAAATATGCACATTAATTAAAATGAACCTATAGCCAGCTACAATGATGCAACATTAATGAAAAGGGAATGATTTTCCTAAGGATAAGTGGGGGGGAATGTTAAACCTTGGACCTATGGGGAAAAGCCATGTGTCAACCACCCATTTAAACTTCTCCTGTTGTTAGTTGGGGGCAGTTATTGCTGGGTAGTGGTGGGTGGCATGTTTTCCCACATGCACACTCCACCAACAGACTCCACCACTTCACGTGGGTAGGGATTCTTCGACTCCCCCACTCTCTCCATCGTTTTGGCCCATCTTCACGCGGAGGGATGGTTGTCTCTTCATTCTTCACACACAGGATTCTTCCTAGTTTTTCTTCACGCAGCAAGCTAGAAGGGCGGCCTCAGGACATGATCTCTATGTGTATAGATGTTTTCCTTATTGATTGCATGGATGGTGTTGGGTGTATGCTTTCCCTACTGATTTTGGACTGTGTTTTTTTCCCGTCACTTTATTGTTGAGATCAGGGCTGTGGTTTTCCCCACATCGTTCATTTGTTGTGGGTGCAACTACCTTTTGGGGTTGCTGCTAAGTTGTTTTGGCCACACTAGGGCCAAGAACAACTCTGATTCACCTTGCTTGAACTGAGCTGCGTTCACCATTTATGGGTTGTCACCCTGTTTTCTTTTGTTTCCTCACAAAGCTGTGAATCACTTCGTTTTACTGTGGGTATGCAGTGGTTGGTCTTCATACTGTGCGGAGTGGGTTTGAAAACTGGGTATGCTTGAGAAACCTAGTGTTTGGGAGATACATAGACAGATTTGGATGGCTGGATTTCTTCTCCACAACCCCGGGATAGCACTGGAAAGGAAAGTCAGGGCCTGAGGGACTGTGAAGTAGAGAAGGGACCGATTCCTTGTGTTGGCTGTGTGTGGGTGTCTTAGAATTCAGGATAGATTTGGTGTAGGCGTCCTTAGCTCTCCAACGATACCACTATCTTAGCATTCAACGTTTCGCAGCTCCTTGATAGCTTGATAAACCCTACTATGTTGGATTGGCTGATTTGTGTACCTTGGCTATGTGTAAGCCTGTTCAGTCCCTCATTCCTTGGGGAATCATGCCCAGCTCGAGGGTGGCAGTGTTGCTGAGAGATTGATGAGCACGCTAGCCTATGGTTGGGTGGAACGTTGCAACGACATAGCTTGTTGCGGGACGAATTCTTGATAAGATAAGTCTTATTGTCTATTTTACTTCTGCAATCATATTTGATGTTTAATGAATGATGATGAACATGTTGAATGCCTGAATGAATGTCTGTTTGCTTCTGCTATGTATGTAAATGATTATGCATCTTACATGTTTTATGTTCAAGAATTTTGATTTTATGTATGTTCATGCTCATGGGGATAGCTACGCAGAGGTTTTTGATGGTTCGGTAGCGTCCTCTTCGCTTGTCAGAGGGTCAGGGATGTTATAGTGTGGTATCAGAGCTCATGTTGCAGCATGGGCCTGAATGGGACATGAGAAACCAGTTGACAGAGGTAGGTTGCATGAGTGCAGTAGGAAGAAGTCTATGAATGACAAAAAAATTCTCTTTCTAAGTGCCGAGCTCATTGGGCCATCAGAAGACTAATAGGGAAGCTCCTCCTATACAGTGGACAATTAGTCAAAAGGCCACCCGACGAGGGACAAGTGGAAAGATTTTCACGGAAATTTTCTAAGTGTTCAGCCATCGTCTCATCAAAAAACTTAGATGGATAGACTTCCGATGCAGACCCCAGCGGTGGCGAAGATTAGTCAATTTGATCGGAAAAAGAATGATGAAGAAAGCGCCGAAATGTCGGCTTCGTATAGCTAAAGATCGCCGAAGCGACGACAATATTTAGTTGTTTGGATCAATGATGGATAGTGGAAGGGAGAGCTGACGGAGAGGAAGCAGGAAGGAAATAATTTTAAGTGCTCGTCAGACCATCAACAAAGAATAGTTGACGAGATCACTAAAACATCAGCGTAGATGGAAAGAAAAGGAAATTTTTTCGTCGGCAGGAAAGAGAGAAAGTTAGTTGGTGGAGTCGCCGACAGCGACAGCAGAAAGAAGATAAAGAGAATTTTTTTTGAAAAATTTTGTATGTCATGAGACCATCGGCGATCGCCAAAGTTTAGCTGATTGGATCATTGATCTGGAGTCACCAAACTTATTTGTTTGAGCAGTCGATGCAGCGACAAGTATCGAAGAAAAATAGAAGATGGGATCGTTGACAATTAGAGGATGAGGTTTCCAATGCGGCGGCGAAAGAGAAGAAAAGGTTTCGGCGGAGATTAGTTAGATGGATCAACGAAATTTAGTTGATTGACCAGCCGAAACGTTGGTGGAGATACCCTAAAGACTGCTGAAATGTCAGCGAGAATTAGTGGATGAGAGCGCTGACGCAGAGGAAAAAGAAGAAATTTCTTCTGAAAATTCGCTTAACTGCTGAAATCATCAAAAAATGTTAGAAGATCCGACCGCTGATGCCGTCGGCGAAATTTAGATGATGGAATTGCTGATGTGGTGGTGGACGTCGGAAGAAGTTAGTTGTTCGGATTGCCGAAACATCGATGGAAAATAGTTGATGAGACCGCCGATATGTCGGAGAAGGTTAGTGGATTGGTCTATCGACGCATCGAGAGAAATTATTCGTTTTGGTCGCCGATGAACATCGAAAAGATTTAGTTGTTCGTGTGTCCACTATTGTAGCTGCCATGTGGACTAGCACTCGGATGATTAGAAGGTTAAATCGTCGATGCTCTGATCACCGACACTTAATGTTTAGAGCTCCAACCCGCCGATGAGTTTGTGGACCGCAGACACCACAGTGAATCTGTTGACCACCGTTGCGGAATACTATGGGGATAACCGTCCGATGAGCGAGTGGTTAGTTTCTCCGATCGCCGATGCCGCCGTGGAAAGAACTTTCGAACACCGACAGGTTTATGGCCATGGAAAGCATAGAGAGTTTGTTGGCTGCTGTTGCAGCTACCTAGAGAACTAGTCACCCGATGTATAGTGGATCCAATCACCGATACGACGATGCAGTAGTGCTTATCAGTCCTGATCACCAATAACTATCTTTGGTAGCATCGATACAATTCAAAATCCTAGACAACTACGGACCCAACACGTCGAAGAAAAATAGACTAGTAGACCACTGATGAGAAGCGGAGAAAACTAGTTGTTCTGACCATCGAAACGCCAGAATTTTAGATGGGATGAGACCCGATCTGAAAAAGAAATTTGGGTTTTTCAAAGTGGATTTTTCAGCGATTTCAGCGGTTTCAGTGAAACTCTCAGGAGGATTTCAGGGCTGAAAGGGAAAAGAAATTCTAGAAGGCTGAAGTTAGCATTTCAGACCAAAATACAGTTGTGCGTTTTGCCTAAATTTGATGAAAATCGTCACTTTAGAAGTGGTGTGGTTTTCACACCTGAGGTCAGAATGAAGCATGGGGATAGGCATTGGAAATATTATCCAACAGGGAACAAGGAGGAATCACTTGAGTTTGAATGCGGAGCTGAAAATTACTAGTGATTGTTTGAAAAGGAATGTGTTGTTGTCAATATGGACAAATCCGAGAATTGCATGCCTAGAGGTAGCAAGACCATGAAGTCAAACTAGCTGTTGTGTGGAAGAGGAGTTCAATGCAAGGATGAAGGACTTGAAAAGGGAAATTTCCTTAAACCCTATCTTGATAATTATAATTACATTTTATAAGTTTTTTACATAAAATGTATGAGGATATGCTTTGCATGCATAGGATATTACATGTTGGTAAGAGTAGTGATAATTATACATTTATAATGAACCACTAATGGTAATTATTGCATTGGTGTTGGCATTAGTGGGAAAACCAATGAAAACATGGACATGGCTGAATATGTTGCTGATGCTGACGAATGTGACCAAAAACCATATGGAGAAAGGGATAAGGCAACAAGTTTAGGATCAAAAGTTGGTGAGAGAATTCTGCAATCTCCTGCAAGAGGCCAACCAAACTGGTAATGTCAAGGGTGTAAATAGGATCCATGCAGGTAATGGTTTAATTATAACAATTGCATGGAGTGGTAAAAGCAAGAGGTCTCATACCATGTGGGTATTTGAAATTTATACTACATTCATACAGAAATGTATCATGCCTATATATGTTTTTATGAGCTTAGTAGCCCAAAGAAAGTAAGTACTGATGGTATTGATTATAGTAATGCATCCTATATGAAGTAGTAATGGTTAGGCCATGCATGGTATGTTTGAATGCATAGTATTCCTGAATCAATGCAAGGTAGCATTGTGTGGATATGCATTAAAATATTTCATAAATCTTGTGGTTATGCATTGAATAGGTGCATATGAAAAGTGTGAGTAAATGTTGTATATATGCATACATAAGTATGGGTGCAAATGTTGTGATGCATTGAATGAATGCATCGAGATAGTACATGTGTCATTATGAATAACTAATGGCTGAAATGATGAATTGATGATAATTCTGGAACCATTTCAAGAGCCGATGTGGATGCAGGATAGTAAGTGCATGAAGAGGGTAGTCATGATCGATTAGCTGCCAAAAATGCTCTACTGAAGGGCAAGGTGGTACAAATGATATGCTTGTGAAGTAAGGAGTATCTAAACATTTCATTTTGGCATAAATGATGTGACTATACCTTGAAATTTTAGTATGATAATGATTGCGTGAAGTAAATGATCTTTGGTAATATTGATGTGCTAACAGCTGGAAGTATTTGAATTCTATAATTCTAGAAATGCTTCAGTGATTGTTGCAGCAATGGAAAAAGTTATATGTATCAAGACTTACCAAGTGTGTGGTTGATTGAAGTTCAGATTTCAGGTAGATTGTTTGGGGCATGGAAAAATGGGTAAGACCATGACAAAGACAGGAATCTACCATGTGAAAGAGCCAAACCTCATGAGACAAGTCTCATGGTTGTAAAAATAGTTTGTATGCTGAATGAATTGTCAATTTAAATTTGTAAATTTCAGATTTGAGAAATTGCTGACAACTACTAATCACTATTGGCTTGCATAGAATTGTGTCAGGAGGACGCATTGTAAGTGGGTGTTCATGATATGCTAGTAAGCATAAAATAATAATGGGAATAGTGGTGTTGCTTACAAGAGACCCACAAATGAGGATCACCTCATTGCCAAGCATATCAATTTCTGTAGTAGACAGAGTTGCAAATTCCTATTGAATTTAATTACTAATGTCATTGCTTGGTTATGGAACAATCAATTTGGATTCTATTATCAAATAATGATTGACTATTTGGATACTTGATGAATGTGCCAAGGGTACACATTGTAGGAAGACCTGTGTGATGGCCTGAAGGAGCCAAACTTTATGGGGAGGTTCTCCCCTATCTTGGAAATGGGTTTTGGGTGAAACTCCATTGGACATTTTGGAAATGTCTCATCTGCACTACATGTTTGGTAAGCAACATGAGTGAGATGGTATAGATTATGTCAGTAAGACATGTGTGGATATGAAATGTAAAAAGGAGTTGGGATGGAAAACCGAGGGACTGTCAACTGAGAGAAGGGAGCCCCCATTCCTCCTTAACGAAGGAATACTGCCGCAGCAAATGGATAAGTGTTTTGTGACCTTAGCTAAGAATATGCATGTCAAATTGTTAAATTCAATATGCAGAGCATGCTTTGATTTTATTTCCATTATGGAATATTTCTTGAGTATGAATAGGGCCTACATGGCACACATCGGACAGGGGTGCACACTTTCCCGATGTCGGATCATGAAAGGGTTTTCAATATCGATTAAACCCTAGGGAGTGGACACACTCCTAATGTCTCAATAATTGATAGTGAATGATGTGAAATATGATTACAGTTTTAGAGCAATAACACTGATGAGTTTGCTTATATTGCTTTTGTTTTCAGGCTAAATAGATGCAATCTGGTGTTGCACACTAAATTGACAATGGCTTGGGCTCATCCTCCCTTCTCCTGAAGAGCACAGAGAAGGAGACATTCCCGAGGGACTGAAGAGTAGAGAAGGGAGTGGTTTCTTGTGTTGTATGGGGTAGTGGAATTAGAGCTCACTACTGGAAATGAAACCTGGAAATGGTAATGGTAAAGTTCCAAGCCCAGTCAGCGTGAAGGTGTACTGGCTAGATGGTTTGATAAACCCAACTGTAGTTTGGATTAACTGTGTAATTATTTGATGTTGTGAAAATTGTGGAAATTGTCATTGGTTGGACATTAATTAATTGATGTTGTGGAAATTATGGGAATTTTACAGTGTTGGCTTAACTACCTGTAGTATGATGAACCCAATTGTTATCTGGCTTGGCTAAGTAGGCTGATAAATGCAGTAGTGTATTGGCTTGATTGGCTATAGCCTGATAAACCCAATTGTATATTGGCTTGGCTGGACAGTATGATAAACCCAACTGTAGGTTGGCTTGACTATGCTTGATATATATAAAATGATGTTGTGAAGCAGCCTCCATGCTGACCTAACATCCAAGTCCATAGGCAATCCCAAGGCTTGTAAAGCGAAGCAGGATCTTATGGACCAAAGAAGAAACGCACAATACAGATAAGTATTGGATTATTTTGCAATTTCTTGCTTATGAATATACATGTGTATATGATTTGGTTATGATGTTTTAAGCCCTTTTTTAAGAGATAAAAACCATTGATAATAAACTAAAGATATGAATCTATTCAATGTTTGAATATAGGTATCGCTGGGAGCGAGGACCATGAAGGAATCCTAGGGGTGCATGTGGACATGTGACTGTCTTGAAGAGCTCAGAATGAGCAGTAATGAAAAAGGTGCTAGTGAGACTATGAAGGTCCTAGCAGTCGAGACAAACCATGTGGGGAGGATCCATGGTTTAGAGGTCTTA